>JAOYMR010000001.1:12390159-12401760 GCA_025802075.1 Tenebrosternarchus preto | reverse complement strand
TAGTACCTTTGTAATTAATATTACAGGTTGGTATTATCTAGCAATTCCTCGTGAATTAACGTGGGAATGAATAACCTTACACCTAACTTAATTTACGTTGTGCTAACTAGCTAGCAATAGCCGAGTTAATAGAGGTCACTCTCTAATGGAGTGATTTTTTCTCTCCTTAAAACCAGACACAGACTAGCTCTCCTTCCGTCAGTCCTGCTCCACAAGAACTAACCAACTCTCTCCATCATGCTCCCCGTTTCGGCACAGTCATCCCCAATCGTATCTTTGTAGGTGGAATCGATATTAAAGTAAGTATATTTGTGGGTGTGGGGTGGGCGAGGTGATGTATGTAAAAATGTCTACCATAGCAAGTCCGCTAAAATGCCATAAGTATGCATAGTAATGTAAAGTTTTATATGTCATGACACCCCCCCCCCTCCCCCCCCGGCCAAAAAAAAGTTAGTTTTCAAGTTCATGATAGTACTGTTGCAAAATGACTGAACAGGTATGGCTTGTTTGGAAAGGTTGGCAGGAGAAAGCCTGCATTTTCTAAAAAAGAATATGGCAGCACGGCTTAAGTTTGCAAAGTTGCATCTGGACACCTTGCAGTTCTTTGTGATGTTGGATAGAGAAAGGCCTTTGGCAAACTGTTACCACAAAGCCGGAAGCATATTATTGTATAAAATGGCCCAGCCGCTTAAAAATAGCACCAGCCCATTATCCCTACTTTGTCAAACTTTATTGCTGGCACTGTGATTCAGGTGTTTGGTGTTGTAGCATCTGTACAATCCAGATCTGGTTGCTAAATGCTTGATTCAACAGTCCAGAGAACTTTTTTCCTCCACTGCTACAGTGGTCTCATGCCCTTATAGTCAACCAGGGAGGATCTAACATCAGAGTTTCATAAACTGATTTGTAATCAAGGAGGACAGCCTGTGACTGATTATTGTAAAGTCCGTCAGCTCTTCAGTGCAGTCTGTTTTTGTGTTTGTCTATGGTGACTCTATGGCTATGTGCTACGTTTTATACATCAGTTGCAGTGGGTGTGGCTGAACTCAGTAATTAGAAGGGGTATTCAAAGACCTTTGCGCATGTAGTGTACATAATTGGAGAAACAGGAATATGTGGAGTTATTTCTCATTGGTGAAGTTCTCTATATTTTTGTCAAATCTTGTGTGTGTGTGTGTGTTCAGACGAATGAAAATGATCTCGGGCGATTTTTTTCTCAATACGGAGCAGTCAAAGAAGTGAAGATCGTTATTGATCGTGCTGGAGTGTCAAAGGGGTCTGTATTTCCATGTTTCAGTATCTATGTGTTTCAGTATTTCAGTGTTTCAGTATGTGGCAGTATCTCAGTGTTTGTTGTTTGTTTGATTAAAGACATCTGATAACTGGTGCTGTGTTTTCTTCACTGCCAGCTCCATATTTCTGTCTATTTCTTTCTTTTCTTACAGATATGGCTTTGTCACGTTCGAGAGTCAGGAGGTTGCACAAAAAATTCTAAATGATGTAAGTGTGTGTGTGTGTGTGTATTTTTGAGAGAGAGAAACACAAGCAAGCATAGTTCCTTTGGGGGCGGGTCTTGTGTGTGACTGCACAGCTTGGCTCTTTGGCTGCTGAGGAAGCGTGTTTCCAATGTTATTTTTGATTGGTCATTCAAGACGCTATGTCAGTATTGCCTTCTGGTGATTGGAGATTGTGGTCAGGGTGGTAGAAATTGCCTTCAGTAATGGGTCCGTTTCATGTCCTCCTCTCTCCCCCTCTCACTCCGGGACAGGCTGATCGGCTGTGTTTCCGGGATAAGAGGCTGAACATCGGCCAGGCCATTCGCAAACAAGTGGGAGTGCACTGTATGGACTGTTATTCATACCTGTTTGACTGTTAATTACTGATGAGACCAACATAATCACAGTGCTGGTATCATTAACCTTGCCTTGTGATGTATGGCTGTTCCGATGTCTCTCCAGCTTTTAAGTTTATTATTCTGCCCTATAACAGTGTTATAAACAGTAATTTGTTTTCTGTTTACATATCACTCATTTACATATCACTGTAGCAGTAAACTGAATGCAGTAAAATGTACGCTGGCCTGTGTTTTTGAAAGCAGGTGGCTACGCTGCTCCTAGTCCTGGCCACGCCCTGGCTGTCCCAGCTCCTATGGGCACCATGTTCCTGACCACACCCACCGGATATCCATACACCTATCACAACGGAGTGGCCTACTTCCACTCACCAGAGTCCAGCACCCAACACAGCGCACACTGGCCTCCTGTGAGCCCAGTGCACAGACACACTTTCTGCAGTGTGTCAAACACAATACATTATGAGCAATAATCAGTACCATATAAAAATACTCGCTGTACATGATGAGTTAGATATGCACTTTATGCTCAGTGAGTGAAACAGTTAGTTGAATGTTTAAAACATTTGTATTTTCTGTATATAAATGTCAATATTATCTTTCTGAATTTTGCTGTTTCCTCGTATCAGACACATGTGGCTTCTGGATCACCTGTGGTGATGACAAACGCTCCTCCCTTCTGCTCTCCACAAACATATCACCAGTACCAGGTCAGAGTTAAAAACGTACCATCAGTACCAGGTCAGAGTTAGAAGGCAGGAAGATGTCTTTCAAATGATGGCAGATAAGGATTTGGGTAGTTCATGTGTTGTGTTTCCCCCTCTCTCTGCCAGCATGTCTCTCAGGGTCCGGCCCAGTGTATGTCTGGACACCTGCCGTGGACTGTGCCTCAGGTAGAGGTGTGTGCGTTGGAAGATGATGCACTTGAGACCATTGGATTTTCTGCATTGAAATAGTCTTTAATGTTGACGTGTGTGTGTGTGTGTGTGTGTGTGTGTGTGTGTGTGCACTAGTCCCCTGTCCCTTTGAGCTCTACCCCTTTGTTATATGTGCAGCCTACTGATTTAATGTATCAACCCATGGAGCTGTCTGCAGACAGTGGGTGTGTCCCGTCACCTGTACCTTTGGTGGAAGCTGCTGTTCCTGAGGTAAACACAAACACGTTCACACACACTGTTTCACTCGTACAGGAGGCTTTGTCAACACACTTGCCTTCAAGAGTAATGTAATATGCACACTCTTCAGATCGTCAGACAGCCTTATGGTTTTCGTTGTGATCTGCTTTGTGCTGTTAAAGCCAAGTCTGCACAAGTTTGAGTTGCCAGGCAGAGAGCACATCAGAGTGTGTGTGTGTGTGTGTGTGTGTGTGTGAGCAGGCATATATGGATCACATGGTGCAGCCACCATATCAGATCTTTATGCAGAGCCCAATGATTCTGCCCCAGGATGGAGTCAAGGTGAGGCTGTCTCTCTGTTTTTCTCTTTAATTCACTGTTTCTCTGCCTTTTCTAGTTTAGAATACATCACAAACCACATGATTTTTAATTACAATACAAACTTTTACAATAACTATTGCAGCATACAGGATGGTTTGCACTCCAACTGTAGAGCAGCAGACAACATTTAACATCTAAAATTGCTTTTAAAATTGCAACATTTAAAACTACTTTTAAGCGATAATGTTACAGCTACTTTTAATTCACTTTAATTTGACTACCATGGCCATGATAGTGGTAGCTCAGTGGTTAAGGCACTTGACTAGTAATTGTAAGCTTCTTGGTTCAAGCCCCACCTCTACCAAGTTGGTGTTGTTGAGTCCCTGAACAAAGTCCTTAATGTCAATTGTTCAGCATGTTTTCAATCACAATTGTAAGTTACTTTGGATAAAAGCATGAGCCAAATGTAAATAACTCACACTTTACGGTTGAGCTAATGCCTTAGTGTCTCCCTGACAATATGACAGATGGATACTTGTGTTCATAGCAGGAGCATAAGATCCATCCAGTCAGACGAGGTTACTCCCACTCCCCTGTTCACCTGAAGCACAGGTACGGCCGCGGGCCGCATTTCATGCACCTGCGCAAGGACTACGGTCACGAACAGGCCCACGGTCCTGCACCGCCTCTATCTTTGGCTGCAGAAGAGCTGCTGAAATAGAGGCCTCCCGCTCAGCTGATGCACCTGGCCCTTGCGTTGCACCCAGCACCCAGCACACCTGTCTGCATGGACAGTAACCCTGTTCTTGTAACAACACAGCCTAAGCTCACCAAACTCTCCCTCTCTCTGCCCAGCCAAGTTCTGTTTGGCCAAACTTAGCTATACGTAAAGCCTATGACACAAATAACCTGTCTGCAAGCCTAGATCAGCCTTCAAAGCTTAAACTCAAACAAGTGTTTTACCATAAGCCTCAGCAGTACATACCTCTCTAGCAGAACAAACCACCCAATCTAGTTCCTTACCGAACTTCAACAAAGTTTATTCGGAAACCTAAACTTCTGTTCAGACTAAAACACAAACCAGCTGTCTCCTTTTACACTCTCCTGTACTCCAGGAGACTGGAGTGATGTACTCCAGTCTGCTCTAGTCTACTGAATTTTGCTCCAGTCGTAGTGGTCCTGTAGTGTTTAGGTATACTACACTCTCTGTTCCAAGTCACGAATTCTCTTGTTCAGGAACAAGCAAAAGGTTAATTAATTACAGAAGTAAAAAAGGGAAATTTAATTTTAAGACACTTTCTGGAAAGTTGTTGGCTTGTCCAGAGGGATTAGTCCCACAGATGTAGCTTGTGCCTTTAATCTCCTGTTTGGACTCTTCTGAACATGTACATGGGAGCATCTCAATGCCTTAATGTGCCAGTGCACACTTGTGGTTATCATGCAATGTATTAACCTGAACCCTGGAATTAGAACCAAATCCAAATTCACCAAAGCCATGAAAGCAAGTGGGAAAAGGTCACGTTTACAAACCGTACAGCTCTGCAAGGTGTGGGTATATAACATACAATCATATTACCTGTTAATGTTCATGATTTTAATCAGCTAAAACATGCTGTGCAAAACATCTGGGCATTAAAAAAGTACCTATTAGGTGCTCAGTCGTTGCAAAATTTATAAATAAAACCATAGTCAGTTTTCATTCACGCTGACAAATTCATAAAATTCTGTTAATGACTGAATGAGTGGTCATCTGAATGTAACACTACTGTAACGTGCGTAATCTCCGTCTCATGGAAATGTCAAAACTGCCTTTTACACTTTTATACAGAAAGAATGATGTCCTTGCATGTTCCTCTATAGTTCTTTTTTAAAACTCACAGATAGCCACGTTGGTATCACTCCTCCCATTCTTTTACAGTCATAGTGCTCTTTGGATCAGTTTATACAACCAACCACACTTATTTATTTATTTAAACATATGTGCACGAACATGTCTGTAGTGTGTCTGTGAATAGTTTAATGGCAAACGTGGGCATTCTTCCAGTCTCATGTACTCCCTTCAAATGTGTTTTTGTACCTTTTGATTTTGGGGGGAGGAATTGAGTGGTGTTTATGTACATAGTTAAATAATGTGGTCTTCACCGGTTACAAACACTATACTTTGCTAAAAAAATTGTGGCATATTAATCACCAAAACGTGTTTACATGCCACTCATAATCTTAGTAAGTGGTACCCTGACTGCATAAAGCTTTAAAGTGGTATTGTATAAACTCATTTGGACAATTGGAGAATATTGGAGAACCATTACCGTTTTAGATTTCAGCACTTGGACTACCACTGTAGCACATGCTTTCTGCTTTAGGACATCTGGTCCAGTAGTTTTGCATGTGAGAGCAACATTTCACCCTTTTTGTCTGTGCTGTATTTACATAAAGTGGTACTTATTGATATGTACAAATGTTTTAAAACATTGCAATGTTATGGAAGATTTTTTTTTTTGGATGTTAAAAATCCCCGATTCTGCTTACCTTTGGGGAATAGTAAGTTGTTAAGAGTTTTTATATTTTTAGGTTTTCTAGCGTAGTGAAAGAAGTCTCTGTAGAGTGCATTGCAAGCCCTGCTCTCTCACAGAACACGTGCGTGTGTTTCTCATTCTGTTCAGGCTTTTAGTAGTCAACATTTTCAGGGCATTTGCCAAGGTTCAGTTTTCGTAGTTAAATTTGTACATTTTAATAATGCCAACATTTCATTGCCATGGTTTCTTTTTTCGACATGTATGATGTTATTGCTGAAGTGTTTTTTTTAGAACCTTGTTCAAATCAATAAAAGCAATTGAATATTTCTATGGGGGAAATAATCTTAAACACAAACATCAATATACAACACAAGTCTGTAAGCAAGGGACAAGCCAAATTCTAGATTATCTTTAATTGTTTATTCATTATTCACATAGAAATGAAAACGATACAGTTTTGTAAAAACCCAACAATAACAAAAAAAGAAATGACAATGAGCTCAGTTGTGAATGCTTGGCTTTAAAAAACTAAACAAAAAAAGTAACACGAGCAATAACTTAAACCAAAAGAACAAAGGAAATGCAAAAGCATAGGAAAAGCAAGCGGCAGGTTAAAAAGACCAGAACATGATTGTGGTTAAAAACACTAAAATGTCCCTGTAGTGTTGCCATAGCTCTACCAATGGCAGGGCTGTCTGTATCAGCCAGCTGATTCTGGTGAAGCTCGTCTCCTGCTCCTGTTCATGGAAAACATCCTGACTGCTTTGTGCAAGCAGATGGGCATGAGTTTGGCTGCTGTAAGGTCTTGTGTTGAGCTGTGTGAAATCACGGTGCTGAGATGGGCACAATGGTGTGTGTGTGCGAGAAAACTTGAAAGGATGTTGAGTGTTTGTGTGTGTGTGTGTGCTGCTCTTTTATACATGTGAGGAACATTACGTACATAATTCAAATCTAATGCCTGGGCCTGAAAATGTGATGTGTTAAAGGAAAACTCCACCCAAAAATCCTAACAGTGTCAATGCTGAATGAAAGGTAGTAATGATGTTTATGCAAATGAGATCCTATCAACTGGTTCCCACTAAAGTTGATTTATTGTCATTATTGTCACTAAAGTTAGCATTTTTGCATGAACTATTCCTTGACGACTTGTGTTTGTAGGTGTCAAACGACTTGCGTTTGCATCTCAGGCCTCACTCTCTGCAGAGCCAGCGTTCTGCACCTCCTCCTCCAGAATGGGCACGATTAGATTGTCCTTTGACATCAGATTATATTTCATTACAAAACGTGTAAACCGATGACACAGGAAAGTCTCATTCTGAGGTCCGCAGCAAATATTGGGAGGAGAAAAAGGAAAAACAGTCTGGGTTAGTCTTGAATTACAAAGATTTTTGGCCATTTGAGATTGATTTAGGACAAACTAGAATACTGTAGACTCCGATAGCCAATACAGTTAATGTGCTGGTCACCCACACTAAGCTAAGCTTTAGGCTAATTTCTACTGCTTATTTCCACTAGGCAGGTGGGGCAATGTGACAGGTCATTCAGCTCACCTCATACTTGTCGAATATCTGGCGGTGGTGAAAGTAGGCGTGGGAGAATATCCTGTAGATGCGCCGGCAGACCGAACCCAGTTTTGCCACGGATGACTCCTTTATGCTCACCCTGAGAGAGCCACACGCTCGCAGGTTAGAACTTTCTCGCAAGCCATCGTTCCCTGCCTCATGTCCCATTCACAGCAAATTCCATTCACTCATTCAAAAGTATACTAGCTATGGGATTAACTACCCAGTCAGTCATCTTATTATATTACATGTACTGTTCAGAGCAAAGAGGAACACGTGTGCTCATATAACAAGGTCTGCATTAAGGCTAAAGCTCCAAGCCGTAAACCTAATGAGATCTCCTCTTATGAATCATAAATGAGATACGTATAGTGGAGAGGTCCTCAGCAGTGTGGGGACAGTAAAGGAAGTCATACTGGGGAGTTTATCGGGAGCAAGTAATGCTAATGCACGTGATATGATATATTGCTCACCGGCTGGGGAAATACTTGTTACTGTTCAGAAGACAGGCAGCTCCGTCCAGTGTATGTCTTGTATAGTCTATAGCGGGACACTGGTGACAAAACAGACAGGATTCAGTAAATATACATTGCATTCCCCTTTCAGTGTGCCCAGCAAGTGATGCAATGCCTCTACTTGACTCATAGTCTATCTTTCTATTTTTAAAAATCTTTTCTCCTCTGGATTCATACAGCATTTGGATCATATGAGACAAAAACATTTGGTTGTGATAGAGGAAAACACGCTTCAGTAGCATAGCTGCTTACAATCACAGGCAGCTGAACTCACCTCTTTGGGGGTTTTATGCGCAGCACAAAGAAAGATCCACTGCTCTGTAGCGGTCATCTGTGTGCATGTGTCAGGGTGACATTCTCCCTAAATGAGTACACACACACACACATACACACACCCTGTGAGATTAAGTTGTAATAATGAGATCTTTTCATTTGTTTACAGACTATATACTGCATCATAAGATATTCCTGTAATAAATAATAGAATTATGATAATTGCTCAGTGTCGTCAAGTGTGCTTTGACTTTCACATATAATATACCAATGACCTCTATATGTAATATTTAAATGAAAAATAGTCACTCATGAATGCGTGCGTGTGTGTGTGTGCAAGAATTAAACCTGTAATTTAACAGCAAGGCCGTTCAGTTCCAGACAAAACTGTCTATAATGGACAAAGAAAAATGAAGTCAGAACAAATCGCAATAATTGTTGCAATCTGAACTTTTACATATGAGTATGAAACAAAAACGCGTGCTAATTACTGAAGGTGCAGGTTTTCATGCAAAATGGGACCGGATTTGAGGAGCAACGTCAATTCCACTTTCAATAAACTACATTATCAGGGTATTTTATTTTTACTGTTAAGGACCAACTTTCCAGTCAAACTAAAATAAACACAACGCTAAAAAAGGTTCGGCCTTTCAATGAACAGTACACACGGGCAGTGAAATTTGTTGCAAGTCTAACCGCAGAATGACGAAACGTCATGAGTGAGAAAGCGCACGGGGCTCACCGCACCTCAGGTGCTCGTATTTCCAAACACCCTCGTCCTGCCCTTCGGGGGGCTCCAGGATCTTATCGATGTTGGCGCAGTCGGAGCGAATGTTCTGCTGAATGTACTACAGAGGGAATCGGAAACTGGCGTTAAACAGCTGACAGACAGCGAAGCTACGGCGAAACACGGCATACACCCATGGCAGCTGAGCGCGGCCGGTCTCACGTTGCTCGGGCTTCAAGAGTGCAAGCTTACAACGCACCTGCTGCACTGCCAGAGTGCTGTCCATCTCCTCGAAGGACTCATCGGGCCAGTTGTAAAAATCCTGTCAGCACATTCGGAGAACATCATTACTTCCAACAGAAAACACTTCATGTACTTCAGAAATAGCACACTGTTAGCCAATTTTGTTTACATCATCTTTATACGAGGTGCATTCCGCTTCATGCTACAATCTTCTTCTCTAGAAAGATGTTAGCTGTAAACCTAAACACACTGTACTAGTAACGACATACACAGACGACAGTAGCAGGCAGCTAACCCACATAACCCAGCTAACAAGGTGTTATTAACAAAGATATTCATAATATCCTGACAAGCTAGCTAGCTACTTCAGAACAGCCATTTGTTGATTAGCTGGGTAAATAGTTCGCTACAACATGGATAGCGATCAACATGATTATAACCACAATCTAAAAGACTCATCTGCTAAATGGCTAACCTACCTAGTTACTTAGCTACGCAAAACAGGTAGGAGCTAGCTAGCTAACTGGATAAGCGTCAGCTAGCTAGGTAGCGCAATCTTAGCTAACTTTATTAATATTGTCGCTAGATTTTAAACGTTAAATTCATACTGATTTAGCTAGTTGCCCAGTTTATTGTCTAGCTATATTACTCTGCAGTCTAATTATAATTCCAGTAATAATTCAGGACTACAGTGGTCGACAGTTAGCTGGCTAGCTATTGTGTTTACAAATCAGTTTGCTATCTAGCTAACTGTTTGAGTTCTTAGCTTGTTATCTTGCTGCCCAGCGTCATTCGAATCTTGAAGGAAATGGTTAGCCTAGCTAGCGATAGCTTGACAACTTAGCTGGATGCTCGGTACTACGTTTACTCGATCATTTTCGCTGGCTCCGATACCGAAAATGTTTCCTATCCATATCATATTGTTTAAATCTTCTAACTTGACCAAACATAAAAGTGTACTATACAAATTATGGTACCTTCGCCTTAGTTCCTGGACGATTCCTTCTCAGGACTGCTGTACCCTCCGCCATGACCATCTCGGCAATATTCCCGGATGTGACAAATTCCGAGTTTTTTTCTCATTCAACTCTCCCACTTGTTTTTAAAAACCGTTTTATTTACACCAACTTGATGGCAGATCTGCGTCATTCCCGAAGAGACATTAAAAATTAAAGTATGTTTCTGACTCTAGATAGAAAAAAATATTGATGTACTTCATATAAATGTATATAAACCATTCAGCGAACGTTCACTTTTAGATTTATATTGATCTGGTTCAAATAGTCCCTTGTGGTTATTTATTTAAGCAATGCAGTTTATTCAGTTATTTTAATTATGACTATTTTTACTATGACTGTTTTAATTATGACTATTTTTTTGATGCTATAAAGCTCTAGAAAATAGTCAACATCTGAGGTTTAGCTGACACGTCTCACAGGTGCGAAAATACATGTTTAATGAAATCCAAACATAAAAATTAGTTTTTAAAAACACCTTGTGACTTCAAGATGCTCTTGAAGACTTTCTACTCTTGAGCTTATTGTCCTGGCCTCGTTCATGAACTCCTCGATTTATAGGTGTGGAAGACCGTAGGTGTGATACGGCTTCTACCAGCAGATGGCGCTAAGGTTGTGAACACGAATACAACGGAGCCACAGGAGTGTAGTTGTTAGTGAAAAATGAGCCCCAAAATAAATGAAAACCAGTAAAATATTTTGCTCGTCTAAAGAAACCTCTACAATGGTATTTTAAACTGTTTTCATAATTACTTTAGAAATCTGTTTGATTAAGAGAATATACATTCTTTTGTCAACTTTTAAATTTCATTTCAAAAGTTTTCATCACTAA
Organism: Tenebrosternarchus preto; assembly: GCA_025802075.1. Classification (NCBI taxonomy): domain Eukaryota; kingdom Metazoa; phylum Chordata; class Actinopteri; order Gymnotiformes; family Apteronotidae; genus Tenebrosternarchus; species Tenebrosternarchus preto. The sequence goes on along the minus strand of JAOYMR010000001.1, from coordinate 12,390,788 downwards.
TGACTAGCACTTATGCTTCTTTTCCCTAATATTAGATTTTTGCTGTAGATGTATGTGTGTGAGAGAGAGTTTTCCTATTTCAGCTCTGTTACACACAAATAACACAGGAACACACACACACACACACACACACACTCTCTCTCACTCTCACTCTCACTCTCACTCGCGCACTCCCAAGACCACACCCATGGTGGTAAGGTAGTCATGGTGATAGAGCAGTAATGATGAATTTGGACTTTCTCAGTTTATGATATCACTGGATAAAAGGTGCTTTGGTAGGTGGTGAAATATAAAGGGATGGAGGGGAAGTGTCTGTTCTGTCAGGTCAGAACCTCAAAATGGGTCAGAACCGCGGGGGCATATTAAAATGCCAAATCCTGCTCCTTACAATATCAGAACTCTTGATCTTGGCAACCGGGGCAGAACTTTATAAAATTTGTCGTGTCCACCATGCCAGGGCTGTCACCCGAGCAACCATGACCATACTGGGGTTGTTGCCCGAGCAACCACGACCATGCCGAAATCCAGCTAATGTGATGCAAACGTTGGATGCATTTTAGTTTTTAGAGAACAAGCTGAGTCACACCCACACAAACACACACACACACACACACACACACACACACACA
>JAOYMR010000001.1:12370842-12383493 GCA_025802075.1 Tenebrosternarchus preto | reverse complement strand
GCCCCCACCCTGGGCTCACCCCTCCCCATCACAGACTACCAAAGCCCTGTCACAGACAGGGACTAACACTGTTAAATAAAATAAAATAAAATAAAATAAAACCAGCATGTTCTGATTACTTTCTGATTTCTCTTTCTCACTCTCCCTGTCCCTCACTCTAAACACTCACTCACTCCAGAGTCACTTACCTTTGTAACTATATAATAATTTTATCACAGTTACTAAGGATCTTTTTATACTTTTAAAATGACCCTTTTTAAGACTAGAAAGGCTTTTTATGAACAATATGAGATAAGTGTTACTGTTATGGGGGCAAGAAAATTCCTAATTTAAGATTCAGCTCTGTGCTCCAATCCAGCCTGGTAGTTTCATTTCTAGCAGCTTAATGTACAGAACCCATAAAACACTGAACAGACCCTATTAAAAAAAAAAAAAAAACTATTCCAAAGACTGGTACAGCCCAGCAGGGCATGTGTGTATTTGAAGGTGCGGAGTTGATTTAGGGTGGATGCGGTCTGTGAAGGTTATTCGGACGGATGCCGTTTGTGTGTGTGATGGGTAGGTCATTTGAGGTGGAGATATGTGTGTGTGTATGTATGTGTACACCCAGTCTAGGCGTTCATCAGTGCTCATGGTTAGAGCTTGCGTCATAAAGGCAGTGATTCATTCTGAGGGATAAAGCTGTGCTGGGTTGACAGGATATAATTCAGTTCAGTTCAACTTGATTTGTATTGCGCTTTTAACAATCGATATTGTTTTAAACCAGGTCAACAGGAACCTGGTCTACACCACAGGAGTGCTGATGTGGCAGCTAATACCAGACGGATGTGAAAAGCATTTGATCCCATCCAAACAAATGTACACAAATAATCAATAAAAGCAATAAGAAACAACCCCCCCCCCCCAACCCCCACCCGCTAGTTCACAGCTTATGCTATACCAGCGTGTTGGCACAATCTGTGTTGTCTTTATGCCTAGACGTGAAGGAGAAACCAGTGAAGGAAAGACTGTTGGTGCAGTATTTCATTGTAAACACTAGATGTCACTGCTTCTCTGTTGCTGTTATAAAAATGGGTAGCTCATTTTCATTGAGATTAATCATTAATCTAAGAGAGATAGAGTTTCATTTAGAACACTCTGTGGATATATTTAGATTCATATACATATTGAAGATTTTTTCCTCTTGAAAGTTTATCTCTGTATCTACATATAGTACCATTATGTAAAAGTGTTCTGTAATCATAGGGAAACTCAAAGTGTAACTATGTTCCTATCAAAATTAAATATTTCCTGTAGATGTGAGCATGTTTGTATTATATCTCAGTTTTTCTGTGAATGTGGCTCAGACAGTTGCATGTGCTGTGAGGTGTGTGTGTGTGTGTGTGTGTGTGTGTGTTTGCCTTGGACAAGTTGACTGAACATGCGCTATGGGCTAAGAGGGTCATGACGCACGATCTGATGACTCACTGCACATATATCCCATGTCAGCGATTCTCCCTCTTCTTTCTCTCTCTTAAAAACACCTTCCCTCTGGCTCCCACACACACCCTACGGAGCCGCACCAAACAAAATCACGCTCCACAACAATGCAGGAGTGTCTGAAAGTTCAGCTCCATTACCAGGAACAGAACAGTTCAGCCTGAGACACACTAAGCTCCTCTGATGTTAACATCATCAGGGATGCAGATAATGTGTTAATAGAATAATGATCATTATTTTATGTCCTTTAGTGTTAAAGCATTGGTTGTAGGTGGTGGCACATCCTGACTCAGCATCAGGTGTTGAGTTACTAAGAGGCCACAACAATCAACAGTGTTAGGAGTATAAAGATGATACCATGTGAATAACTTATCAATGACATATGACATAACAGTAATAGCAACAAATGAAATAGACAAACTGGATATTCAGATATAATTAAGTTATATAAGTATTTGTCACACACTTAAAAAGAGTAAATAATAGTTTAGATAATTCATTATGTAAAATAGGTATCAACTGAATATGTTTTGCAATAGTTTCTGATAAATTATAGCAGTTCTTGGCAACAGATTTAGAAGTTTGGATGGTGCTGTTTATAACTGTCCAGAACTTCCAGATGTGGCCATTGTCATGTGAGCATGTGGTGTTTGAGTGGTTCTAGCTGTCTGGGTGGAGTAGCATTCGAAAGGGATGTGGAAAGAGCCAAGAGCAGGGTCCCGTGTGTCCTGAAAATATGATACGGTCTGCAAACCTTGCAGAAACTGTCTCTGTGCCAGCCAACTGGTTTAAAACCCTCCTGGAGTCCAGGCCTGCCTGTGGGATCAGGGAACGAGCTGTGGGTCTTAGAGAACCATGACGCTGCTGGATCACACCCTGAACTTCACAGCTGGGCCACATCTTACTCTGGCTGTGTCATGGAAAATAATGTTGAACAGTTTCCCAGCACTGGATGCAGCAACGCTTATCTGGAATAATTAATACTTTATGGAATAATTGCATTTCCCTGTTATTTCAGAATTTAGCTACATGTAAATGTTTTTATATAGGAATCAAGTTTAATGTTACATGATATAAGCCACTAAATACATAAATAACCTTAAAGAGAAAATGACACAAGAATATTCACATATGAAACCATTTATTTTCACATAATGATTCCTAACTTCGCTCAGTTATACATGTAGTGATCTAACAAATATTTTAAACAGTCAAAAATCAGAAACTTTTAGCAGAGTTAAAAACTCACTAATCGACTATGATCGTACCAAACATTGATGAGCTACGTCTCTAACTCCACAAATGATTATCAAGAAACATCCACAAAACAGTCCAGTAAAACCAGTAATCAAGCGAGTACAAACCATTACAAAGTTTTAGCCCTTTAAAAATGCAGCATTAAAATCTGAACCCCACATACAATCCTGTAGCTCAAAAAAAGAAGGACAATTTTAATGTCTTTATTGTGCCAGAGAAACCTGATATAGTGCCAAAATCAGAAACTCTAAAATCACCACCATAACATTAAGTGGAGTGTAGAGCAACAAATTTTCATTTCAGCTCTGTAGATCACTGCTTCAAAACCTAGTTCTTCAGAACCTAGTTCTTTCCACCAAGAGTCCTTTGAACTTATGGCTACTTGACTTTTTCTGATACAGCAGTTATCTTTTGCCCTGTGAAGAGGCCTGCTGTGCTCCTTACAGCCGATCCAAAACAGCACCATATCAGATATTCAGCACAAAAACATGTTAATATGCGAATATACACAAGTCTGTCACAAAGCAAACGACTTGAAACACACACACACAAAAAAACAGCATGACAAAAATATACACAGATAAATTAGCATAAACACAGTCAGAAAGATACAGTTTAACAACACAAAGACAACAACATACCAGACGAAGCTATGAGACACATTTATATTTTAGGGTACATACAATTGAAAGTGCTGAAGTATGAAAGAAATAAAGATAAATATTGGACTCCACTACAGTACAGGCTGTGCCCAATGCAAACAAATCTGATCACATTATCACATTTCTACATGTCCAAACACAAAGTTCTGACTGTATAGTTTAGTATGTAGGATAAATACTGGCATACTGAAGTACCACATTTCTGTGGCAAGGCAAAGTCATTTACAAAGCTCGGGTGAATTTATGTAGCACTTCGTTGGAAGTTTCCAGAATGGGTTGAGACTTTGGTATTGTTGCACAACCTCTTATTTCACTACATAATTCCCATAACAAAACATCTGATCTGTAAATGATATGACATGATATATCATAAAACAGGGTATGGTAAAAGTTTCCCTCTGCCCTGTTCCTGCCATCTAAACATGTTGGGAAGAGAAGAGTGTAGTCTTTATTGGTCTCTGCAGGTCATGTGACCAAAAATCAACAAAGAAAAGTAAGCAGCAGGTCAGTATGTGTCTGAGGGCAATCATTACACACACACACACACACACACACACACTGTCTCATACACACACCATCAATCGTTACCCCCCACACACACACAAACTCACAGACACACACACACCATCAATCATTACTCCCCCCCACACACAAACTCACAGACACACACACACACAATCAATCGTTACCCCTCCACACACCGTCTCATATACACACACACACCGTCTCATACACACACACCCTCACAGACACACACACCATCAATCGTTATACCCCCCCAACACACACCGTCTCACATACATACACTCACATATACACACACACTTATTTCAGTAAAGACCTTCACATCAGAAAACATTAACGCATACACACACACTTCAGTAAAGACCTTGATGTCAGAGAACATTAATTAACACACACACACCAACACACATTTCAGCAAAAACCTTGATGTCTGTGATCAACAGTTAATAAACACCCAAAGTCACTAAGTTTGGAATAACTGACAGATCTCGAAAATATGTTTACAAAAGCAAGTCTCGAACACAGAATGTACACAATGATAAAGCTTAACATTCAGAACAGTATGAGATCTCTTTTAATAGAAACAAAAAAGGGAGTGTGTGTGTGTGTGTGTGTGAGAGAGAGAGAGAGTATGTCTGATATAAAAGAGTGAGGGGGAGAGAGATAGAAGAAGAAGAAGAGAGAAAGAGAGGTTCTGGGTCAAAAACAAACAATTTAAGAACCGTGCGAAGTGTGCTTGTCAGTTTATTGCAGACTACAAAAAGAATTTTGGTCAGACTAATGACCTGTGGCAGAGGATAATCACACAAGTAAGTGTAGGTGGAGGGACAGCAGGTTAGAGCTTGCTCATGTGCCAGCATAACAACACGCTGGGTTGGCATATTCAGGCAAGCCAGCAGCATTTAGCCAAGCACGAGGCCTATTGCTCGGGGACAATGTGTTACCTTAACTCAGTAAATGAAGACGAATGAATCTGGGTCCATCTTAATCGCAATAAAAACAGCCATAGCTATTATTAGTGCTCTTTGTGAAAAAGTGCAAAGACAAATTCTATTCAGTATAAATTACAAAAGCTTAGTCTCAACAAGTTTTTCCTTACCGTAGTGATGCTAAATGACAAAGACTGCTTGAATCACCTTAAACAATTGAATATGGTCGTGTCAATGCCATCCTCTACAGAGGTCATGAGCTGCCCAACACAAAAATGCAATATGGGCCTTTTTCCTACTCAGATAAGCATTAGCATGAGCACCAGACTGCTAGCAGCATTAGTACATTTTACTGGTGTGCTGAGTTGGCCAAGTCCTCATTGTGAACATAATTTTGAGCTGTAAACCTGAGATTAATAATCCTATTTGTATTATCTGCACTACCTACCCAAACAGATTTGATTTGGGCCTGGATTTCACTGACCCAGAGGCTTCGGTCGCCTCTCTCTCCATCCGTTCAAAGAGAGAAGTGCTGTGAACAATCTTACTCAGTCTGGGTTTAAACTTGTTAAGGGATGGCTTTCGGCGGAGTGGCTTTTCTTTCGTGAGCCCCGTGTTGTCATATACGTCATCATCGCCGTGGTTCAGTAGCTTCAGTGGCCTGAGATTGGACTGAAGAACTTTAGACAGTCTCCACCGGCCCGTATCTACAACTCCCGCGTCGACGGTGTCAGAGTCGGCGCCGGCGCCGACAATATCGAAAATATCTTGCGCAACATCGCTCCTCAAGTACTGGCCCGCTTTCTTTCCACTGTAATCGCGAGCCTCCACGTCTGCGTCATATGCTCCCACGAGCAACTTCACAACTTCGATGTGGTTGTGCATGGCTGCTAAATGGAGAGGGGTGTATCCTCCACTCGAGCGTGCGTTGATGTTGACCATCACTCCGTGTTGCTTAGCAAAATTCACGAGGATAGCGAGCAACTCGTGTTTCCCCAGTTTGGCAGCCCAATGAAAGCATGTGAACCCCGTCACAAAATCCTTTTTGTTGATGAGGTTAGGTTCGCTCCTTAGCAACCGATGTAGACTCTCCCATTCCCCGTCAGACGCACACATCATCCACTCGTGTTCCAGAGGGTCCAAAGTTACCACGACGTTTTCATCATCAGCATTACAAGAGTTCACTGACGACGAGTCACCGTCGCTCGTCCCGGAAGAATCTTTATACCTGGCGGAGAGGTGAACTGAATTTCTCAGCACCATGCTACGTCGAACCTGCGGTGATCTGTTCATCATGTGCTCAATGAAATTTTTCCGGCTGCCTTTCGGGGTGTTGCTGTCACTGCCCGACGTGATCACTGAGTCTAAATGTCCCTCGTCTGCGCCACCTTCGAACTGATAGCTGCGCTGTGATCCTCTGGATGGTCGGCGCTTGAAGCACTGCGATCCCTTACGCGCTACAGTCTCCTCCTCGGAAAGTTTGAGCTCAGACGCGAGCCTGCCCTCACTCAGAACGCGAGCATTGGTCGGTAAACAAGCAGGCTGTGAAACGCTCAACACAATCCCGTCAGTCTCCTCTGGGAGAGGACACTCCTCTGCAACCGCAATCTCAGGTATACTCATCTCCAAGGCTCGTGGCTGACTTGCTTGTGAAGTTCCTTGCCTGACAGCTTCGTTCTCTGTCGCACTGTTCTTTGTTGTATGATTCCCCATTTCTGATTTGAAGACCTGAGATTCTTTTGAAAGCGAAACTGCTGTGGTCCCAGCCAAAACTGATTCCAAAATACACGGAGGTGCTTGCGCATCTCCGAGGCGATCAGTTCCGCAACCTGAGGCAGGTAGCATTTCTTGTTTTACGTCTTCGTCTTCGGTCGTTTCCGTGGTCTTTGCGCGTCTTTTTGCCTCGTTGTCTTTCTCACAGAGTTTGACAGGTACCACGCTGTCGTCTGGTCCACTGTCATCGTTAACGGTGCAGAGCTTCGTTTTCACAATGGCACCACTGTCCACATGGCCGTTGCAGCTCTTTTCTTCCGATCGTTTCAGCGATGCCTTAAACTTCTTTTTCAGACAAACATATTTTTCCCCATTTTCCACTTTTACGAAGGCTATACTGTCCACGCATCTCTTAAATGCTTCTTTTGCTGCCGTTTTACTCTCTGGGTCGGTTGGAATAGCTGCACGAAAATGATCTATCAAATCAACGTTCCTCACTCTCCCTCCTCTGTCCGTTATAAAACGTAAAACCGTTTCTTGGGTCCATTCGGTCGCCATCGGTTGAATTTTAGATTGGCCACCTCTAGTTAAACCATAGGTCATCAACTATATACTCTTTATGTACATTCAGCATCGGTGACTGAAAACTGCACCCACAAAATTGTCAAAAAAACAAACAAAAAACATCGCATCGATGCCTGCCCCGTATTTAGATATTATTTCCACAGAACGTCCTTTCATCCCGTCTGAGCACTGGTAGTATTCTGTATTGCCAGCAAGAGGAGCACCACGTCTTCATTCAAGCAAGCAAATCGTAGCAAATACATGCCCCGCCCCTTAGCAACTCATTCTGTGAAGAAGCTATTGCCCTTTCTACGCCATATTGGATCTGACTTATGCAATTGGTTGAATGGGTTAGGCAACTCTATCGGAACCGAAATGAACACTAGTTTCTCAGTACTAATGTTGTAGCTTCTTCCTGTATCGATGGGATTTAGACCATACCACTTTAGATATAGGGCTACGTGTACATCCGATAGAAATTAATTCATACCTTAAATAGATTTTGTTTGAATTTGAAACAAAATGTTCGGTACATAGAATTTATTTACGTTAATAAATAGTTATATTTTAGGCATTTTGGTAAAGTTTGCGGATGTTTTTATGCATGCCACCCAGACAGCGATTTTCACCCCTCAACTTCGTCGAGAGTGATATATGCCTTCACATTCCAATCGTGTCTCCAAACTTTTTCAGTTTCATCCGCCTTTTTCATCTCGGTACTTAAAAAAGCAAGCAAAACAAGTTAAAACATAGTTAATTCAACACACAGTATGGCTACGTCTGACGTTGCGCGACAAGGGGTAAGCATCTGGTTATTTCGATTTTTGTGAGATAATTATAATGTTGATTTAGCTTGCTAAACTATCCTAGCTGGTTAGCCTGCTAACGTTATTTGGGAAGTCTTGCTGAGTACCCCTTGACAAGTTTACTTTAACTGTCTTTATTCAGTGCGGTTGGCTGTCAAACTAAAGTTGCAAGTCCACGATTTGGAAGTCTTATATGAGATCTCATTGAAAGCTGCGACCTTGATAGTTAGATTACTTTTCAGTAGCAACACAATACAAGCCTAAAGTAAATTCAGGCTTATCCCTTAGGCTAGCTAGGTAGCTAAGTTACTGCTGATCTCGGTAGTCTGCTCGTTTCTTCAATTAGGTTGGTTAGGTTAACTAGCGAGCTAGCTAGTTTACTAACTAAAGGTCCATTGTTTCTTGGTTCAATAACTAGCTAGGTACATTTAAACAGCTTTTGAGAAATACTAACTCGCTTCAGGTTAAAATAAACCTTGCTAACATCATGACAATACTGGTCCCTCAACGCGAAATATAGATCCTTTATTAATGACGGACGCTGTCAGAATGTATATCCCGTTAACGATGCCCTAAAACGTCTAGAATTGGATACGTACCTAGCCATCTCTGGTTGCATAGTTAATTTTTAAATTGTATTCTTTTGCTAATCATGAACTAACTAGAAGTTTGTTTAAATTTCTTATCTGGCCAGCTAGGATATGTTTTCTTTGCCATGGTGGGATCACACACGACCCTAACACATGGGAATGAACAGTCCAACAACCAGGAATTCTAAAATTTCCCAAGTTTGGCTGCAGACCTCAGCCAGTAAAAAAAAAAATTCTCTATGCACGGACAGATTAATGTATTTGAAATATCTTGGCAGCCTAGATATTCTATCCAAAATCCAAATATCCTAGGAATGTATATATCTCAGGAATGTAGTGATAAACATGACTTGGTTCAAAACCCTCTCCATCTGCTGAATGGTTGTTAGCCAGCACTTAAAAACTGCTGCAGAGTGTATCTTTGGAATGCTTGTGTAAGCAAAAGAGCATGTGATGATTGGTTAGCCTATTAAAACCTCTTTCCTGTTTCGTAGAATTGACACACACACTCTTCCTCGTTCCCACAGGAACATTTACTGCATGACCATCTACTACAATAGTTCCAATTTTAGTTTACTTTCATCCATGTAACTGTGTGTATTGTTGAGGCTCCGTGGGTGGTATTCTTATGGGATTTATGCAAACGTCTAGAATTTCAAGCTGTTTATTGTATTTTTGTGTCCGATTAGGGCGATGTGAAAAGCAGAGATACAGACTATCCATACAACCTTTTGACACTTCTCCGACAGCTCATATCATGGTTGTGTTTTGTATATGGGTATAGTCCTTTTATGAGTAGGCTTGAGTGACTGAATGTTTTGTTTTGTGTGAGAAATCTTCTTTTCATTTTTCAGCAGGAGAGAAATGCTCGTCCTTTGTCCCTGAGTGGTCATGTAGGATTCGACAGCTTACCAGACCAGCTGGTCAACAAATCTACCAATCAGGGCTTCTGTTTCAACATCCTGTGCATAGGTGACTTGGACCTGGTCTTTTAGCTCAATGTTGTGTTGACTTTTTAACGGTCAATGAACTTTAACAAACATAAGAATTAGTCAAGTTGTTTGATGGCTTAACACACCAGCACACCCTCCCCCCCCCCTTTCTCTGCAGGGGAGACGGGTATAGGGAAGTCCACTCTGATGGACACCCTGTTCAACACTAATTTTGAGAACTTCGAGTCGTCTCATTTCGAGCCTCGCGTGAAGCTGCGCGCCCAGACATACGACCTGCAGGAGAGCAACGTGCGTCTCAAGCTTACCATCGTCAACACGGTGGGCTTTGGGGACCAGATGAACAAGCAAGAGAGGTGAGAGGTTGTGAGACAAAGCCAGGGCCAGAGAGAACAGCAGAGAGACCAACACATGGCCTGATTTAGTAATGCACCTTATAATTCATGACTTTTGGCAGACCATCGTATCCACAGAGACTTTCATATTTATCATTGCAATGGTTTAAGCCTAGATATGTTACAAACACGTCAGAAAGGTTCAGCTATTATTATATCCATTTAGCTGTCCACATTGTGAGAAGTTAACCTCTATGACTGCATCCCATTGCAGTGAGTTTGGGAAGTAGTGATTGGTCACACTGTTGAGTTCTTGCCGTACAGCAGTAACTGATGGACGGATGTCTTCACAGCTACCAGCACGTGGTGGATTACATCGACACCCAGTTTGAGTCCTACCTGCAGGAAGAGCTAAAGATCAAGCGATCCCTGCATAACTACCACGACTCGCGCATCCACGCATGCCTGTACTTCATCGCCCCCTCTGGCCACTCGCTGAAATCGCTCGACCTCGTCACCATGAAGAAACTGGACAGTAAGGTTAGTCTTACATGGAGCTGGGGAGCGAAGTGGAACTGAATAAATGCTGTCGAGGCAGGAGAGGGAGGAGAACATTCCCGCGTCTGCCGTTCATAAGTCTCCTGCTGGTGGGGGCAGATGGGAAGCTGCTTCTCTTCACTGTTATAGTTTGTAGTGTGAGCACAGAGCAGCACCCCCGACTGGTGGCTTGGAGCAGTGCGGTGGCAGGCAGTGAGTATCTCAGAAAATGAACTCTCAGAATTGGAAGTGGGTGGGAAAATGAACTCGCAGCACTTTTACATGTGTTTGTTTGTTGTGTGTATGTGTATACATTTTGTTTGTTTATCTGTTTGGTTTCATGGTCAGAGCTCAGCAGGAGTTTCCTAAGAAATGCTGGCAGCAGGACTGAACCTGCCTGAAATAGTGTTGACTGCTGAGCCTCTCAGCACTGAGGCATGGGGTGGGGCCACCGGATGGGCTGGTCTTGGTCTTGTGGTTCATGGCATTCTCAGTTGTGCGGGAGGGCGTGGCTTTTTTTTTTTTTTTTTTGTATTAGCATGCATGGCTCTTATTCTGCCCATGGAAACTCTGTAGCAGAAGAGACCAAATAGTGTCACAGAGCTGGAAATTTTGATATTTTTGACTATCATGCAGAATGAGGCATTAACAGTTTAATGTGTGTTGAGTAAAAAGCTAATGAAAAAGAAAACAAACCGATACCAGTATGTTCTGAATTATTGTGCCTGATGACTTTTTCTTGTTTACAGATTGTGTGCTGTTTTAGACCGGATTAACTACACTTTGAGTAAGTTGCTAAACCTCTGGCAGTGTTAATAGTGAGTGTGTGTGTGTTAAAGGTGAACATAATCCCAGTGATTGCCAAAGCGGACACCATCTCTAAGACTGAGCTGCACAAGTTTAAAATCAAAATCATGAGTGAACTGGTCAGTAATGGAGTGCAGATCTATCAGTTCCCCACAGATGACGAGACCGTCTCCAAAATCAACACTGCCATGAACGTGAGTTGACAATTTGGCCTGGGCCGTGTGTGTGTGTGCGTGTGTGTACACATGTACTACTGGGTATTCTGTTGTGTGTGTGTGTGTGTGTGTGCGTGCGTGTGTGTACACATGTACTACTGGGTATTCTGTGGTGTGTGTGTGTGTGTGCGTGTGTGTACACATGTACTACTGGGTATTCTGTGGTGTGTGTGTGTGTACACGTACTACTGGGTATTCTGTGGTGTGTGTGTGTGTGTGTGTGTGTGTGCGTGTGTGTACACATACTACTGGGTATTCTGTGGGTGTTTGGATGAATCAAGACATTCACAAAATCCAACAAACAAATGTTAATCATTTCAGTCAAAATAAAGCAGACCAGTCTTTAACCAGTGATGATGCACCAAGGAGACCTTTAGTTTGGAACATGAGGTAGTTTGCAGTAAGAGCGTTATGACTGCAGTCACGAGGGAGAGACGTCAGCTCGTCATGGTGATGAGAATCCAGATAACGCAGTGCTCTGGCAGACACTGTGACTGTTGAACGTTAACGCGTGTTGATGGCTGGATCTGGACCTGCTGAACATTCAGCTGGAGCTCCATACAGAACATAAAGCCCTGGAAGAAAAGTCACATGAACACAGACTGATGTCATGTTAGGAAATAGAAGGTCATTCTTTAATGTCCGCTGGATTTGACCCTAGGATGTCAACGTGTGTGTGTGTGTGTGTGTGTGTGTTGCTCTGCTGTACTGTTGCAGGGTCACCTGCCCTTTGCAGTGGTGGGCAGTACAGAGGAGGTGAAGATCGGTAATAAGATGGTGAAGGCGCGGCAGTACCCGTGGGGGGTGGTGCAGGGTAAGTGTGGGTGGGGGTGTCCGTAGGGGCTAATCGAGCTTGTTCTACATTTGTTGAGTCAAGTGTGTGTGCATAAAAGTGCCTAGGTAAGCCTGCAGTGGTGTGCTGTGTCAGAGATGTATTAATTTACATGTACGCGTTCATGCATATGGATATGTAGGGGCTAGCTGAGTATGCATAGTATTGCTTGTGTGTGTGTGTGTGTGTGTGTGTGTGTGTGCAAACAGTGGAGAACGAGAACCATTGTGACTTTGTAAAACTGCGTGAGATGCTGATCTGCGTGAACATGGAGGATCTCCGTGAGCAGACACACACACGTCACTACGAGCTCTACAGACGCTGCAAGCTGGAAGAGATGGGCTTTAGAGACACCGACCCAGAGAGCAAGCCTGTCAGGTAGAGAGCAGCACACACCTGAAGCAAGTCCGTCAGGTAGAGAGCAGCACACACCTGAAGCAAGTCCGTCAG
>JAOYMR010000001.1:12330388-12365478 GCA_025802075.1 Tenebrosternarchus preto | reverse complement strand
GTGTGTGTGTGTGTGTATATACACACACATATATATACATATATATATACACATATATATATATACACACATATATATATAGATATATATACACACACACACACACACACACATATATAAACATGCAAAAATGACCATCATTCATGTGTGTAAAGGACATTCAGTTCATGCCGTTACTGTAAGTTGTGCTCACTACAAGATACAGTATGTGGACATAATGGAGTCAGACAAAGGTCCAATAGTGTCATGTATCTGTAGGTGTTCATAGTAGCAGATGGGCTTAATCTGAGCTCAGTGTGAAGTGTTAATGACGCTATTTTCACTCCCAGTGTGAGATTTCCTGTCTCTCTCTTGGAATGCTACACACTCCTGATTGGTTCCAGCATGTGAGAACACATCCTTTCACCTGTACTCTCGAATATGGGTGAATATAAATTTCTCATATTGATTGTTCTCTGTCATTTTCCAAATTAATACTACACAACAGAACTGGAGGATGAAATGAAATAATTGTAGAAAGAATGATTCAGAATGAATGGATCTCTGAATTACTGAATTGCAGAAAAAACAGAATAAGAGAGTAAGGGAGAGGGACAGAGGGTACTGAAAGCATCTTGCTGCGAGCGAAACCAGAGTCATTAGTGTTCGCCCTTTCACACTGAGCTCAGACTGAGCTTGACTGCTGCTCCACGCACCCACCCGCCTGTCCACCATCGTTATGTACGCGCACCTTACCACATGCAAGGCAGATGGATGAACTCGTTAACTTCAATTCCAGTACATTTTATGCATGATACAATTTACATTAAATTCATAAATTTCTCTAAGGGAAGCACAGATAAAGTTCACTGCCAAGGGATATTCATATTCATAAAGCATTTAGATGTTCAGATGGACAGTATGTCCACAAACAAGTGCCAATCAATTTTAACACTCGTCACGAATTTCAGTCAACATTCCAGACGGCTTTGAACATACTGAGCATTCGCCACACATGCTCACGCACTCTGTTAGCACGTGTGCGCGCACGAACACGTAACGCTTCCCGTGGTTTTCAAACGTTATTAAAGTCATGTCTCAGTGCAGATTAGTTTATACCATTAACCTAATGGTCAGCATTTCTGGTTTGTAAACAGACGTCTGAAATAACTACGTAACCTATATGTTGACATCCGCGCGACGCCGCTTATGCATGTACTTCTGATAAGACAGACAGATGTTTCTCCCTCTTCCTCTGAGAGACAAGACTGCTCTGGTTAACGTTTTACGCTACTGTATTACGCGCCGCATTTTCACTCATGCGTTTTGAAATCATGCTTGTGCTTTGAGTGGAAGATAAATCTCGCGCAATGATAGGCACTTACTCTCGAGCAAAGTACAGCATAAAAAGCACATGAAGAATTAACGAGAGCTAGAAAATATATAAACTACGCAGAAAGGACTTTTCTTACACATAGACAAAGTAAATTGCGCTGGGAATTTAAATTCTAATTCATATCTCCTGCCGTTCAAATAAGTAAACCTCATCCAGACTTACCGCTAACATGTCTGTTAGTGTCCACACCGCATAGATATGACTTGAGAGAAAGCTAAGTTAAACAATTTAAAATTTTGTTTACAATTTAACAATTGTTTTCCTCCTCATCCTCAGTAGATCGCGCGAAGTAACGCTGATTGCGCGCTCGGAGTTAGCCACGAGGTTCTCAAGTGGGCGTGTATGTCTCGTGTGGAAGAACTCTCAGCAGGGTTTTCGAGGTCAACACGCTCTTTGGAGACCCAAACCACTCGAACCTAGAGATGTCATTTCAGCATCCCTGCCTACAACAGAAGTGTTCTGAACTGGTGCTCCGTTTGAAAGTTTGTTCCCTTCATCCATTTGTTTCCCAACTGACAAAGATTTATTGTACAGAGTCTTGTTAAGGCACCTTAACATGCAAGATTAGCAGGTAAAGAGAATTTACATTTTTATTGTATTAAAGTACATATTACTAGTTTATATGGTACTACCATTGATAAATTCTAATGTCTCAAACACTTTTATTAGTATAACTTTCACATAAGTCAAACAGTGAGCTTTGGAAAGTCTTGAACTTCAAGATCACAAAGATTCAATGTCACACCACAAGGACATGGTCTTGCATGTTGCATTCGTCCTACGGGTTTAGAAACGCAGATCCAAACCTTCCTGCTCATACAAAACATTCAACTACTATAGTTTCCAACGGTTTCAGGTGGGCCACACGTCAATCCTGCACCTGAACATACACTCGCTTTCGTATCCCAGATTCCACACGCTCTCAAAAGAGTTACAGCTCCCCTGTTGGAGAACATGTCCTGCGTGAAATATAGTCACTCTGTCAACGAGACACAAGTTTGCCTTGCAGTTTGCGGTGCCTGGAGAGAGCACTCCTGGTGTTCACATGGAAGGAAGGGCGTGTGTATGTGCGTGTCTCTGGTTGACATTAAGAAAGCAACTGCAGTGATAAATGACAGGATAACTGCTTTATTTGAAGTGTGCGTGTCCCATACTCAAAACATTTAATTGAAGAGTTCCATTTTCAAATGCAGCCTTATACAGAGAGCAAGCCACACACACACACACACACACACACACACACTTTAGATTCGAGTCAAGCATCTTTCAGAATTTATTCACAAAACCTGCACACAATACATGACAAATACGAACCTCCAGTAGTAGGGATGAGATTTAGAAACTGCATTATACATTTAGAGAATGAAGGGTAGTAAATATTTCAGTGCATGCAAGGTTAGCAGAGAACTGGGACGTTTCAGACAGAGGCTCAGAACAGCAGAAGTATTCCATCAGCCAATCATATGAGTAATCAAATAAGGGGCAGACAGATTAGACACCGTTGGCTGATGCATGTGAAGGAGATTTTTCAGCTCATGTCACGAGTGTCCTGATAAGTCAGGATGCAGGAATGCACATATAGGGTCAGGTTACTACTGGGCTCTACAGCGCAATGGAGCAGGCTTTGGTGTATTAAAAGTGATTAGAAAAAGTGCATCAACGTTTAAAACCGAAAACAAATGCTGTTTATATAGTAAATGAATGTCTAATGTTGTATTGCATGTTATAAGAGATGATAAATATGAAGTGGTACACTGCAGATTAAACCACAAGGTCTAGGCCCCACCCCCTCCACTGTGCTCTCTCTTACAAACTTTAATATGTCTGCCTTCACCTCTAACCTTTAACCCAAACCCAGGTTGCCACTTTCACTTGAGACACTGCAGAAGCAGGAAACAGTCAGCGGGCTGTCATCATGGTTACAGTGGTCTGCCAGGGGTCGGCACCAGTCTGTGACCGAGTCCGATATAAACAGACAGAGAAATGTTGAGAGAAACTGCGAAATTGCCTTTTATACGGATATACACAGGGCAATTAGAAGGGATTTTTTTAATGGTCTGTCTTGTGGCAGCTGGGTTTTATGTACTCTACTGCTTTTTTGAAGTAAAACAGGATCGAAGGGCGATGGGAATCTGGCAGAATTACAATAAAACACGGCGGAGAGTTTCTGTGCCGTATGTGACAGGTGTTATCGTGACAGTAATGCTAATCCGGGGACCGCAGTCACGCATTGACGCTGTTAAGGGATTACGGTGGGAGTCACACTAGACCCTGTGTTACTGCAACCACAGATTAAGGCAGACAGAGAGGCGGCAGTAGTTCCAGGCAGAGTTGGTGTAAGCGATACGAGACAGACCCCCCTGCATGTCAAAGCAGTAAATCCCGGCTTTACGCATACCACAGACCAGACCATCGAACCTGATCTCACAAACCCTGCATGCAGGAGCGTTCGTTCTGATGTGACACGGGAGAACATGTGCGGTTTGTTGTGATCCTATTCAAAATGCCTGTATACTTACTATGCTGAACAATACTGCGTGCTGGGATTGAATAAAAACCCGAGATATTTTTCTCCTTCCTCTCGCTCTCACACGCGCGCGGATCAATCATTCCAGATTCTGTTTTTCTAAATTGTCACCAATCACACAGTAAACACAATGTTAATTCATTTCTTAGTACCCCTCTGTCTTTGTACTGACTTCCAAATGTGAACAGAGTTTAAGTTCCAAAAAGACGTTTATACCCACTGAAACTACAGTAGTGCAAGCGCATTGTGTAGTAAATAGAGGCAGTGAGAGTCTCGGAGTCGCTCACAAATCAGGCACCTCAGAGATTTCCAGCATGGGAAAGTAAATACAACCAACCACACACACACACACACACACGTTCTCAGACTCGTACACTTAAACCAACAGTCATCACAGACTCTGAACGCGCGTTGTCAACTCACGGTGAAAAAAGGGAAAACGCAGCTTCACAACAAAAAGTTATTTATTTGCTTGTTTAGTGTTTACTTCAACGTGCAGCATCCATTTTTCTGCCAGACATCCGTCAAACACTAAAAACCCTCAAACCCCTGAGGTAAACAGGGCGGATCCGTTTAGCTGTAGCCGGGACGGAAATTCCGTATGAGCTTCCGTACTCCTCTCCTTAGCCAGAAGCTCAGCTGTCATACCCTGCATGTTCAGCAGTTCCTGCTGTCATTATTTTCTTTTAATCAAACACGTTACATGTTTCATTTGAACTCTTAGTAATAGCATTTCTCATTGTTTCTTGATTACTTAGATATCCACTTGAAATGTTTAAATCGTTTGTAATTGTACATTTTCAATGTAAAATCAATTGTTTTACTTAAATATGTAAAGTTTACGTACAGCACTACATACACGTGCCTCGCCCAGTCTGTAACGAGAAAACCTGCCCAAATGCCACACCCTTCACGAGCGTTAACGTCACCACTGCGGTCGTATGATTTTACACATTACGTGTCTTTACAGGCGAGACTGTGGAAACAAATAACCACGAATAAAATGGTCATAAGTGCTAAACACAAAGAAAACGCAAAAAATGCAAAAACTACGTCAAGATACGTCAAGTGCATGTTTCAGCCCTTTAAAAAGGTCCGACATCCTAGAGAACAGTAATTTGAAACGTTCCAACTCCTTCCAGACTTCGCTTTACTAAATAACCGCGCTCAGACAAGTCAACTGTTCTGAAACAAAACCTACAAGCACTGAAGAAACTCGGTACTTGAAACCAACTTGTCACAGAGTGCGTTAGATTTGGTAATGCATTCCAAGTACGTTGTACTACCCATCACGTCATATGAAAGGAATGTAAGAATGCAATACATTTCTACAGGATTGGGATGCGTGAGATCCACGTGACACTCCCCCTCACGCACGCACACGCGGGAAGAAGGGTAAGCGAAAAGTCTCCCTGAACATCAAGCCTTCAGTATTCAGGCCTGGCGGTACGTTACATGACAAAGGAGAGGCGACATATGAAAATGGATCATAATTTTTATGCGTGCAAATTCACTGCAGTGAAAAACAAACACCCCCCCCCTTCCAACTTACATTTGCGATTCGCTATGTCAAAGATCAAGTACGAGCCAGTAGAGCCCTAGTAAACAACCCAACACTTATTTAATAGTACCCTCTAGTGGTGGAGAGAAGAACTGCTCACCCCCTCTCTAACCCTCACCGATGGAGCAGTGACTGAACCATGGTAATAGCTACAGCAGTAGGTGGGCAGTGCGTACCAAGTGGAAACTGCTGTAGTTTTGTTGTATTCAGGGTGAGGTTTGTAGTTTAGCTGTAGTCATGGTAATGGCTGTAGTGTAGTTACTTGTTGGTCAGTGATCAAATATGATGATAGCTGTAGACTGCTGCTCCTCCTCCCATGGTGGCTGGAGAAAATGTGTGATGGTGACCAGCACGAACAGGTTTAGCTGCCACACACACACACACACACACGCGCCCACACACACGCGCCAAAAACCTAAATCAAACCTGTAACATCTAAAAATTAATTTGCAAAAGGCACAAAGTGAGGACTTGCAGAATATTATTAATATTCAGGTGAATGTTCATTGTGCTAGATATTGTCCACACACAACCAACAAAGCAATCCTAAATAAGCAATTCAGTGTTTCCACAAACACACACACAGTGTGTGTGTGTGAGAACCCACCGATGAGGGCTGCGTGCCCACGGCAGATCATGTTACGTTCCCGGACGGCGTCCTTGATACGGTCCACCTCCTGCTGGTAGAAGTGACGGTCACGGGCGGCGGCGGCTCTGGCGTGGGTGAGGGCGGTCTCCAGCACCCTGACGTGCTCCGCTGACGCACGCACCCGCCGCTCCATCACCGGCAGCTGGCAGCGCAGGTCCGCGTTCGCCCGCCACAGCTGGAGCAGAGCACACAAGCCATCACCTACTCCCGCCTCGACAAACTCGGCGCTTCACCGTAGCTCTTGTTTGTGGATCTTGATAAGGTGCATGCGATTCACCTGCTTATGGGTTTTGGTGAGCTGCTCTAGGTTGTTCTCCAGAAAGCGGATCTTCTGTTTGTGGAGCATAGCACTCCCTCCATCAACACAGTTCAGCTCAGAGCTCTGTCAACCACCACCACCACCACCACCACCAGGTCATCATTATGGTCTTTATATAATGGAATAGCTGCGTTTTAGGAGATGGATAAACGTGAGATCTGCATGATGTGTGGTTATAATGTTCTAAGCAGCGTGAGTCAAGGGCCAACCTGAATGAATCAGGTTACACCAGGGGTGAAAGTAGGCAGGTCCACACTGGTATTACACACCGTTATAAGATTGACAGGCAGTGCATAGTAGTGGTAAGAGGGTTTCTGCTGCCCAAAACCCACATTTTAAGAGCAGCTGAAGAGAGATACAAAGTGATATAGGTTGAAGTAATTAAAACTACTTTTTACCCCTGGGTTACACATTAAGGAAAACATATCCCACAGTTCTCTGCAGAAGTGTTTACAGTAAATAACCGGCAGCAGTTAATAAATGCACATTGAAGCCCATCAGCTCAGCCACGAGCGCCTGAAGGCATGGTGCAGAACTGGAAAACAGGCAGTGGTCACCACGACAACAACAGTAGGAACAGACGTGCGGTACCTTTCCCACATGTACCATCAGGTTTTGGACGAACAGCTTTCGCAAGTTGTACAGAGTAAGGAGCTCTTGGGCCTGCAAAACAAACAAAAACTGCACAGATCATACATGCACATAGATCATATCTATGCCAACTATGTAACAGAGTACCCCTTCCTTTCATTAGTCATTTTAGGGGTGTGTCCCTTCCTTGTCACACCCACTTTGATCTAATGAATAATTAATTAGCCGATGAGTTTGGAATACCCTGGGAGAAGTTTACCACCTGCCTACAAATCCAAGCACACTGCAGTCTGAAGGATCACGTTCGACCACCGTCACTGCTGTGGACAAAAACTGAGATAACGGCTCCCCCTCCAACTCACCACCGACTCCTCAAGGGTTTGCAGCTCTTGCCTGGCTAGATTCCTCTTCTCACTGTGCAGACTACATCACACACACACGGCAACACAGCGCACCACACAAGAACAACCAGACCGTGAAATCCAGCAAGAAGTTCAACTTCTGGACCGACGGACTATTTAAAGGCCCAGCTTCAGGCAAGACCGAATCAACCAAACCACTGAATTTAATCTATTTAAAGGCCCAGCTTCAGGCAAGACCGAATCAACCAAAGCACTGGATTTAATCTATTTAAAGGCCCAGCTTCAGGCAAGACCGAATCAACCAAAGCACTGGATTTAATCTATTTAAAGGCCCAGCTTCAGGCAAGACCAAATCAACCAAACCACTGAATTTACTGAACAAAAATTCCCCTCGTGGTTTGGCTTACTATCGCCCAAGTACACTTAAGCATACACGCGTGTCTATATATTGCCTACACCAGTTTCTGCAGTTTGACATCTTTCTCCTGCTCCAGCATCTGCAAAGCTTCATAATCCAAGCGGCCCTTCCTCTGCTCCAACAGTAAGCTGTCGTTGAACCTGAGAGACAGAGAGGTTTCAGATGATGGCTGTTCGGAGTGCGATCCCTGCAGGTGTGTCGTCTCTCACTCCTGCAACTCCTCCAGTATCTTCTGCTTCTTGCACAGCTCCTCTCGCAGCTCAGCAACCTGCTTCCCAGAAGTCTCTAGGTGAGCCTCAGTCAGAGCATCCTGCGTGTGCACACAGACATTTTACTTGTCTCCAGAAAGTGTTATTGCGCGCACACACACACACACACACACACACACACACACACACACACACACACACACACACACACACACACACACACACACCTTGATCTCTTGCGAATGGTTCATCTTTAGCTGCTCTTTCTTCTTAAGTTCACATAAACCCTGATTGCTTCCTGTATAAAGGAAAAACACCATAGAGAAAATTCTCATTTTCTGCCACACACACACACACACACACACACACACACACACACACCTCACCTTTTGCACTTAGGTGCATGTACCGTACTACTTCATTCTGTAGGAGAGTAGTTGCTAGATTTGCTCAGTTTGAGAGTGAAGAGAATTTTTTTGGTTGTTTACTGTGAATACTTGCCTGGGCGGCAAATGCCCAAAACTACAACAAAAGCCTAAATCTTAAATCTTAAGTTTAAAGCAGTTACAGAACCAACAGCATTATGGGAGAATTCCTGTGTTCCTACCCTTTAGGAGTGATTAGTTCCATTGGAATTATTCACCAGGGAAGGGCACCTCTCCAGCGCTGGGAGCTGCTGCCGGCTCAGAGGTTCTGCATGCACGCCGATGGCCAGGCTGTTCCGACTGGCACTGCTCCCCCCTCTGCTCCTCCACGTTGTGCACATGATCCGACAGAGACTCGGTCTTCTCCTGGTGCTGTCGCAGCAATGATATACTGTCAGGTTCAACAACAGAGTTTTAGCTTTGAATGGTTGAACGGGCACCTTCTTGTAGTCGGAAGTTCCAAAACCCAATACCATTTATAGCATAGTCAGCAACAACAAAAGCCCTTCCAAAATAGTATAAAATGCATGGTGGAGATGCCTTGTGTAGATACCTGGGAGAGCAGTAACTGACAGGAGGCCAGCTCTCTCTCATTGGCTAGTATCTTGAGGGAGGTGTGGCTGTGGGCGGTCTCTAGTTGTCTGGTGTGGTTAATGAGGCTCTTCAGCTCTGACTTGAGTTTAGCGAGGAAGAGCTGAACCGCAACAAACCACTCCTCTAAAGAGCCACTGGCTTCGCACAGCTACACACACACACACACAATCAATAGGCTGCTGCAAGTGTGAAATGCGTGTGATGCACTATGACGCCCGTGTACCATTTTCATGTTGGTGGTGCCAACGAGGACCCCCACATCACTCAGGTCCCTCAGCAGCAAGCTGATGATCTCCACCGCTCTCTTCTGCTGGACGGCAAACGAATCCTGGAGCTCCATAGCTTCTCTCTGAGCATCCTCCAGAAGCTCCTAACACACACACAGGCAATACCAAGGGTTGTACTGAGGAGTTTGTACTGAAACGGGCCTTACTGTAGCTCCTCAAGCAAAACGGTGTGTAGAGTCAGAGCAAGACTACAGCAAAGTAGGAATGAACAAGTGATGGAGAGGGAAAACAAATCAGTTTAGTCCTTATTTAGCCCATAATTCTGGTAGTTAAACACCGTGTTTGCACCTCAGACTCCTGTTTATGTTCAGGGTGGCAGTATGGGGAGAGGAGGAGAGCACATGTGCAGGATCCCGTGGCCTCACCCTCTTCAGCTCCAGCTCCTCGGCGAGCGCGAGGTTGGTGTGTACATGGGCGGCGGTTTGGAGGCTCTTCTGATCGTAGCTGAGCGCGAGCTCCTCCAGGGCATTCAGCACCTCCCGCGCCTCCAGCCGCAACTCCTCATTATCCCTCTGCAGGGAGGACAGCTCTTCACGTGCTCGTGTACAGTCCCGCTGGGATGATGCCAACAGCTGCATGGACACACACACACACACACACACACACACACTCCCAGCACTCTGATCTTCGCCCTGGAGCTGAAGTGCTGGATGGGGGAAACAACTAAACTCTACTCTAGTAACCCACGACTGTCTCTATTAAAAAAAATAATGAAGAGATTTTAATATAATTTCTATTGAATGCATGCATGCTCATTTGTATTGCACTTTGAATTGCTGTGTGAGAAATGTGCAGTACAAGGAAATCCATTTTGCTACACCACATTAGCGCCACCATGTGGAGAGCTCAGACACCAAACATTATGGTAGATATACAGTACACTGATCACTTCATGAAATACACCTCCTTTTGTTCAGCACTCATGGATGGTAACCTAGATAGTCTGCGTTTCCATAGATACCGTAGATGGTTTTGCTCTCTGCACACATTTCTGGTGGCCTCTTGCATCAGTGACCTGCTTCTATAAACAAAAGCACATGATGGCTGGATATCTGGTGTGTGTGCAGTACTAGTCAAAGGTTTGGACACCTCTAGAAAGGAGTTTTCATTCAGAACTTTAGTTTGTTGCACTATAAGAATTTCTTCAGGTCTGATGGAAAACTTGTGGATGTCAACTTACAACTGCCTGAAAGTAACTGAAAGGGAGAAAATCCAGCTGCAGAGAGATGACCAAGTGCGTGGGGGCGTGCGTTATGGCAGAGAGAGATCACCGAGTGCGTGCGTGGGGGCGTGCGTTATGACAGACACGTCATGGCACACTGTGTACCAGGGTGGAGATTTTCTCTGACCTCTGTCTGCATCTCCACCTGCTGCTTCAGTTTCTCAGCCAGCTGAGTCTGCAGATTAATCTCATCATCCTAGAGAGAGAGAAAACCACATACTTTGTTCATGCTCTTTAACCCTTCAAAGGTTTCCAATGACCCAAATCTGATTCTTCAGGAAAGACAGGCACGTATTATACACGTGGTATAGTGTCCCACACACACCCTCACCTTGTCGTCCAGTTGTTGGTAGAGGCTACTGATGTTTGCCACATCAGTAACTGTGGGTAAAGTGGGCGGGGCATTGGTGATGACTGGAGTGTCATCACAGATCTTGCCCTGTTCTCCATTACTCAGCTGTTGCTCCACAGGTACACACACACCTGAGACAGACAGACAGAGCATGTTTTTCCAGTCATTCCATCTCTGGCTCTCCCTCCATCTGATCTCTCCATCCCTCACCGTGCATCCACAGCTTAAGGTCTCTCTGCAGTCTCTCTACAGCGTCTTTCAGGTTTCTGCTTTTCTCTTTCTCCTTCTCATATCTCTTCTTCCACTCTTCTGTTGTCAACTCCAGGTTCACACACACGGTGTTCCTGATTCTCTTGGCTCTATGGAAGAACCACAAACAAACATTTATACGTTTGGCAATATGCAGCCATACTTGAAGCTCATGATGTGTTTGTGTACAGCCTGTTTACAGACCGCAGGAGTTATGAAAATGTTTACTGCGTAAAGATGTAGCTGTGAGAGAGACACACCTCTGTCCGAAAAGCAGCGTAGATTTGGTCTCGGCCTCGTTAACAACAGACGGTGAACAGCAGATGACCACTGTGGTCCTGCAGTTTCCACCCAGAGAGTCCTGCAGGATGCGGGTCATCTTACTGTCCCGATACGGCACGTGCGCCTTCTACAAAGAAACACACGCGCACACAATCACAGCAGCAGTTTTAAGAGCGAGAGCGAGCACCCGCGGACTCCGGTGCTGCGTGCCTTACAGCGCCCTCTGCCAGTGCGGAGATGACGTTGCCTAGTGCAGACAAGGACTTGTTGATGTTTTTAGCCTCGTCCAGCACTGCTCCTGTTGCACCCGTTTTACTGACCTGCATATAAACAAAAACAAGCACGTCATCTTCACACGCAAGAAAATAAACACATCCAAGTGTGCACACGTCTTCTCGCAAATTACGTAATGGAACTAAAATATTGTACACTCATGTCATCTTGAAATCACACACACACCTTCTCGCTGCCAGCCAGGTCGACCAGGCACAGTTTTCCAATGCGTTTGTGTGCTGTGTCCAGGTGTTCCTGCTTGATTCTGATGAGGAAGATACTGTGGCTTCGAGAACTGTGCTCATTCATATCTTAAACACAAAACAAAATATCGCAGGGTTTTGTGGGAAGAGAGACCAGCAGGAAACCATTTAAACCACAAATGGTAAATCAGCTCTGCATGCAAGTGTGTCTCATGTGTGGGCAGTGGTTCATGTTAGGGTAGTTAAGCCTGGGCAGGGCAGTTAATGTAGGGTTTAAGGGTGGTAATTAGGTTAGGGCAGTTAGTGATGAGGGTAATAGTTGGGGTAGTTTAATGTCATTTACAGCCAAGGCTCTGTGTAGAGCAAGAAACAGCAAAGAGGAAAGTCACTTACTGGTCACAGCAACATGACGGTTAGCTTTGCCTTCATCGATTACATCCATCACCTCCTCAGGACTGGAGACGAACCGCTCAGTGCAACCCTAACACACACACACACACACACACACACACACACACACAGTCTCAGGGAAAGTTCACTGACTAACTTGATCACCACCACCACCAATATGTTATAATTATTGTGGTCCATCGTCCAGCTAACTGTTACCTTCACATATGGAACACGGTTCTTATCCTCATGCACTGGCAGGTTGGTTTTTGACACTACATGCATCCAAATAAAGAAAACATTTATTCAGGTCATTGCTCATTTCAACTACAAAACCAGAAATGTTTAAAATGTAGCCAGAGGTGAACTCCAAGTATCACCAAGTGCTGAAGCCTTCATAACCACGTTGTAATTTCAGTCTTGCCAAAGGCAAGAGGTTCGTCTCAGAAGCCTTAAACCCTTACCG
Organism: Tenebrosternarchus preto; assembly: GCA_025802075.1. NCBI lineage: Eukaryota > Metazoa > Chordata > Actinopteri > Gymnotiformes > Apteronotidae > Tenebrosternarchus > Tenebrosternarchus preto. The sequence goes on along the minus strand of JAOYMR010000001.1, from coordinate 12,352,724 downwards.
TCCAGCAGATCGCGGATTTTATCCATGTAAATCTCAAAGTAGGAAACCTGTAAAAAGACATGCCCATTCTTACACGATGTACGCGGCCCATGAATACATGGCGCACAAGCAGGTGCGCCACCATGTGGAGGACTCCGGTATAGCAACACGTGTGCTTAAAGCACTCATGATCCTGCAGTGAGGCCTCATGATGTGGTCATATCCGGGAGACCCACCTTGATGTGAAACTCCAGATTCTCCTCCATAGAGTAAATATGATCAAAAATGTCACAGGCGATGCGTGGAATTATACCCATCAGCTGGGTGTCATGGAGCCTTCCCTGGGAGGCAGTGGGTGACACTCAGTATACACACACACACACACACACACGTCTAAATGCTGATCACCACTTACCTCCATGGTGTGTGTTTTTCCTGAAGAAGTTTGGCCATAGGCGAATATGGTACCATTGTAGCCGCCAAGAACATCTAACCATCCCAAGAAAGCACAAAAATGGATCAAATCACAACGAAAAACAAACCTTCCATGACCCAAGAAAGCACTTTTCTTATTTATTGTGTGAAGAGATTCCTGTGCAAGTGTGTGTGCCCCACCCCCAGAGATTTACCCCTGACTGTGTCTTTAGCACATGATTCATACATCTCCTCCTGTGTTGAGTTGGGTGGCAGTACTCTGTCAAACACGTATGGCTTCCCCTACATAGGATGGACAAAGACACACAATTATATAAGAAAAAGTACAGCTAGAAAGGTAATTTAAGTGATAAAAATTGCCCTGAGAGAGACAAGGTAAGATTTGTTATGCAGAAATCAGACATTTGGGGGAAATACATGCACAGGTGTTACAAGCCCTGGATTTCATAGACGGACTCATTACACCATAAAACGTATAAATAAAATTATTAACTCAGGAAATTTTCACTTAGAATTTGTCAGCAACGTTTAACCCGCCAGTGTGCTGTTAAAAAACCCCACCAAACTGTGACAGCTGTCTTTTACAATCCAGCCCTCTTCAAGCACGACAAAATTACAACCCAAAAGAATAACGACCACACAGACGCAAAACCAAGTCCAAGTTTCTAAAAGCTAGACGAGGAACATTACTACCTTTAATCAAAACATAAATCCACTAATAGATTCAAGCACCCATAAAGAAATGCTACAGACGAGTTAACCTGAGGAAAAAAAGACGGTTAGAAGATTCACGTGCCACGGGATGCTGAAAGGAAGACTCTACGCTTTGGTTACCAGTTGGTTAGACACGAAAGACCTTCAGTGGGAGATATTCCTCAGTTATCATTCATGTCCTTCGTGAAAACTCCCACAAAGACAAACCGATGTAACTCAGCTGACATTTTTTATATTTAACTGTGAAGCAAAGACAGTCTAACGTACGGCGATCACGACGGTGTCGGTGTCTTTAAATTTAGGGATGTATTTATCTCCTCTGTTGATTTCGGACTCGTTCAGTGGCCTGAATCGACACAAAACTCTTACTCCGTACTCGGCTGCGTCCGCCATCTCTGCCTCTAAACGTCCAGCTAAGGTGTAGAGAAATACTCAGAGAAGCGTATACATCGCACACGTTGCTCGGTGCAGGTGCAGCTCGTCAGATGTGCTTCCACTGAGATCAATTACGCCGGGCCATTTAACCAATTACTTCCATGGATTCAATTACGGCTATCGATAATTTCGGTGTGCGAGGTATCTGTGAAACTCTGTGGGCACGACAAACCGAGTGCGGTCGTTTACCAACTGAACTGTATAATGAAGGGATTTGACGAGCTGCCTGTGCAGAGGCAACAGACTGCAATTGCTCTGCTTCACATCGGCAGTCACAGTTTCTTTTACACTGGTCCGCAAAAGACTTCAAGCTTGACGATCCCAAAATCTTCATAATGAGCGTATCCCGCCGGCACGTTTGGCCTCTACGCCTCACGGTTACATCACTTCAACGCATTGCCTCTCTACAAAAACGACTGTAGTATGGATAGTCACACTTTCAACGATAAACTGTATATTATCGAGACAAGCATACGGGAGATACAGTCCTGGAAATGAAACAGCCAAATTGTGTTCGACGTAAACTGTAACGAAGCTGAAACGGCACCACGGCCCAAAGGAAAGCTGATGTATTGAAAAAACCCACACCGATTTACAGACCTTAAAAAAAGTCACTTGACAGAAGGAGTTTGCAAACCTGATCGAGCCCTGCTCCAAACTCGTTTGTTTTATGATCAACTGTACAAAACTCATACATTCAGGACTTTTTATTACTTGTTATAAAACTTGTACTTGAAAATGAGGAGTACGTGTATGGTTTATTAGAACCACTAGAGGGCAGAACTTAATTGAAATACAAGTGATGGAAGCAATATAAATTTGTGGCCTGCACAGCGGTCTCAAATCAGAGAATATAAACCGTATTAAGGGGGAAAAATAAAAACAAACACAATAACCTCATATGAACACGAATTTCAAGTATGAGTGATCAGTTTTTAATTGAAACATCGGTGCAACATTATTTCAATGTTACATCACAGTATGACCTGTAATGTTTACAATATTTACAAAACTGCTGTTCAGGACAACCCATAAAAATCTAAAAAACAAACAAACCAAAACAAACAAAATAGCAATATGAAATTAAGGACTTCAACATACTATTCCTAACCTCTGCCGCAAAGCTATCGACAAACAAATGAAATCAAGTGCACAACATATTTTACAAAGTCAACGGCTGTAAAGTATATATCGGTGAGAAAATATATACTTAGTTACATGGGGAATAAATCCTTTATTGACAAAGTAAAGGTGGGTCATATCAATCAGATGAAGAGCAAGCCAAGAGACTTAAAAAAAAAAAACTCACAAAAAGAAAATCAAGAAAATAAAAAGATATGAGCAAACATAAGCAAAAAAAAAAAAAAAAAGTTCTGGACAACACTGACCATCAGAACACAAAATTTTTGACCTTGAAACGGTGTGAGTGAGGGTGCAGGCTGCAGACATGCGGAGCACAGAGTGGACTTCACCAGAACCCCAGGACACACGCGGGACACACGCGGGACACACGCGGGACACACGCAAGGCCGAGCAGTAAAGCATTTCAAACAGGTTAAAGTGAACAAGGGTAAGTAAATACAGGGCCGTGACCTTTGAACTGTGTCCGAGACTGCATCGACAGACATCGAGAAGATTCCAACTTGCTCGAAGTTTGTGAAGTTTGTGTGAGAAAAACGCAAACGACATTCAGATGAAACTACATGGCTGCTTCCAGATCCATATTCTATTATATTGCACTCAACACTTTAGTAGTGAATTTCCTGCAAAGAAAAACAACACAGTGATGGCAGAACCAAATGATACAGGGAGAGACAGAACTTAAATTGTGGAGGCTTTCAACAAACAAACAAACAAACAAACAAAAGCCTCTACCATGTAATTCTTCCTCCTCACCTCCTCACTCACAATGAGAGAGAAAAACAAAAAAACATTCAGCAAATCTATTACTCTGTACGTCGATTGTAGGGCCTGGCGCTATTCCCTGTAGCTGGATTACGGAGTTAGCCGGCTAACTCTTAGAAACGCGTTATTAGCATGGCTACTTTGATGTCAGTGATTCCTGGATTTCAACCTATACATGATGTATATTTCTGAATCTACTTAATTTAACATCAGTTGTGTGTCCAGGTTATCAAGCCAACTCAGTTAGCCTGGTAAGAGGAACGCAACCACGTTCATTTTTAGTGTTTGCACAACTCCCTTTCTCTGTAGTGTTAAGGGTTGAGGATCTAAAAGGTACATTTCACACACACTTTCCTGTTCCTATAGTGTTGGTGCAAGTTGCCCGGTCACCCTGATCAGAGGTCAGTTTAGGCTGTTCTCTTATAACAGCTAAGGTTTTGGATTTGTGTAGCTAGAACTGAACCCACGTCATTGCAAAAGGGGCAACTTGCAACTCTCACGTGCCCCCTTTGCTTTCTCAGTCTTCTATCCTCTCTTACAATGTCAACCTCTACTGGTCATGTGATACACACAAAAACAAAATAATTAAAAAGTTTCTCTCTTAAATCATAAATCCTAACCCTCTCTGAAGTGAAATCTTAACAGAGGACAGGTCTTCCTGAGTCTGTACAAGATTTCAGCATTTTGTCGGTCTGGCTGGTTCTCCCTATAACTTTAAATTCGCTGTCGAAACAGAAAACGTAACAGTGCTACACAACACAATGACAAGCTATGTTTTGCACCACCACACACATTAAATAAACAGGGCAAACATATAAGTATCTGTTACATGAATAATACTGAAGATCAAGGGCATCTCTCTTGAACAAGACTGATACATATAGATATAGGCTTTATACATACACACATAAGGCTTCACAGAGCATTAGCTCAGGCTTGTATTATTGCCAAGTACAATTGAACAGCTAAAATAAATACAGAATACTGTACATAAATAATTTATAACAAATATATAAGGCCTCTAACTGCAAAGTGAACTCCTCTCCAGTGATGACGTCTGCAGTCTGTGTCAGGGCGACCGAGTTTTAGTGAAAGAAACCAAAACGTTGGTTTTGGGGGAAGGTGACTGATGCGGTGATGTGGAGGCTGACGGAGTCGGGCGGAGTGAGTGGAGCTTCCTGTCCTGTAGTCCACAGTTCGACACAAAGGTCAGACTTGTAGCTGGCAGCAAAGTATTACAGATCTCACCAGAAGAGGAAAATAAGGATGTGTCAGAAGTTGTGACTACAAAGAAATGCGTCATCCACTGGCACTGATCATGTGGAAGGGGGGTGGGGGTGGGGATCTCGGCCATATGTGGTCTTGTAGTGTTCGGTGTCAGAAGACCAGAACTACAGGAGCCCAAACACTCTACTCAAGTCTGCAATTGAGCATTACCCCGTTCAGCTGGTGAAGCCCACTCTTCACACACACACCACACACACACACACACACACAAAACAGCTGTGAATGAACTGCCATTCTGTATCACACGTTTACTGCCATTGTGTGAGCAAATGTCCATTCAGGGTTACATCCTCGTGCCTGCCCAATACAGCTATACACACACACACACACCCACACACTCCAACAAAAGCACGTAAAAGCATCCAACTCTTCTAATTCACCATATTCACACATGGCCACGGGAACCGAGAACGGAACAGAAAGCAAGACATTGGTAGGTGTTTTCTGCTCTGATTTTCTTTTGTTTTGTACAACTTAAGATAAAGTAAGTATTGTGTCTGCTTGTACATGGCATTATCGTACAATATTTACATTTCTTCCCAAGATTTCACCATGAAATTTCTGTATTGTCTATATACACATTGAAAATGTATCAGAAATATTTGGACTGTCTATTCTCTTAAATGCAGTAATTTTTTTCTTCTTTTTTTTATATTTTCTTTGTATTCTACAAAAAAATAGTTCTTCAGTGAGTTGTAGTCAAATCGCCACCATTACTGATTGGCTTATCCAGCACCTGTCAGTCACTTTGTGAGGGCGGGCCTTGATGAGCCATCTGCTAGAGTATAGCACCAGGGAGAGAGAGAGAGCGCGAGTGTGTTGTGGTGGATCTCTGAGGCTGGATGCTGCTCTGGTCACTGTTCTCTCTCTCTGTTATCTGGAGATCTTCCTTCTCTTGGGCTTTGGCGGTTTGACCTGCCGTTCCCTCTCCCTTGAGGACACTGGATGAACCTTATGGGAAAGAAGAATCTCGGGTTTAACAGTGGAGTACAAACATCTGTTAACAAATGTAACAGATGCAACAAACGTGTTTTGATGTCCAGTATTACTGCTGGTGGAGCTACTCACGTTGCCGGACATCTTGTCCAACTCACTCATGGCTTCCTGGATAGCAGCTTCTAAATGATTATTCAGCTTCCCAGCTCTGAGAAAAAGACAGAAGATCAAAACCTCAACATTCATCCGCCGAGCTGCAAAACCCCCAAACAAAAAAACACAAGACTGGCACATCGAGCAGCAGGTGAATCTGCTGATTTCAGGTCGATTTCAGGTTTTTGGACGTGAATCAGCAGTTCCTTTCTCCACCAGCAGATGGCCCTTATTCAGAAAAACTCAAATGTACTACGGTTAATAGAAATCTCCAGCCAGCTTCAGCAAACAAGCGCCAGTGGTGGCGTGTTGAACACAGGCCAAAAACAGGGCTTTCTTACAGGGTTGGTCTGAGATATTCAAGGCCCTTTTAAATCGACTCCAAAGGTCCTCCGATATACAAGCTAATTCAGATGAGGTCATATCTGAGACCGTGTTAGAATTCGAGAGGATGGTCACATGAGCGGACACATAGCCCAAACCCCCCCAAGGGGCAGAGATCAGCCTTACTTTCGGTTTCTTTTGGCAGCCCTGTCCAGCGCCTCCAGGTCTTGCGTTAATGTCTTCAGCTTCTCAGGCTCCACCTGAGTAATGGTAAATACATTTTTTTTCCTCCTTAAATCATTTCCCCTCATTTTCTCCAAGTGTAAGACAGAGCTTTACTGTGTCTTGCTACAATAAAACACTTGCAACTGTGCGGTGATACCAGTGACTCCAGGAGGGGAGGGTTCATGACTTCTACTCTAGGCTACTTCTAGGCTGCATCCATGATATTAACATTAAAACAAACTTTATACAGCTGCTAATACTCACACTAAGGTCACAGTGATATGGTTTGCTATTTAATTAGACTTCCCATTAAAAGCAAAATTACATTTTTAAATATAATGACAAAAGGTATGGAAAGTGGCAGGTATATGACAAAATATCACAAACTGAAAGATCAAGCTCAACACGTGCATATTTAATTTATATAGTTCACCATAAATGCTCAGTGTTCCTAAATTAGAGAACATAAGCCTGAATGTTTCCGCAGCACTAAAATGGCTAATAAAGATTCAGGTTTTACCAGCTAGCACACAGCATGAAGGGCGTCAGGCTAACTGATCACTAGCTTTCCATTTAGCTTTCCGTCTTGGCCGTGCTGCCATCAGCCCTGGACGAGCTGCCCCTTAAAAGCGGCGCCTCACCTTGGCCTGGTCGGACAGTTGCATGCTGGGATTGTGCCCGTGCTCGTCCCCCACCAGCTTGTTGGGCCACGGAGGAAAGCCTTTGATTGGCCAGACGAGCTCGCCCACGTTGAAGCCGTGGGGGCGGTAGTGCAGCAGTTCGGCGGACGGCGAGTCTGGGTGCCGTAGCTCTTCCTCGCTGCTCAGGCTCTTGGTGTCGGAGGGGCTGGGCGCGCAGTGCCCATTGAAGTGCCCGTTAAAGTGGGCGTAGTCCTTCAGCAGCGGGCCCTCCAGGCTGGTGGAGGAGCCGGGCGACTGGTCGTCTCCTGTGAGCGGCTCGCTGTATCCGCCGCGGGCTGCGGGCGGCGGGCCTCCGTTGACGTGCACGCAGCGCTCCACCGTCTGCTCCAGCCGCTCTTTGAAGTTGACAGGTGTGCGGGCGCAGTGGTTGTAGCGGAAGCCCCTGGCGTCGTCCCCCGCCGGTTCTGGCGGGTCGTGCGGCTGCGGCGCCGCCTCCGCGGGGCACAGGGGAGGGGCGGTCGTCACGGCAACGCCCGCCCTCTCGCCCGCGTCGCCGCACGGGCTGCTGCGCACCTGCGTGGAACACTCAAGAAACTCCTCCCCCCTCCACTGGGCGTGGCCCGGCTCCTCCCACTGCTGGCGGGGAGTGCTGGCACCGGGCGAGCGGAAGTAGTCGTGTACGTCCGTGCCGTCTGGTGTGCTTTTACCCTGCTCCGAAGTCCTGCGCGTGCGGGCGGTTCGTGCCGGCGGCGGGGGCGGGGGAGGGGGCGGGGCTCTGTTACAGGGCTGGTCGACGGTCTCGGGGCCGCGGGGGCCGTGGATCACGGCGCTGACGGCGTGCGGGAGACCGAGAGGCTCCGCGACGGAGGTGGCGAAAGCCGTCATGGCGCTGAGGGCGGGGGCGGGGCTAGCCTGCGCGACGCTGCTCACCGTTGTTGTGATGGTCACGTGCACGCCCTTACTGGCCGCATCCACCACCGCCCGGTAGATCGCATCCACCGCCTCTGCCCCGCCCCCCGGCAACCGCTCCGACGCTGGACCTCTGCCGGCGGCCGCCATGGCGACCTCGTTCTGACCTTGCAGCTCCTGCTGACTTTCCGGGAACATTCCCGTCTCGCCGGGAAGTGATGCCAAGCCGGGCTGGGAGGTCATCTGGGAGTGGGAGATGGAGGTGCTGTCAGGCATGCATCCCTGGAGTGAAGAGGTCAAAGGTTAAAAAGGTACCGTGTCATTAATGAAGGGTAAATAGAAACCAGGGTTAAATGACAAACACAGTGTTCCCATGGTGTTCTCCCCACGTATGGAGGAGCTGATGGAGGAGAACATGGATGGAGGAGCTCATGCATCGCCATTCTGCTCACCTGGTAGTCCTGGTACAGACAGGCCATGTTGTTAGAGTTTGGGACATTATTCTCAGGAAAGGGCACTTCTGAATAGGGGTGCCCCTGGGTCTGGTATGGGGAAACCCCGTGCATGCCCTGAAGTGCTGCATGCAGCTGCTGCTGCTGGTACATGTGTCCTGCGCCGCCCATGACCCCGGCCATCTGAGCATTACCCATGGTGCAGTTGAGCCCTGACGCGTCACCTGAGACAAGCAGAGGAAGCGCGAGGGTCAAACAGAGAAGCCGTACAACACAGAGGCAGGAAGCGAACACGGGGCTCCGAGGATTGAACCATCACAACTTTGCCTGTAATTCTCTACAAAGAACCATCAACCACAATTTCTTCAACTTGAAAAAGCGTATTTTGTTCAATAATGCTTATATTCTAATAATATGTAACCTCGAAAACGTCCTCGAATATACCAAGTTATACTTAAATACCTCACTCGTTTAGCGCAAGAGTATTTCCAACATTACAGAACAGAACAGAGAAGAAAAACCTGTGTACACAAATTAAATATTTACGGAAGGTTCCTTTTCTAGAACCCTGACAGACATTGATATATATATATATATATCTATATCTATTGTTATATATATGTCATTGATATATATATATATCTATTGTTTTTTTAAGAACCACTGCCATGAGTGTTTCATAGCAATGGCCTGATGAAGGTGGAACTGAAAAACATAGTGATCATGTGCTCGTCACTGTACTGTGTGTGAACAGGCCTTTGTGTCTCCATATATTACTAAAAAGAAGATCAGCAAAAACTCAAAATGCACAGACCTGTTCTGCTCTGAGCCCAGCCTGACAGCAGCCATGAAGCCGTGTGTGTGTGTGTGCGCGCGCATGTGCACATGTATACAGGCAATACCAGATATTCCATCATCATGCTGTTTTTGAGTACTTTTAAAAAATCTGGGGATCCGTGTCTGACCCACAGAGGGCGCTCTCAGGAGTGGAGCGACTGGGTCCTCCTCTCCCCGACAGGCTGCCCAGTACTTGCTCTGAATAAAGCTCCATGGTAGGTAAGAACACAGCTCCTAGTCTCTGTATATATGGGCAATAACCAAGAGTGCCCTCTACAGGTCAGTCTAAAAAAAAAAAAAACCCCAAAATACAAACAACAACAAAAAGAAAAAAAGACCCTTTAGTTGCCATGAACGATTAAAATAAAAGCTAGCAGAAATCTGTCACAATTACTGAAAAGCCCATTTTCCTTCATTCACAGCAGCTATTAAACATTTTAAATCAACTTATAAACATTCAGTTTTAGGCTGTGATCCTGCCTCGCCGACAAATTACAAACGTTCAAAATGACCCTTCATCAGTTATTAGACATTTCACCTGTACTGTCATATTGCACAATAACGATGAACAAAATGAACTTAAACATGGCGACTCGATCTCCTGTCCTGACGGTAGTGAAGTTCCTCACAGACCGAAGATTTGCCATCGCTACACCAAGCAGTGCGAGCAGAGAGACGGCATTTGGAAATATTGTCTGCATGACTCAGCTGTTCCCAACCCCCTCCACTTCATAGCACAAAACGCTGACTCAGCATTATAGCTACTGTCCTAATCGGCTATGACGTCTCCGAGAGCAAGATGGTGTGGAGATAAAGGCAGCTTTGTGGAGCAGACCTGAGCAAATATCATTTCTCACCCTGACATTAGCCAAATGAAAGGCCCTAACGAACAACTCAAATTAAAAATCTCATTAATTTTAGCACGATGCCTGACTGACTCGTAGCGAGTGGGCAGTAAATCAGATCTGATGGCTTTTAGCCGAGAGCTTTACACACTGGAGGGAGGGAGGGAGAGAGAGAGAGAGAGAGAGAGATAGATAGAGAGATAGATAGATAGAGAGATAGATAGAGAGAGAGAGAGAGAGAGAGAGAGAGAGAGATCGTAGCACAGCTTTTAGGATGTTTACTTTCACACAGGAAGAAACGGCTGCGTATTTCAAAGATGCCCTGATGCTAAAATCCAGGTAGCTGCTCAACATGTTCGATTATACCACCAACAAGGAAGGTGGGATTTCTCACTCTCTCACATTTACACACACACATACACACACACACACTGTATCTATAAAGCAAAATAGATAATCCACATAAAATCTACATTATACATTTATTAAGAACACGGGAGAGCGAATGGGTGGGTGAGAGTGTGTGTAGGGGAGGGGGAGGGGTGGCTGTGCTGTGCTTCCAGTATTCCTTTCAGTTTGTGGATGACTCAACACCAAGTCCTGTGCCCAGCGCACACCCACTCAGCCTGGGGTGGGGGGGGGGGGGGCTACTGCCGGGTTTATGTGGAGGACACAGCCGCCTCATCTCCATCCGTGTAGGAGAGAAAGCTGCAGTTCGCGGTGTGTGTATGTATACGACACCCACTAACCATATATCCATGTGGGAAAAGTGGAAGAAATTCACACAACGTGTGGAGGGAGGGAGGGAAGGAAGGGTGTGTGTGAGAGAGAGAGAGAGAGGTTGATTCATAAGAAGAGGCCCACCTGGCTCTCCATGCGAGTGAGCAGTAGAGACAGCAGGTGAAAGATCTGCTCATGGACTAGACTGAGCTACACAGAAGCACCATGCCTCCATCCGTTATGCAGTTAAGGTACGGTTTGAGATGGTGTGGAGGCTTAAACCATGGGAAAATATTCTACTATATAGCACAGCGTAACAAAACAATACAACGTCAAAGTCAGATCTATTTATATACTGCGCTTCCCCCCCCACCCAGCCTTCATCACACAGCAGCTTCACAGACGTCCGAGTCCAAGCCTGGACAACAGCGGCGAGGGAAAAACTCCCCTAGAGCAGGAGGAAGAAACCTTGATAGAAACAATGACTCAAGGGGGGAGCCCATCTTCCTCTGGGTGACACCAGACACCACAACAGCAACAACAGAAGCAATATAAACACAAACAATACACTGAAGAACTCTACTCAGAGAATACACAGTGTAGTGGAATGACCACTGCTGGTTCTGAGGAAGCCCTGCTAGAAGCCCATACTAGCAAGCTCTGATACACCTTAGTACAACGCACCAAGAGCTCAGTTTAGGGTGACGAGACAAACTCTGTAGTGTTTGCAGTAGCCCAGTGAATGTGGAGTAAAGTTATTGCACCCCAGTATAGTGTAGTAACATTGTAAATGAGTATAACAACAGTGCATTTGCACTTAGGGTAAATGCCAGTGTAGTGTACGTGTGGTAGACTGCAGTGTAGTGTAGTGTACGTGTTGTTTTGTGTCTGTCAGTACTGTAATGTATAGTGTGGTGCTGTAGTCCAGTGTGCGTGTGTGTGTGTGTGTGTGGTGTGTGCCAATACACTGCAGTAGTGCAGTGTGTGTCTGTAACAGTGCAACACAGGGCAGTGTGTGTCAATACACTGTAATATATTGTGCATTGTTGTTGTAGTGTGTATGTGTGCCAGTACATGTGTAGCAGTGTGTCAGTAACTACAACAGTGCAGTGCTGTGTCAGTACTGTAATGTACAGTATAGTGCTGTATAGTGCATGTGTCAGTAACAGTGTAACACAGTAACGGTGTTGTAATGTAATGTGTACAGGCAGTACAGCAGTGGGCCAGAGTAACAGTGACTGAATAAGAACTATAGCAGCTACAGCTTCAGCAGGGTCAGGCAGCTTGCTGGGCTCCACTCGTCTCCGCGGTGACGGTCGTCAGCAAGGGCTCACCCAGTATGGACAGCATGTATGATCTACTGATGCCGGCGGTTGCCGGGAAGGTTGCCATGGGAACGGTGGCGGGATGATTGGTGGTGCTGTCCATGTTTTGATTCAGACAGCAACCCCCCCCCCCCCCCCAACCCTCAAACACACACACACACACACAAAAATGCGCACACAGACACCAGCATAAGCTGTAAGGAGGAGGATCATGATTTAACGGTGCTAGGGGACTAGGGTGGGGGCGTGTGCAGCCAAGCTATGTCGGGTTGTCAGGAGCATGCATGCATGCGCATTGTTCAGCAAGTGTGTGTGTGTGTGTGTGTGTGTGTGTGTGTGTGTGTGTGTGTTTGCATGAATGCACAAGTGAACATGCGCATATGTGTGTGTGTTCTCCTTGCCAGAAAAAAAAGCAGAAAGATCTCAAGCCAGTAGCCCAGTGAGAGCTGGAATCAGTAGTGCAGTTTTAAACATGCTCCTTCAGAAAGTGAAACAGCCCCTCCATTGTAGCCAAAGTCGAAGGGAGATTCACGCCCGTTTGGCACGTGCACAGTTTATAGGAGACGGCAGCAGCAGAACAGTTATGCCTCACGCACAAAAACTCTCAGAGTGACGGTTCAAGACGTGCGGCTGTGACGTTGCTAACATGCTATGATGTAATGGTGACCCGGTAACCAGGCAACAGCTCTGTGCCTCTACTCTAACGTTCTTAATGGGCCCTGGGTAGGGAAGCACCTATTCAGTTATTCAAAAATCAATCCCACAATTCCCTGACATCAGCAAACGCCAGCATCACTGCTGCAGTCAAGTGTGTGCGATGCAAACCTGTCTACACCCAGTAACAATTATGATCCAGACCATTTGGACTGACCTGTAGTTATGCAAGTAACTACAAACATGGAAGTCAATGTTTTAACAATTTTACATGAGTATAAATGAATGTAGGAAAAGTGTTATTGACCGAGTTGGCAATGGGCAACAAATCGAACACTTCATCTCTTTGGGTTTACTGGACGACCATCTCCAGGTCTCTCCTGTAGGGAGATTTGGATGCCCAATGATTGACATCTGCCAGCTGCAAAATGTAAACCCATCTCTAAGTTTATCCGGCTGCCTCAGTCCTGCTGTGCTGCTCTCCTGCTGTCCTTACAGCAATGTCGTCTCTCTGGGTTTTTTCCCCTCCTGCCTTCTCATTTACCTACTCACTCACTTTCTCTCCTCTCCCTTACTCTCTCGCTCCCTCTCTCTCCTTCCTTGCCTCTCACTCACTCTCCTCTCCCTCCCTCTCCTCTGCTGACCTCTTCTCCCTGTCTCCTGTTCTAGTAAAGCACTGCTCTACTACGCTGTGCCTACTCATACAACTTTAAAATAGCGCAGACAAAACCCGGCAGTATCAACACTTACCACCACCCTGTGTTTTACATGCAGCGGAAAACCCTGCCTGCTTTTAGTACATAAAACAGAGGGGGCAGTGGTATTAGGCCTTTCTCCACAACGTTCCACGTTTGCACATTTCGGCACTGCAACAGAGCTCCTGATTATAATCACAGGACTCGGGTGATGAATTGAAACCCCAGCAACACAGGACCCTGGGAGATTATTTCGTTTCAGCCTCGTAAGACCTGGATATGTGTATGTGAAGTTCCAAATGGAGGATGCCGTTCCGCTCCTGCCGAGGGAGAACGAGGAGGAAAGGCTATATCGCCACGGCGCGCGGCTCCACGGATACGGAACACGCCTGGCATGCGTGGACCTTCTTCAGGGGGGCTGGATCTGAAAGGCTGGATCTGTAGTCCATGTTCACACTACCGCTCATCACATACGCACGGAACCTCATTGTGCTGAGAAACGGCTGTGACTCAGAAGACTCATGTGAACACATCACGCAAGTGTCAAATAAAAAAACAAACAAAAAACAAAACAAAACAAAGGAATGATCAGATTTCTTTTAAATTATTTTATTTAAAAGGAATCAGATCTTTTTTTTTTTTATCATGTTAAGTATATGTCAGGGTTTGAGGGGAAAAGGCTATTTATGCTAGCAGGAAACATTGGATAATGTGTTAAGACTTGACTTGTCTTTGTAAACTGTGTCATAAGAAAACAAGGTGCACATCACTTAGATAAAGTTGTTTGCTGCACCAGGAAATTTATGCAACTAATCAAAGTCAAACTCAAACTCAGCAAAGACGTTTGAGATAAACTGGCTGAACCCAAGGGGTCTGTGCTTGGCCAGTCAGGAGGACACACAGACAGTGGTCAATCTGTTAGTTATACGACAGATACAGTGTTTTAATGAAGTACTCCCGTTTTTTACTGGTTAGGTGTTTACATTTATAAGCAACATACAGTGTGATATAATAAACTGATGGAAGAATAACTGAAGTCATGGCAGTTCAGGGAAACCCATGGAGGATCCAGTCAGCAAAATGCTAATGAGAGCATGACCATTAGCCTTAACTGCTTTATCTCCAAACCCTCATCTCTTACATCACCAACGACCTCTCATCGACATCCTCCTACAGCTGCCTGCAGCCCAGTCACATGACCTCCCGCAGCGTCAAGAAGCCGAGGCTCTGCTTTTACAACGCTTTCACCACGGCAACTGGCTGCCCGAAATGACTCATTGGTCCTTCATCTGATGGCGAGGAAGCTGATGGAGGGACCCAGATATGCAAATGTGGTGTTTAAAAAAATAAATAAATAAATAAAATTTAAATAAATAAACAGACTGAACTGAACTGGGAATCACTCCATGGAGTTGGTGTTTAAGCAGCCAGAGATCGCTTCATTGACTTGAGTGCTGCCGAGAGTAAACGTTTCCCACTACCACTATGCCCTAAAGCAGTAACTCTACATCCCAGGGCTCGGGTTTCGCTACCTGTCTTCAACACACCAACACACCTGACTCAGCTCAGGCTGGCTTGGCAATTACCCAACGAACGGATTCGGATGAACCTCTGCTTGGAGGGGGATCAGGAGACACATACGACACTGCAAGTCAGCTGGAGCTGCGTTCCACGCAAAATACATGATTCCTCAGTGGGGACTGGGTTAATTCCCTAGACAATCTGGACACGATGAAATCAGGATTCGGTGATGCAGCGGTCACATGACCCGCTAGCTGTGTGAATAAATACATTCCTCTATCAGTAAAAACATGAAGTGAAGTTTTGGTCCCTTAAACTCCCTTAAAGTTTAGAGGAGATTGAATTAATATACATTTTATTTCCGAGTTCTACTATACCGTGAGCCATAGAGCGCACGATCCTCTCTCTCTCTCTTTTTAAAAAGAAAAGTATTTCATTTCCTTATGCAAAAATGACCAAATTAACAACCATACAAAACTAGTCTCTGGTTGTTTTCTAAGGGAATGATGGGCTAATTACAAATTCTATATTCTAGAACGAGCCTCAAACAAAGACTACTAAATCCCTACCCTTTACTATACAGCTTAAGATTGTAAAACAGCCTCTAAATGGGTGTCATGTCAATGTAAATCTAGATCAGTAATAACATAATGATTTGTGCGCAAGCACAATTATCAACCGACCACAAGTCTTTACTAAATATATGCTTAAACAATCATTGTTCGAAAAACAATTTAGTTGGCTAAGAGCCTAAAGATACACTTTAATCAAATCAATAAAACCACGCTATTCTGAGAAACAAACAAATTTCAGGTCTCTGAAGTAATAACGGTAATGTCAAGTTCATCTAGCACTCTCAAAAACAGAGAAGAAAAAACACAACACGCTTGTGGCGGTTCTTACCTGCATCAGACATGGCTTGAGCACAGCTAGCGTCACTGTTACTGGGAAGCATACAGGACATGTTTGGCCGGATGTGCCTGTGATGATGGCCTTGTTGCTGTTGGTGGAGGTGAGACAACTGCTGTGGGTGAGTGCTCGGGTGACCCAAGGCTGGGTGTCCGAGAGGAACCTGTCCACTTTGGCCCGAAGGCCCACAGCTGCCCATAACTGTGGCCTGCATCTGGTTGATCATCCCAGGGAAGTGCATCTGAGGCCCGTGTGGACCAGGCTCCATTCCAGGACAGTGCATGTGCTCTGCCTGACCGTGAAGCCGCTGCTGTAACTGCATGCTCTGCTGGGCGACGCCAGGGGGGATAACGCCCTCGCCGAAGTGCATCTGCCCGGGGCCGGCGGACAGCGTCCGGCCGCCCCTCGCCATGTGGGAGCCCTGGTTGCTCATCGACTGGAGCAGCTGGGCCATGGAGGTGTTGGGAGGTATGCCTCCGAGCCGGGGCACCTTCCTCATCTGCTCCGGGGGAGGGCAGGGCGGCCTGGGGCCGGCCATGTCGGGCTTCAGCATGCCGTAGACCAAGCCGTCGTGGTTTCCGCTGGCGGGAGGCTGCTTGCGCTTGCGAAGGGGGTCGCGCTGCTGGGCCATGAGCTTGTCGCGCAGTGCCGCACGCCCGCTCTGGCCCTCGGGCATGGGCATCAGCATGGACGAACTGGGTGGGAGCATAGGATTTAACGCACTAGGCCCTTCGACGGCCCTGCTACCACCCCCACCTCCCGCAGAGCCGAGAGAGCAAGGCAGCCCGCCGCTCCCGCTATTAGTACCTCCACCCATGCCCCCGGTACCAGCACCCACTGCTGGCCCGACGCCCATCCCAGCCCCTGTACCGCCCATCCCACCACTGCTACACCCAAGTTTGTTTTGATTTGCTAGCTGTGCTTTGGCTG
Organism: Tenebrosternarchus preto; assembly: GCA_025802075.1. NCBI lineage: Eukaryota > Metazoa > Chordata > Actinopteri > Gymnotiformes > Apteronotidae > Tenebrosternarchus > Tenebrosternarchus preto. The sequence continues at coordinate 12,335,893 of JAOYMR010000001.1, read as the reverse complement.
CTGCAGAAAGTAGGCTGCTGGCAGGGAAGGAGGCAGCGTTGTGTTGGTTGAGGATCTGGTTGAGGGGCAGTCCCAGCAGACCAGGGTGGTTCTTCTGGGGGGCACTGCTGCCTGACGCGGGGGGGAACATGGAGTTGTGCTGACTGCTGATCGCATTGCTCATCGCCACCAGAACCTGGTTGGGGTCTTTGTACTGGTGGAGGGTTTCGGGCTTGGCAGAGGGACTGGAAGGCATGGTGGGCCTGGGCGAACCCATGGAGGATCGAGGAGATCGTGGTGGGACCTTCATGGTCACACAGGGGCCCTGGGGTCCCGAGGGCATGGCGAAGTTCCCGTGTTCCGAGGAGGTGGAAGAGGAGCGGGAGCGCTGGGGGGAGGCCTCCACGCGGCCCAGCGAGGAGCCGGCCACGTGCACGGGGGACGTAACGGGCGAGGGGGAGATGGAGGTGGTGACCCCGTGCTGAGTCCTCTGTATGTGTCCACCATGACCTACCGGGCCGGGTTTCACGGTTGGTAAGGGAAGGTTGCTTGGTAGTGGGACTATGGCGGGAGGGATGTTTACATTCAACATTGGTACCTGAGCGTGGGCATTGGGCTGGAAGTTGGATGGGCTGGGGTTTGTCATGGGACCCTGGATGATAGGTTTGCTGGGGATGGGGTCAAGAATTCCCAGAGGGTCTTTCTCCGAGGTCATCTGTTTTTTCTGGAGGGCGCATGAAGGGGGAATAGCAGATGGAGGAACGAGGTGGGGAGCAGACTGGGCCTTGTGATGAAACCCTACTCTTGTCATGTCCATAGGTGGATAGTTGATGTTACAATGTGGCTTTTTCATGATGGGGCTTTTGTTCGGGACCGGGGGCGAGAGAGGCGTGTTAGTCCTGCCAGCCATGGCACATGACAGCTGAGCGACGGGAGAACCGTGAATCAGGATGCCAGGAGGAGACAGCGGCGTCCTGCTGTTGTTGCCGTGAATCGGGCCGGGACTCCCTGCCCCCTGGAAGCCACAGGCGTTGCTCCGCGCGAACCCGTCTGGACCGACCAGAGGGTCCGTCGTTCTGGGGGACACGGATCCGTCCCCGTAGACCTGCGAGCCCGCCGAGGGGCTGAGCATGCTTCCGGGGCCGCCGCGGTACGGCGATTTGGGCCGGGGGTGGCGAGGATATCCGGAATAGTGCTCAGTCTGCTGCGTGGTGCTCCCGTCCGCCGAGCAGTGCCGCTGACCTGCCGCCAGCATCATCTTGAACGCGTTCTTGCAGTCGGGCAGCGTGGAGTTGGTCAGCCCGTCACTGGACTTATTCCTTATTGCTCGAGGGGTCGCGGACCGCTGGATGGTGGGGGCTATGGAGGTCACACCTGCTAGGAAAAAGTAAAAGGCGAATAACAGTTTAGCGTCATTATAAGAGAATAAAACCCCATTCGTTTCGGTTCAACCGGTTCATACAGAAAACATTTTAAATGACATGTGTTATACAACGAGATCTACACCGCTGTAAGGATTTGAACTGTGTTTGGTGTCATGATAAACAGCACACAGTTTAAAAGTATTACTGAACAGTAACACTCCAGGTATTTGGGATCAAACATGTTAAACGAGCTCTTGTGGTTCGTGGCCCCGGTGGGCCCAGTCAGTGTTAGAGGGGGGTGAGGATGCTCCATACTCTTGTGTAGTGTGGCCACAGCGATCAGCTTCCTCTTGTGGATACAGAGCTTTGTGACGTCCTCATCGGCCTTCACGTCCTCCGCCGTCCTCTGCTTGACGGAGGCCCCAGGATCGAAATTGAACACCTGCAGAAACGGATATTCTTAACGCAGATAAATCCTGCCTCCCCTGGAGACCTGCAGCTCTGGCTTCGCATCAGCAAATGAGAGTCCACTCTCCCTGATCCCAAATATCAATGCGGTGACCTACTTACTTACTTTAGTGAAAGGAGGTAATGCAAATTCATTCAGAAAATTTTAGGATGTCCAACAACTATTCGAGGACATCAAAAATATTCTTGGCAATGAATTCCCTTATCGATTAGTTAAGTCTGCTGCACAGCTAGTAAGGTCAAAGGTGAGAAACGGAGACAATTAAAAAAACAAACTTGCATGGCACAGGACCATGATATTAGTGCACGACTACCTGAAGAGCTGCTGAAAACTGGTAGCAACAGCTGGGGGTAAAACACAGGTTCAGTAACGTTTTGCTTTGAAATATATCGCAAGCTACTCAGTTTTTGAGCTTTTGTTCAGAGCGAAGGTGTTCAAAATTCCGTGGTGAGGGTTCTGGAATTCTGTGGTGGTGATGTTTTGCAGGGAAAAACGCTTTTGTTAAGGGCGTGTTGTGGTTTTTCACACATTCATGTGTGTGAAAAGGGTCCCAGCATCTCCAAAGCAGAATTTCTTCTTTGCCCAGTTTGTAACGTATGAAAAATCTAAATGCTTAGCAGATGTGAAAGAGGTGCAAGTTTGGAGTGTATAAGCTTTCCAGAGAAGCCCCTTAGCATTATGCTACATATAATTTATGGCATATACATTACTTTTTTTGTTAAGAGAGAATTTCCCAATATGGTAAAACTTTCAAATCTGTTTTGTTTTTGAAGAAAAAAAAAAAGAAACTCCAAAGTTATTCAAAGCAGTAACTGACAGATTAGCTGGATGTAGCGAACCAGTTTCTGCTCTGAAAAGCCTGAATAGGGTGGTCACAGGAACGATGATCTGACATGCGAAACATACAGGGAAATGCAAATGCTTGTTGTATGATTATTGTAATTAACAGTGAATAGAAGAAGGAGAGCCACTGCAAATTCTGCAGGAGCAACTAGGATTTGTCAGGCTGTATGAACACTGTTGTCAAAACACTTGCACAATATTCACTGTTTCATATATGGGATTTGCAGCAGAATTTTTTGCAGCACACACAAATTCCTACGAACAATCGTTTCATAAGCTGTGCTGTTTGGGTCTCAACAAACTAACAGATTAACAAAACGCACCAAGAGAAAAGTTTGACTGTGCTTGTGTACTGTGTGTGTGTGCGTGTAACAGTGCCTCTGTGCAGAGGTTTGTGGAAAATAATTAGGTGAAGATTAGCATATTTACACAGATGAGAGTGAAATCTGTGTCATCTGAACACGCCCTGTCTATGCCTCCTTGTTAATGTAGTGTGTTTACTAAACAGTTGCAGTGATATACCACTGCAATTTTAGAGCATAATGAAATCTTTAAGAACCATCAAATGAACTACAGTGTCACTATACATTTTAGCTAAAAAAAAAAAAAACAATACTAAAGGGTTTTAATAATGATCACAAAATCCCTGCTGCTCAATCAGGCATCAGGGTAAAAGAAAAAACAAAAACAAACAAACAAACAAACAAACAAGAAACACTTTCTAGAAAGCATCCTGAATATACATGAAGCTGCACCAAACTAAACCAAAACACAACCGCTGTCCCTGGCCGAGTACGAGGGTGGTGTGAACAGAAAGCCCCCTGCCACACTCCATACACATGGGGATGGATTACTGAGAGTGGACCTGAGCCAGTGCTCTTGGAAAAAGCCGTAACGGTGGGACTAGGTGGGAGGGTTTGGCCGTCGTCAAGATCGGAGCGTTCGCTGCCATTCAAAGATGGACGTTTCAATGAACAGACCGGAACAGAAGACGAAGAATCGAAACGTTTGCTGTGTGGGAAGACATAAGGGGGTTCCCCAGTGATAACAAATAATCACTTATGCAGTGGTATGAGGGATGCACTGGCACACCTGTGCAGGTTAAAGGGGAGGAAGGAGAAGGGCATTGAGCTAACATACCTTGTAAGCATTAATATCTACAGATGCCTTGATGTCGATGCATTGCAGGCCTGGTTCACCCAGAACCATCAAAAACTACCTAGAGGATGAGTGCTTTTGATAGTGCAACAACCGTCTGGGAGTGCTGGATGAATATTCAGGCAAGATTAACTCTAACATAGTCAACAGTATGGACAGTTTGCATGGGCAGGTTTATGGAGAACCAATGTCTGCATGGTTAGCTTGAACACCAGGACTCTGAGTCACTAGCTGAGTCACAAGACAAAAGGTTGTCGAATACAGCTCTGGGGTTTCCATTCATCTGGTCACTGAGTTTGGTAAACTGGGGCACATGCGGTACAACACTATAAAGAATCACATTCAAAAGAAAGGATTTGGTGTGAGAGAACCGAGGTCTGACGTAGGGACTGACCTTGGGGAGGATGAGGGGACACTCCAAGCCACACTTACAGGTACCATCCGTGAGTAGGTAGGACTTCACCTGGTCCAGGCAGGACAGCACTGAACCACTGGGACTGCAGCACAAGACATTCAATCACAGCTGGTTATGGACAGTACAATCAATGCAGAAAGAAAAATTCTTAAGGAAGCACAGTTCTCTGAAAATTGAGTTTTGGCAGTTTCCAAAGGAAGCAACGAAGTTCTATCTATCTGATGCTCCTATAGTATTGAGGATTACTAAGCATTTTCAATAAAGTGGTAGATGATGATGGTGATTATTACTACTACTACTACAATATTACTAAATATTATCATTTTCATTGGCTTTATGTTTATAATATAATTTACCTACTTAATAATAATCGAAATGACTCTACAGCGCAAAATGTGTTTTCTTAAGATCTACTTTCAGGCTGTCAGACAGATGGATAATGAGAACAGAGCAATTAACTGCTGTAATAATGAACCAATTACTGCATCTGGACTCATTACTACACTATAATACTCTGCTCACCTTAAATTCTAGTAAATCTTATCAGACATTCAAATACTGAAAATGGCTGCTGCTGACGGATGTGTAATGTACCCTGTACCTGATATAGACGACCCCAGTGGGCTCCACCTTCCGCTGCCAGCCAATGGGGACCTGGGCAGGTGCGGGCTGCCCCTCCCCTTCCCCTCTCTCACTCTCCTTTCCACCATTCATTTTTCTGGGTTCGTGCTCGACTCCGCTGGAGAGATCACACGTGCTTCACTGTCCCAACTCTACGTGTCATCGTGTCTCTCGGAAACAGGAGGACAGAGCACTACAACTTTCCTCTAAAGAATTTTGTTTCCGGGGCAGGGGAGACGGACGCGAGACAGTGGCTCACAGTGGGGCCGAGCCTCTGGAGAGCCTCTCCGCGTCGTTACCAAAAGCAGACGGGGTGTCCCGTGTCGCTCTCCGACCAATACGAGCCATGACGGTCCTGACGCGGTTCCCAGGCTACGTGTGCGAAAAAAGGGGGGCGTGCCTCAGAGCGAAAGGCTCATGGTGACGGGTCCGAACGCACAGGGGGCAGCCGCGGCTGCCTGCGCTCTCAGCGCCACGGGGTTCCGGATCACCACGCCGTCCAGGTCAGCACGCTGTTCCTTCAGCAGGCGAACGCTTCTCATCCTCTCCCAGGCGCGTCAGTTCAAACCGAAACCCCCCAATATTTAATTTCCATTAAAAACAATTTGAATACTGGTCTGGACGCATCGCTTCTCGGGTGGCTATCTGATTACAGT
>JAOYMR010000001.1:12275176-12291241 GCA_025802075.1 Tenebrosternarchus preto | reverse complement strand
GGAAGGGGAGGGGACATGCACTGTGGAAGGGGAGGGGACATGCACTGTGGAAGGGGAGGGGACATGCACTGTGGAAGAGGAGGAGTCTCTGAGCTGCTGACAGACATGTTTGACCCCCATCAATAATTCAGCAAGCGGCAAAGATTTACACAGATGCACCAGGATCTGCACATTCCCACATACTCTAGAAACAAACACCTAAAAACCTCAAGGACAGAGAGACAATAATGCAGCGAGAAAGAGACCAAGTCCAAAATAAAGAAGCCGAACACTCAGTTTGTTGTCGTCGATGTATAAAATGTCTCCATGTCTGTCTGACAGGAAATTTATGCCAAACTCTCTTGTCTACTTTTCACGATACTATTCCCAGCTGTTTAGACAAACAGATGACGCGCTCAACACAGGCTTTGTATCCGAGCAAAAACACAAAGCCCCTCGGCCTCTCGGAGGAGGAATGCTTCATTATTACATGTTACATACATGTTACACATTCAAAGCATTGCTGTTGTCTTAAAGCAGAGAAGCTCATGCAGAATGCAACACCATTGCATGCAGCGCTATCTGTGTCTCCTGGAAGCCCTTTGCAACACGGCGAGCAGTAAACAGATTACGTTTTCTATTTGTGGCAGTCAATATGGCAAGAGGCCAGGAGGGCATGTGAGCCCTCTGTATTATTGTTGATGTTTGCAGGAGGGCCAACATTTGGCCCGCTGCCTTTGTCAGCTCTCTTGAGGTCTGATAAAGGGAGCGTCTTCCCAGCCAAGGTGTCTCGGAGGTCCGAGTTGGGCGAGGCCCTGCTCACACTTCACGCCCTCATCCAGCAGTTAACACAGCCACTGGTTTCACCCTGGCCCCCGACGCGCAAGCAAGCGAATCACACAAAACAAAAACGCACTCCAAGACAAACAAAAATAAAAAGAATCGTCTCTGCTTAAGTCATCTTAAAGCTTCAAAGTGAATCGGACTGCTCGATACCTCACCTCTGAAGCGGTGAAGCAAACGTGCTTTACGACACCAACCCAAGAACGTTCCCTGTGAAGAACATCTCTTGCTAATGAAACCAGCTTCCTACAACTGAGCACTTAAAGTGCTGATGTTACCTTCTACTCTAGAAAATTCTTGTTTAGTTATTATTATTATAAATTATTGTTGTTTTAAATGCTGGTAATGCTCAGTGTGGGAGGGTGCAGACGTTGAAGAGCAGGACAGGTCTTCAGCAGAGCCTCGTAAGATCAGTGGTAACTAACCTTTAGGTGATAACACATTTACTGTAGTTTTAGCACTAATCTTGGTGTGAGATATTGGGCCTCCAAGCTGTTATGGCCAATTCTTGGGAACCGAAAGCCATTTTACCCAGCCACGCTGGGCTCCGTAGCATCTAAGCACAAGGCACAGGACTCGGTACACCTCCCCCCCCCCTCCACCCGGTTGGACAACAGGCCCTGCCCTGGAGGCTAGTGCTCCACTCACTCCACCCAGTCACTGAGGGAGGGGCCTAATATCAGGTCAGAAGTCTCCTAAACAAACGCATCTAAAAAGGGCTGCCCTCTTCAGGAAGACAACGGCAGACAGAAAATAATAATAAATAGCTATTAAAAAGATATGGTAACTCAATTATTGAGTGACTTAGTCAGGGATATAATACTGTTAAAGAAGGCATGTGCTACCTGGAAATAAAATACGGGGCATCTTAAGGTAAGGAAAATTCTGTTTATAAAATACTAAAAACAACCCCCCAAGGAAAACATGTCATGTAATATTACAGAGTACAACACTCGACATCTTAGAGAAACAGAGGAGAGAGCAGAGCCACAAAGACCTGTAATGAAATCAGAGGATGTGAGGGAAAGTCTGCTGTCTGCATACAGGGCAGGCAGGAACAGGAGGGGTGTTGACCTCAGTCCAGACACATCCTGAAATCAAAGTAGCTCCACCCCTTTCCAATAACACATGGACAGATGAAGATGCAGCGGTGACAACTTGCTCCAGCAGAGTATGAGAGAGAGAGAGAGAGATCTGAAACACACTTTCCACAGGGGCAGTACAAAGCAGGACCTGGGTGTGGAATCCAATCTCCTAGATCAGGCTGGAATGCAGTACAGCCAATAAGTCTCCACCTCCACCTCCATGCCGGTGCACACCACCATACTGCAGACCTGACGCTAAACCCCACACCGGGTGGTAGTTCAGTGGTTAGAGAAACGTGCACCATTACCTCAAGCTCAACCTGGAATGTCTCGGGTTCGGTTTCTTCCCAAAGCCCTCATGCAGAGGGGAAATGCACGGCTTGTGGCATTACGCTTCCCTGTCTGCTGTCCTTTGATTTACTCCGAGCTCTCCACCCTTACGGTACACCAAGATCTCCACCCTTACGGTACACCACTCCCCCTCCCCCACGTAGCCAGAGCTGCTCACAATCTACACACCGCAAAATACAGTACAACTCTAACCCCAACTCCAACCCTAACTCCAACCCTGGTCGTAAATAACACACTGCTGCTCTGCACAGGATGCCAAGAATGCACCCTAAATCCCAACGTCCCTGCTGTGCTGCACACAGTTCTGCCTCGGGAATGGTTTCCACCGTATGGCCAGCAGCCGAGCGCATTCCTGCCTGGTGCCCTTCGGGCTGGCCAGGCAGGACGCAGCCTTCACTCAACCGCCTCAGGAAACATGGTCCAAGGAACAGCGTATTAAAAACACACAAGAATTTGGGCCATGTCTGTTAGGTGTGTGGGTGAGTGAGACTTGGAGAGGCTGGAGGGTAAGGGAGGAGGGCAGGGAGGTTGAGCCGGAGCGATTCTTGCAGGCGGGTGGTTGAAAGCGTGCGGGTGCACCTCATTAGGAGCGGGTACTACTGCCCCAAACCACCCACAGCACACGTTAGAGCCTGCAGAATTAACAAGCCCTTTGTGTGCATGTGAACTGAACACCTCCCACCCCCCAAAACAACCCAGACACAAACCCATAAATCCAACACACACACACACACACACACACACCACAGTCTTTCTCTCGCATGGCTGAATGAACAGCTGAGAACTGAGGTTAAGAACAACAGCGTATTTGCATTGTGAAACTAGGCATGATGCAGACTTCATTCAGCCAAACGTTCTGGATTCTTTGCCAGACCCATCCCACCCTTCCATATCCAGATCTGCCCAGAATTTTAGACAGTGGCATTTAGCACACAGAAGAGCTTGAACCTGAGAGTGTAATTCAGATCTTCTGCGTTCTGAGTATTAGAAAGTGAGGTACCAGTTCCTGAACCCCAGGAATTCTAGAACCAGAGAGACAAACACTGTGAAGGGTTTTTTAAGCAAATGTAATTTCTCAGGAGAAACACTTCATCTTTACCTTTTGCGCTCTCAAGCAACCGTTATCTGCTAAGCAAGAAATTCTTTATTGCATCAGATACAACCAAAAGAAACATCCCTGCCTGAACAAAAGCATCACCTTATAAAGAATTTGTTTTATACAGTGCACACAGGTTCAAAGTCAAGGTCTTTGCAAGTGCAACAGAAGTGAACCCTTACTGCAAAACGCGTGATGACACGGTTTTATTTCTGAAAGCACACAAACTTCAACATCATGAACCAATGACCCCATCATTTTAATGTGAAGGTGCTCCTACATCATTTGGACTTAAAAAGATATTTTGGTAATGCAGTTTATTTCACAATTATAAGCATACGATTTTCATTTATTATATTTCTTCAAAGTTCACAATTCAATAAATTAGGTTTTTCATAAAGGTTATCTGAGTATTATAGTATTTATAGTCATGCATACTACAACAGAGGAATAAAAAAAGCTAAATTGTTAATCGCAGTTATCTGAATGACAATCGTGAGCTATAATGTCTCGATGGTGGTAGATCTACTGGTGTGCAGACTGACTGAGACAGAGCCGGTGAATACAGCCTCAGAGAACCTTAAAAATAAAGTCAGAGATAAAGACCCAACTCATAGTTTAATGAACGATCAGCCAGTGTGCTTACACTGCAGTAAACTGCAGGGGACGTTTGTAGGGACATACTACCCAGGGGACGTTTGTAGGGACATACTACCCAGGGGACGTTTGTAGGGACATACTACCCAGCTGGAGCTCCCATTCGATTTACTCTCTCCAAGCTGTTAGAGATGTCAGAAAAGGACATCACTTAGACAACACACACAGCCATCAGAATATATTAATCCAAACTGCCAGAGTAATAGATTATGAGATTATAAGTAACATCAGAAAAGGGCCTCACTTATACACACACACACACACACACACACACACCATATATACATATACTCTCCCTCCCTCTCTCTCTCTCTCTCTTTCTCTCAGACTCACACACCTAACTGCACTCTTTTCTAGCAGTTCAACCCTCACTTTTACAAGTCTTTCAGCCTCATTTAGTTACACACACACACTGCTGCTTTAACACCTGTTCTGGTCCTAACCCCTTAATCACACACTCTCTCTCAGCACTTACTGCTGTCAGAAAAAAGAAACGTTTATGTATATACACTGTAACACACCAGCCATTCAGTCATTCCCATCACACGTACCGTCATAACACTGTGACATTATTCTCACCGTCATAATAGGGTTGCGCACCCCCCACCACACACACACACACACACACACACACACACACACACACACACACACACACACACACACACACACGGTACATTCATGCCTAATACTGCCATAACCCTAACCCGTGAGTCAACCTCTGCGTCAACATACTGGTGTCAATGCCGTCACTCCTGTTACTGTCAAAAAAGTAACACCAGCGTCACACACACACACAAGCGCGCGGGCGCATGCTCGCAAACACCGACTCTCTGCCAGTGCAATAAGTAGTTATATACTGTAGTGGATCCAGAGCTCAATGCACACAAGGACTCAACTGTGAGGCCCGTGTCATGCAGAGCATCAGCCACCCACAGTGATGGCAATCAAATGCAATCACACGTACTGTTCTGTCACGCCAACCGGCTTCCCAGGCAGAAGAGTCACAGCAGGAACAAACTGAGCACAACAGAAACAAGGACACACCACATTTCCTTAACACTCCTGCACGCGCGTGTGCGTGTGTGAGTGAGAGAGAGCGCGAGACAGACAGAGTGAGAGAGAGAGAGAGAGAGAGAGAGAGAGAGAGAGAGAATATGCATATATGTAAGGACTAGAAGGTGAAGTGGAGGAAGAGAGAATGGACGGTTGAACTAACTGACATCCTGTGACAGAAACCTGCAGAATAAATGGAATTTAATCAAGTTTGAGACTAATTTTGCTTCTTTGCTTCCAGAGTCTGCGTTCCTCTTGTTTAATTATAGAAAATGTTTGCTATCATTTAATCTGATTGTGGGAATTTCCTCCAGGATTCAAATGCTGCATAATTAATTCTAATTCATTTTAATTGTCGTCAGACCTGCAAACCGTGGTCTGTGATATTTCAACCTGCACCTTCCCATAATAAAAAGCACTTTCTATCAGGCATCTGAGCCTTTCTCTGTTGTTTGCAAGTCAAAGTGACTTTAGTTTCATCCAAACATGCCCCTCAAGGAGGCAGGAAGCAAGTGAGCAGATCTGAGAGAGGTTTGTGTGGAGACACGCTCACCCTCAACCTATCTGGCTGGCAACACCATTACAGATGCTCCAGCAAAGGAGGGAGAGAGACCAGGGACTCCTCTGCCTGCGGTGGGGACACTGGACAAGGCGCTGCCTTCCGCCTTATGTGTGAGGGGACGCTTGTGTGGTTTAGAAGACTTGTACTAATGAATGTGCTTGAAGTCACTGAGCTACACAGCTTAGATGTCACCCCTCACTCACTCACTCACACTCTCACTCTCTCTCCCTCTCCCTCATATTCACACAAGCATATACACCACACATATGCATGTAGGGTTTGGGAAAATGTGAGGGAGATGATACTGGGCCCCTCCCCCTCTTTTGCACCATGGTAACAGGGCGCTCAGCTCATAACGAGTTCCACTGTGTTCCAGGGTGTGTGGATGACTTGTGTACATGAAGGGCTAAAGATGGTGTTTGACTGTGCAGTGGTGGAGAGCTGGGGGTGAAGTTGCACTGACTCAAGAACCACTTTAGCGCCCCCTGCCATTCAGCAGCAGAAAAAAAACAAAACAGATGCTACTGTCTCACACACACACACGCGCACACACACACATGCGCGCGCTCCCCTCTCTGTTTTACACAACTGGGTCAGTGCACGTCTGTAGCCAGACCGGAGACAGTATACACAAGGCTGTCAAGGAGGAAGGAGAAGAAGAAATCAATACAACTCCTGGGCTGGAGGTCTTACTGAAGACATGCACGGAGACAACAGGACCATCTCCGCGCTGGCAGGGAAGAGGTGTAGGAGACGCCGTACTGTGGACTGTGTGCAGGTGCAGATGTAGAGAGTCACACGGGGAGTTGCACCACATGGCGGAACAGCCGCGGCGCCCTTGCACCCTGCTCGTATGCAAACGCAGGCCTTTAAAAGCCTGCGATTCCTTCGCGCTGGAACAGAAATACACCCAGCTCCATTTCCTCAGGTAATTATTCAGACAGACTCGCAAGGAATAAGGCAGAGAGAAAACAGTGTAGGTGAGAACCAGCTGCCACCCAGATCAGTATCGCTGAGAAATCTAGGAGAACCCCATGCAGATTGCTTATGCGTTGGTATGCAAATGAGGAGGCCAGTAGGTTTTGTCCTCTCACCAATCTATGAACGTTATGAAGGAAATGAGTGGCTTGCGTTTGAAACCCCCCCCCCGTTCTAAACGGCAGCACTGATTCCACAACTATGACTGAATTTCTTCCTTTGCCTGTAAATCGATAGCAAGGAATGAGAAACACTTGTTCTGGGCTACCCAAGGTCTGGAGTACACATGGGAAGCCTCTGTATTCATGCGTTTCTCATGCTAGCAAACAATCATCATCGGAGTTTATTCTCCAAGTCGCAAAAATGGATTAAATAAATAAATAAATAAAAACATCAGCAATGTATTGATCTTCTAGCCCATTGCTGGCTCAGGTTTGGTCACCGTTTCTGTGGCCGAGCTGCACTATGAACAGCGGGAGCTCTTTCAGCTCACAGCTCCTGTTTGCAGCTCTGTAATCACACTGGCGAGCTTTTATGTAAGAGTGTCCTCAAGTGGCCCCGATCTCACTGCCCGGACGCCCACACTTGCAGGAAAACACTGCCAACACACACATACACACACAAACCGTCAAACAGACCCACCGCTGGCGCACTGTGCCACTTCCTTTCACACGTCGTTCTTGCACTCTCTCATACACACACACACACTTCTGAGATTCTGCACTTTGTGTCAGTGTGCCCTCTCTGCGATTGCAGAAAGGTGCCCGGGTCAGGGTCGCGCCTGGTCATGTGACGAAGAGGATGAGGAGCCCTGCGCTCTTCCCCCGTATCTCACACAGCCAACGCTCATTCTTCCCGTCGACATTCTAAGCTGCAGCTGTTGAGTGGAGACCCGTTTTCTAAGACTTCAAAAGCTACTTGGCCCAAGAATTTATAGGGGCCGAGGATGCGGTGTGGTTGAGGGTGGGGTTGAAGTAGGGGCCCTTGGACATGAACACCTACCGACCTAAACTCAGACACCATCGTCCCTCCTCCCAACAAAATCAGGCCACTTTTCAGGCTCCCGGGTCTCAGAGCAACACGGCGGGCAGATTTACTCCCATTATCCAAAGCAGATGCAGAATGCTAAAGGCTACTTGTGCAGTTACCCTGCCAGGTAAAAGCTCTTTTCTGACATTACCTGACCCGCTGGCACAGCGTGTGGGTGAAACGATTCTTTATGTTCTGACCGTTTGGGGGGCGCTGAGAAGAGGAGATGTGTACGCTGCCAAAAATCCCCAAAAATCCCGTCATCTGTACACTAAAGCTGCCTTTATCCCTGGCCTTCCTTCTTGCCGCTGCTACAAGTATATCAAATCAAGCACCACGTCGCACAGGCTGCTTTTACGAACATCTGAGAGAGACTTGGCCGCTCTAAAGAGCTCACCGAACTCAAGCATGGTGCTGTAATAGGATGCCATCGCTGTAACAAATCAGATCGTGAAATTTCTTTTCCGTTAGATATTCCACCATAAACTGCGAGCGGAGCGTCACTGAAAAGCGGAGGGTATTTAGGACCCACCGCCACTCAGCCACGGAGCGGCAGAACACCTGAGCGCCGGTCGCCGACTGCTGGGGGTGCATGGTGTGTAAAAAGGCGCCAACACTTTGCTGACTCGAGAGCTGCAGAGTTCCAAACTTCTTCTGGCATTAACATCAGCACAAAAACCGTGCACCAGGAGCTTCGTTGCATGAGCTTCCAAAGCAGAAAAGCTGCATGCAAGCCTTACATCACCAAGCACAATATCACGCAACGGATGGAGTAAGTTAAAACATTCACTGGACAGCGGAGCCGCGGAAAACGGTGGTCTGCTGAGAGACAAGTCATGCTTCTCTATCCAACGATCTGGTGAGCGAGTCTGTGATTGGTGAGAATGGAGAATGGTGGAGGCTAATAATGCTATGGGGTCGCTTTTACAGGCGTTGGCCTGGACCCTTTAGCTCCTGTGCAGGGAAATCTTAATGCAAGAAATTTTCATAAGTGCATGTTTCCAACATGACTGTGAGCAAACGGTGTCCCAGTGCACAAAGGCATGGGTGAGTCTGATGTGGAAGCTCTTGACTGGGCTGCACAGAGTCCTGACCTCATCCCCACTGAACACCTTTGGGATGAAAAAGAATGGAAACGGACTCCTAGTTTTCTCCCTTTTATAAAAATGTCTTGGTTCCTGTGGCAACTCCCAATTCAAACATTTCAGCACCAATTAGCAGGGAGAGAAAGACGGTTGTCATGGAAGTACCTCCAATTAGGTTTCCTGAGGAAAAAGGCATGCTGTCTCTGTGTCAGATCAGCCTGTCTGGTTGACTGTACCACACTTGAGTCTACCTGTAATACACTCAGATCAAAGTGCCTGGCTGCTAGTTTTTGATCTGTGAAGCGTTTCATCTGAAGTGAACCTCTGTAACTGTATACATACAAAGAGCAAAAAAGTTGAGCAAACAGGAAAGTGCTCTGCATGTCCTTTCACACACGTACGCGTGCACACGGCCCAAAGCCCAAGTGCCTCATTTCCGGAACGCACGCGCTTCTACGTGCGTCCTGAAACCGTCTCTCAGGATCCAGCGCTTCTGTCCTTATCTAATACCACCCTCCATCGGAAGAGTGAAAGCGTAATTAACCTTGTTCTGGGCACCAGCCCAACTCTACAGCGCACTGATACAACTGCACCCGCGTCACAAGCACAGCGTTACACAATCTACCCTAGGATGCAGAGCGCGCCACACACCCTCACAGTACAATAATAAAATAAAGAATGAAGCCCGAGTACCGCGCGAAACGCCCCGTCAAGGTCAACCCGCTGAAGATCGGCACAGAAAAATTCTGTTCAACTTCTGCCAAGCAAAATTCCTACCCTTCACCAAGGCTCCTAGTAGGTTGTTTTGTACGGAATCAGATAGTGCTTTCTTTAAAATCCGAGCATCATGCAGCTGTTGCTAGAGACCGGAAAAGAAACCTTATGTGAAATGTTTAAAAGGACCGACACAATTGGATTCATGTAGCAAAAGCATCCGCGTGAAAGTCCCCCTACCGCGGTAATACACAACCCTGGTGTACTTCTCTAACGCGCTGGACCGTAGCGCCTTTAGAATTTTTTTTGAGGTCAAAGTTTAACTCTCCCTAAAACAATAGATTAAAATATATGTCCTGTGAAGAGCAAAAACGATTACAGCAAGGTAGAGTGACGTTACACAGGACAGATTTACAGTCCTGCGATCACGTGGACATGGTCCTGGACTTCATACTCGCGGAGAGAAAGGATGTTTTGTTGTGTGGTGTGTTTAATGTAGAAATATTAGCTACTCGCGGAGAGAAAGGATGCTTTGTAGCGAGTTCTGTTTTTTTTAATTGTAGACATATTAGCTACTCACCTGAAGAACAGGAGAAGAGGAAAACCGCGAATGCAAGCTTAGTCGCAGACCCCATGTTCATTTCGAAGGTAGATCCCTTTATTGCGGTAAATCCTTCGTGCTCTGAGAGCCGGCGTTGCTGTTTCAGTATTTTATACAGGTAAAATGCTGCCGAAACGTCAATGAATTCGCCTTTCAGTGAAGCGACGAGAGCATTTTTTTGGCACACGGAATCCTCTCCGGGACAGGATACAGTCCGTGTAGCAAAGCAAAACCATCGCAGCGCGTCCGTACAGGTGCTGTTTGGTTCAAAGCTTCAGGACTGTCGAAGCTTGTCGGCGAATCTCAAGACGAAAAAGACACTTCACTTGACAGTTAAAAAGGCTCAAATCTAGGAAGGCAACACAATAAGTCTCCCAAGATAACTCACTGGATCTCAGCCCTTTCCATGAGCGCACGCAAGGCTGCCCGCCAGAGCAGACTACCTGATGTGAGATTGTTTCTAGTGGCTGAAATCATTTTATTCAAACAAAAGCGGTCCATTAGCTAACAATTCATGCTTCACATTAAGACCCTAATCGCGACTTTAATTTTACAATAACCTAAAGTTAACCAACTTGCTACTTTACTGCCAGTTCTTGAGTTACAACGTTCATAAATATGTTCTAGTTATATCACGTTTCAGCGTTAGAGATACTAGGACAGCTAGCGATAGCTATCTAATAGATATTGTCCACATTTGTCAATGCACGTAGGTAGTAATAATTTAAAACCCTTGGCTAACTAGCTAGTTTTATATCAACAACAGTTACACAAAACACGAATTCCTCATAATCGATGATGACCACACGGGTAAATCCACGTTATTGTCCAAAAAAAAGAGATAAAGGAAAACAGAAAGCGACCGAAACACAGCTAGCTAGCTAACTACCTAGCGAACAATAAATTGAATGTCAGATGAACGTCGTTATAACCAGCTTGCCAGCCAAGTCTTCATCACCAAAATAATGTCCTGACAGCGACACGCGTAGACATAACCAACTACCTCTCGAGAAACAGTGCTAGGATGTCTATCTGACAACTACCTAATCTAGTTTAGTCAGCCAAGAGTTTCCAAGGCGAACCGAGAGTGGTTTGCTAACCAGGGGTAGGTAGCTAGTTCGCTAGCTTAGCTAACAAGCAGAAAAAAAGTATCTGTCGCAGCAAGGCAACCTGGAATGTCCCCGTTTTTTCCCCAAATGTAAGGTACACAGAGGCACACTGACATAAACACCTCGGAGAAGTATTCAGATCACGGCCTTCGAAGTTCCTTTATACTTTCGACGCGACCTGCTGCCAATCATGTCAGGAGTCCCCTTGAACGGCCGTCCACCGTACCCAGCGCCCTGGTTCTCCTCATTCAGTGGATACGCTGGATTCAAGATGGCGTTCGGCACGGATTGTTTTTGTTTTTTTTTTTCCCCCACAACTCCTCCTCTGCCTTCACACTGTGTACAAACGGCAAGCGTTTGATTGACACTTCTGCTCTAAATCGATTGATAGAAAACCACACGAGTAGCGATTCAGAGCGTATATAAAGTACACGCTAAATCCTCCCAACAAAATCTCAGCGTGGTAACTGTAAGAGTGACAACGTGTGATCTGATTTGTTATATTCCACTGGACACGGGCATTTAGTCTAAGATAAATCTAGGCACGTAGCTGAAGTTGCGGGAAAGAATATCTGAAAGTACACGATCCTATATGTGTATAATGAATCTATGGCTCTCCGGATCGATTTTTGTGTACAGAAGATATCACAAGATGAAACTGGTGGTCAACGACCCTCCTCGATTAAAATATTTTATAACAAGCATTATGTCATCGATTTACTCTGGGGGCTTTCTCGGTTTGTCTCCTTGTCTGTCTGTTTCTCTTTTTTCTCTCTCAGTCACTGAAACGCTGTAACAACTGCGAACCGGACTCATTTTCACATAATGGCATGCTTGTGGCCTATACGGTTACAATGCTGAGTGACAGGGGGTGCTTGTTTAAAGGGGACAGTATCATTGCCCCAATAGTGAATTACTGAGCCTTAGGGGCTATGACTGGAACGCCAGTATCCAGCGGACAGTACGATCACAAGCACCCTAACTCGGGCACGCGCGCGCACGTAAAAACACACACACACACACGCACACACACATACACGTTGGATCCATTCTTGCTATCAGAGAGAATGAGGGGGAAAAAGACCATTCTTTTTCCGTGTCCAGACAATGGTCATGCTTGTACGGGCTTGTGAGAGATTAATGTGGTTTTGTGCGAGCTAGAAAGAGATATGGAAAGGGAGAGAGAGGGTGGAGAAAGGGAGAGGGTAGATGAGTGTGAGGATGAGTGTGAGAGGCCAGTTATTTCTGACTGAGTGATTGACTGACATAGAAGAGAATGTGTGTGGCAGTTATTCCGAGAGGACTCTCTCTCTCTCAAAAAAGAGCAGAATTTAGAATGTGCTCCCACTGCCTTCGAGGTGAAATAGTTCACTCTTGATGGATGGAGTTCTGATGAAATACACACAATAGGTGCACACAGAAGTGTGCAAACGTAAAATGCCTCTGCCTTGCCAAGCCATGTTTATTCCCTGGTACAATGTCCGGACCTTCCCCCTCTAAGTCTCTTGGAATGCTTTGTTGCCTGTACCAATTTGTCATTCAATGCTCCTTTTTTTTAAAGCAATTGAATGTGTGACATCGCCACACCCGCAGATCATCAATCATGATACACTGACACAGGTCAGGTCACCATGGGGGTGCTATAATAAATCGGGTTGCTGGGCAAAAGTGGCTCCATGAGAGCTTAAGATGCCAAGGCCATGTGAAGTGAGTTATGAGCTGAAACTAAACTCTCAAGATGTCTATGCACTTTAGTGTTTATTGTTCTGCAATAAATCTGGTAACTTTGCAAACATGTATATGATGGATTGCTGCACACAACAATTCAGCCTTTATAACACCCACATATGGAGAATAGTGTGTGTGTGAGAAAAAGTAAAAAAAAAAAAAAAAAACCCACCAAGGACACAAAGAAAGAAACGCTGCACCAACATGTTCTTTATGGCTGAAAGTCTTTTAACACATGAAATGTTTTCAACATAAAAGTCCCGTCCATTCTCTCTGTTTCCCTGTTCTATACTTTGTGGCAGTTAACAGTTAATATTCTTGGTTGTTATGGAATTCCTCTTGATATAGATAGGCGTTACCAGTATTCAATTTAATCGTGCTTTAAAAATAATAAGGGTTCAGCTAATTCTCACATGCATCGGTATAAAGAATATTCAACCACTGTGTTTGGACAAGCGAATGAAACATGGGGTGTGTGGTCATACATTAAATAAATTACTGGGTTTGAACCCATTATTCAAATAAAGACAATAGGAGGGACTTTAGGAGGAAAAATTACTGCTGAAACTTACAATTAAACTATAATGGCAACATGGTCCAAGTAAATGTCATTTTTAGATTTCAGGCTGTTTCATTTTTAGACTATTCATTTATTTTGTTCATTTTTAGACTGTTAAATTGACTTAAATGGTTATTGTATGCATGACATTGCACATAAATCCAATAGCACAGTGTCTTGCTGGCAGCTCTTAACAGTAATGGGTGTTTCTTCCAGACAGGAATGAGTTATTAGTGTCAGACCAAACAGATTCAACCTCTGCCCTCACCGTGCCCTCTGCAGCCTCTTTCCTGTTATTAACCTCAACCTCTGAGCCACAGACCAGACCAGGACTAGGGTTAAAGCTACAGTCCAGACCAGGACTAGGGTTAAAGCCACAGTCCAGACCAGGACTAGGGTTAAAACCACAGTCCAGAGCAGTCCAGAGTCACTGACCCCCAGAACCCCTGGTTTCAGAGCAACGCTCTCATGTCACAGAGGAGGAAACAATGGCATTTACAACATCTGCATTCACCCCATTCATTAGCTTTGGCTCTTTGTACAGATGGGTGATTATTGAGATGAATGTTTGTGTAGGCTGTCTCTCTGTCTCTACGTCCTTCAGGAAATGAACACACTTTGCAGTGAGGGAAATCATTAACAGCTTGTCTTTTCAATTACATGAGCATTGACTATTCATCTCGAAACATGAGTAAAAATGAATTGACTTAGTATAAAAAAAATACTCATGTATGTTATTTACGATACACTGCACAGTGATTGATCACACACACACACACACACACACACACACACAAGCACACACATTTAAGTGAATGTAATGGCGGTACTGGCCCCAGTTCCAGATTGCTATGGAGATGGTAATGCTATTCAAGTCAACATCAAGGTCCTCTAATTCAATAAGTTGGACAGAAGATGGTGCAGAGCTGATCACACAGTTAGTGTCTTCAGCAAAGATACAACACAGGTCCCGGACCTGCGCCAGGTAGGAAACATGTGCTAAAGATGGGTAAAGTAATGGGCTCTTGTAGTGGCTTTGCACAGCTACCAGCACAGAGATCCACTCCAGCCCTCCAATTTCCAAACTTTAGCCCAGTATAACCAAGGTGTTCAGAGAAGCCCCTACTAATGTTTTAGTTAACAGGTGGCAGGAGCCACTGTGAAGAGAGAATGAGTATAGTAACGCTTTTATTTAATTACAATAACTCATTATTACAATTATAATAATTATAATTTAAAAAGATGGAAGCCACTTTTGTGCATTCATAAACTGTACATTTTGTACTTTGAGTTTTAGTGCAAGTAATTTAGCACCCTTACACTGTATGTTTCTACAAAACTTGAAGTGCTTGAAGCACTTCTACTTTCATGCGGTTGAAGGACTGGTGCAGGACTGCCAGTCTGACACCAGAAGCAATGTACCAAGGGTCCCTTTAACTTCTCTGGAGCTTCTCAGTCTGACATCTCTATCATTAGCCTTGATCTTCAGAATCTGGAGGAACCAGTGCAACCGTGTGAGTTGGAAACGAAGATATCTCTGAACTCGTCTCTAGTACTTTAAAGAAAATGTCAAAAGCGTATTTTCGGCAGCCATTAAAGGGGGGAAATTTGATCTGACTACTTTTGATGTAATTTTGCAAAAACAGCCCCAAGCTTTTTTTTTTTTTTTAACAAACAAACACACCTGACCACATTGTAGGCCCTCTGTCTGACGTACGGGCACGAACCCAGATTCTGGGCTCTGAGCAGAGGTGGAGCAACCACAGCCTTGAAGCAGGTTCAGTTCTGGCTTTTGTTTCAGAGGTTCGGACAGACCTCAGAGGACATAACCTTGATGATCTGTTGCTGAGAATATTACGTAGGAGCAGAATTCCAGGAATGCCGTTTCGGATGCCTGCGTGCTGGACGCTTTGATTAAGCGTCTTGTGTTTAGAGGTCCTGACTGAAAGCTCCTTTCCATAACCGTGACATGACTGATGATCTCATGCCACTTACTGTGGGGTGAGGTGTTGAAAGAGTGACGTATGGAGTTTGCGTATGGAGTCACACATGACACCACAAGTCTGGGTCCAACCAATCAGCTTAAAGCTCTCTTCTGTTAAATGGGATGGGTGGTTGAATTGCTTCTGCATTGTTCCATTGTTACAGAGTTACAGCAGAGTTACAGTTATAGCAGTGTTACAGCAAATACCTGTAAGAGATTGTTGAATGAAAGGGACTGTTTTCTAACAGAAATGATGATTTCTCCCCATCTGCTGAGGTCATTAAGGGGCCCCTCTAGTTGCCATAGGAACAGAAACCTGAAAAGACAGAAAATGCTAGAACTGTTTATTTGGTATGAAAAGTCCTAAAGCAGCAGCTGATGCGTATGTGTCTAGCGGAGTGATTCTAGGAGTCCAGATGAGCCGGTTCTGGGATAGTTTGGTCTGGCTCTGCTGCTGGGCTTCTGTTTGGGAGGTCTGTCCTGCATCCATAATTAGCTTTCCTGTCCAGAGTAATGAACCAGCCCTCTGCCAGCTGGGATATTCGCCAACACCAGCACCAGGCAGAGGATTGGAATACACACACACACACACACACACACACACACACACACACACACACACACACACACACACACACACACACACACA
>JAOYMR010000001.1:12232680-12242843 GCA_025802075.1 Tenebrosternarchus preto | reverse complement strand
CCCCCCCCCCCCCCCCCCCCCCCCCCCCCCCCCCCCCCCCCCCCCCCCCCCCCCCCCCCCGGGGTGGGTGTAAAAGAGAGAACACCACCTTTTGCTTTGATCAAATGACTCTAACTCTTCAGCAAAATTAAATCTGTGTGCACAGAAACATTTCAAGACACCTGCGTTTAGAGACCTGCATTTAGAGCGGCAATAATTCTCAGTTCGATTCAATGATGCTTTATTGGCATGACAAAATTCACACATACAATTCCACAATTCTCTCTCCTCCTCTACCTTTCTCTGCCCACCCTCGTCCCTCCATCCTTGTCCCTCTCTCCTTTCTCTCCTTTTCCTGAGTAATTGAAGTAATTTCCCACCTTGCAGATGATGAATGAGTGCTGTGTTTCTGCACTACCCTTCTGCTCCTCATAGGCTAATTAAAGAAAACATTGCATGATTGCCTATTTTTCCTCATGCGTGACAACCTATTACTCTTCCTGCTACCTGATTAGGGCCCTATTATGCTCAGATTTAGATTGATTTAACAGGGCAGTGCAATAAAACACTACTTGCCTTGATTTAAGTGAAGTGCAGGTTCCAGTCACTCGCTGTAATTGTCATTACTGCAGACTGAGACGGGAGGTTGGTATGGGTGGGTGGAGAGGCGGTACTGGGCGGAACCAGTGGGCAAGGGAGGGGAGGGGGGCATTATTGGGCTGAACCATTGGGATGGGAGTGGGGCAGTGAAGTTGAATGAGAAGGTCACCATGACTGCCAGGTGGTGTTTCTGGACAGGCGTCACTAGGCAGGGTTGTCAGATGCCCCCATCAAAGGCTCTCCCAGTGCTGCTGGAAGTCTTGGTCAAAACCAAACGCAAATTGGCAAATTTCTTTCCCTCTCTTTTATTTGTGTGACCGAGTCTGACTGATTCGATTATAACGTAATGAATAAGAAATTGAAGGAAACAATTTTGAACAGCTTTCCCCCGAACTTGAGCTTCTGCGGTAATTTTTTTTCTAATAAACGCTGCTCCGATGGCGTTATCTGACACTGGGAGCGCGTGATCTCTGACTTACAATCGCAGCCGAATACAGTCGTAGCAAGCGTTCTTGCTCTCCTCTACGACAGGGCACACCGCAAGGCCGCCCTGATGCGCGACACGGAAATTCATCTTAAAGCCTCATTTTACGCCTCCCGACGGCACACTGGGTGACTGTCAGCAGAGAGCGTGCGCTGGATTGATTTTCACTTCCACGTGTCTTAACTCAGGACACTTAAGCGGTCTCTTCCTCAGTAAGCATTCAACATTGTTTGTCTCCAGCCAAGCAGTGATAAAACACTGGTCAAAAACTGCCAAAATAGCCACGTGCACTAACTCAACTAGGTTAATGACGTCCACCACACCCAGCAAAAAACAGCAGTCACATTAACACTAGACTGTGTACGTAAGACCAGCTAATTCACAAACGCCCACTTAAGGCTTAAACTAATGCTTAAGAGGTTAATACGGTGCTTGGCTATTTGCTTGGCAGGCCCTAAACGAAGACGAAGTTTGAAAGCACAATCTTGCCATCCAATCACACACATCGGAATGCCCCAGGACAAGCCCCCGAAGAACGAGGCGATTACAACGATCGACCCTGTCTTCGAACAGCGGAATGAAAAAAAAAACATTAAGGTTTAGTGTGTTTTGACTCAATTCCGGCTCATCCTTCTCCGTGAATCACGACCGGACCTCAGAACTGAATTATCTACTCGTGCAACTATTGACCGTTTGCCCCTTAATTTTGATTTTTTTAGACCTTAATGTTGTGCATGTTGAGCGATTGCTGCGTTCTTGGAATTCGACGTGATCTGTGTCTATAGCTTAGCCTCTTGCCCTGCTAACGGATGCACACACACACACACACACACAGAGGAAAAGAAGAACAGAACAGTAAACAAAAACATTTGTCCTCTGTGCGTTTACCTCCTGTTTTTCTGTTCAGTGTGAGTAATTTGGTGCACACATGTTGTCTTAAACCTGAGCAACACATGTGCGTAAGAGAGATATTTCTGTGCTCACTGTAGTGTCGAATGATTTGTTTCACCAAAGACGAAGAGTATCCCAGATAAATGATAGAATGTCGAGCCCTAACACTCTTAAAAGAACCTATTATGCTTGGGGAGCTAGGGGCAATGTGTGTGTGTGTGCGTGCACGCGTGCGCATGAGACTGTGTGTCGTCTCATTATAGAGAGTGTTCAGCTTGTCAGTTATGTGGGCAGAGCTGGAATGATTTGCAGTTTACTTGTCATGTGAGTAATTTAACGTATCAGGAGTGTGTATGGCATGAGGATGGACTGAAAAGCCTCTCCAGAAACAGAATAATGTTCAGACTCGAAGCTCAGATATAGCTCATCTCAGTCCACTGAAGCAGGAAAAATATACCCTTCCAAAATATACCCTTCCAAACCGAAAGGGCCCCTCTCCCTCTCTCCTGCTGTTTATTAATTCCTGCTAAATGAGATGTTGCGGCTGTATGATAAAGCTAAACATTAAAAGATGGCGGGGCTAAGGATGGATTGAGGAGCAGGTCTAATGCTGATCACTCACTGAAGACTTCATTATGGCAATTAATGGAGCCCTGAGCTTCTGATCAGAGTGGGGCAGAAGCTTTAAGACTGATGACCAAGGAGAGATAGAGAGATCGAGCAGAAGAGAGAGAGGGAGCACAAGAAAAAGAGAAAGGAGGCAACACACACACACACACACACACAGCTTATATGTGTATTTAATATTTAATCATTGTATGTGTATGTGGTTGCCATCACATATGTGGATTATTTGTGTGTATATAGGAGTGCATGAGTCTTCAGTAGGTGGATTTCAGGGGGATTTCTTATATACATTTTTCTTATATATATTTAATTTCTTTCCTTTTTGTTCTTTCTTGACAGTTTTATCAATTTTTAATATTATTAATTATGTTCGTTGCTTTAGCAACAGATATGATTTATGATTCATGCCATTAAAGCAATCTGAATTTGAATGTGTAATTAGCACCATGCACTACCATCCTGCTTTTGAAAATGAAGAGTCAATGCCCCGGTGCAAAGCAATCAATGCCGCTCTGTTTTAGCACAGCTTAGCAAAAGTCCTTCAAACGCAGGTTTGTCCCACATTTTTTCTTTGTTGGGCCTCTTTTTAGTGGATTTTAGCAGGCAGACTTCTTAGAGTGTAGAGTGCTGACATGTCTGGGATTCCTCAGGCAACGCTGTAATACCCGTAATTCCGTAACGTGTAACACTGTTCTTTACTCAATGAACATGTCAGTAGGAAACCCACAAAGAGTTAAAGCCATGTTTGATGAGTTTTGATGACATGCTGAGTTCTCTTCTCCCTGCTGCAGGTGTTAACACGTCCTCCCGCAAATTCACTCAGCCACGCTGGGGCCGTTATACCTGACATGAGTTATCCACCATCTGTAGCACTGCTGACACAGAGCCACATGGGTGTGCACGTTTGACTGAGTGTGTGTGCGTGCGTGTGCGAGCGCGCGCATTCTCCGCCGGGTGAAATCAACGGTGGATGTACGGCACCCAGGTGACCCATCTGTCGTGTGCGCGCGTGCGCCTGTTAAAAGCACACGTGAGCAATGTCTCCTGTTCGCACATCGATTTCAGCACTTTCAGCAGCGTGTGCAGAGGGAGTTATTGGTCACCGTTGTGCACGCTCATGAGTCAGGGTGAAACGCACACGACAGCCTCGCCGCTCGGCATGATGGGAAATCTCACCGCAAGTGACGAACATGGCCGACTCATTTTAGCCTCGCAGATTACCAGCACTGGCAAAATTAATTTATGGTAATTAGATCTGCTGACATGCACACATGCACTCACACACACACACACACTCACAGAAAGCGATATGAGGGAGAGGACTGGAGAAACACTCACCTTTAGAAGGTTTTTGAAGAGTAAAGAACCTTCATGTTTATGTTTATGGCACTTGTTTCAGTGCTACATGAAAACAACAGTTTTCCAGAACATTCTGAGAGAAGCAGTGGAAATATTCAAGAGGAGTTTACTTCCAAAAAACAGAAGACCTGGCAACAGCACAGCTTGATGATTCTTGGTCTTCAGTAAAATATTCATCTAAACCAACACGTGAAAATGACTTGAAAGTTAATGGTTGATCTAGTTATTCACCCTTATTATTGTGTGTTTTGAACAGTGGCTATAGTGGCTATAATCATGTCAAAAAGTGTTTTCCTTACCTAACAAAAATATTTAGACATGCCCTATTTCCCAAAGAAACTTCTCTACACCATTGATTGTCCACCATTGACAGGTGACCTAGAATGGAAAACTATATTTACCTTGGCATAGTTGAATAAGAATGGTTCAGTACATGGAACTGACAAACCGTGAACGGGATATAACAGGATAGCAAACAGAAATAGCAAATAGAAAAAAACTCAAACCTTTCTCAAACCTTAGACAACTGCATGAAGGCTACGCACAGTGTTTCATAGTGAAAAGTGGAGCAGCTTTACTGGCATCACAAGCCCTGTCTCTACCTGTCAAGAGCAAGCTAGCCATGCTATGTGATTTTATCTACTTTCTGTTGGTTGAAGGCAGGCTCAAACATACATGGTTGTACAATTAAACACTCCATGGTTTTAACTTACTTTGTGCTGAGATGAAAGGCAAACAATGCTAGCAACTAGGCTCCATGTAATAAACATAGCTGGTTAACTAGCATGACAACCAAGATTATTTACACAGAGGTTCATTTTCCTACCTACTTCCTATTCAAAGAAATCTCCTGTGTTGTTGTAGAAATCTACACTATAAGATGTGCCTTTATCAATCCCTTTGTCAAGAATTTTCTAGTTTATATTTGAATGACCAAGACATAACACAAAAGCTAACTAGCTTGGTTGCTGAGAGATATCCAACCTAGGCCTATAGCTTGCTATCTCTCCCCTTGTAGCTAGCATTAGCATCTCTAGCACTGAAGTGGATATGGCTGTCATTTGACAATGTGAAAATCCGTTATGTTTGAGAACTGAAATATCATCCCTTACAACCACAAACATATACGGTTGGATGATTAAATGTACCATGCTTCACCTCTCACAGTTAGCTAGCAATTGATTTTGACCTGTTACCGTAAACCAGCCAATCAAAACAGAACTCATCAATTATTTATGAGCCAACCAAAAAAAGGTTGTAAATAAAAGAAGAAAACTCGTTTCATTCTAGGACCAAATGATCGGGTTGTAAATGGGTGTGTAAAATTGCATCTGGGCATTTCCCGCCCTGACCTTCTACACACACACACCAGAGAACAATTTAAAAATACTGAAAAACTCCTTCTAAGACACCTTTAACATGGCAGAAAGGAAGTTCATCAGGTATATTATCTTAATCACTTCCACATCATCTCTGTCTCTCTACACAGAAAAAACAAAACAAAACACAGTGTAGATTTTATTACTGGCAATGAAACTACCCTTCAAACAAAGCAAAAAAATTTTATTAAAATAGCTGTCAATACAGTTTCTACTGATAAAAAGCTCAGTTTATACGTAATTTGGAGACCTAATAAACTCATTTAAGATTAGAAACAGAAAAATGGAGGCATTACTGACAACATTCAAAGTGAACCACTTACCACTCTAGTTCTGGAATTCAAAGTGAACTACTTACCAGTCTAGTTCTGGAATTCCCAAGTGGTTAATTATTATTATTATTATCTTACTAGTATTATTTGATTGTTATTACTAATATTATCAATATTTATTATTGATAATAATGTTAATGTATGTGCAAAATACCCATTTGTTTGAAGTTATTGACATATAATGCCCAAATTTACACAGTCACTATAAATCTCTGCATGTAGGCCAAAGATTAATTTCACATTAAGATTTGATCATATGTAACTTTGATGAATATGGGTCTTTATGATGAAATCATACAGGATTTTTATATTTTGTCTTTATTTCTCAGGCCAAGAATTCTTAAGGACGTTCCTGATAAGCTGAGCGGAGCACCAGCAGTCGACCGCCGTATATCAGAGTACAGCCTTTGCTAATTCATGTAATTGTAAAAGCTACATTATCATAGAGATTAATGGCCTTGTCAAATCTTCACAGTACCGCCCCCTCGCCTCTCTCCTCACCCCGTTTAATTCTCCTCTCCCCTTTCTGCTCTCTCTTAACTTAAAGCCTACACGTCCTTAAACAAACAAACAAACAAACAAAACTCAGCGTCAGTTACACTTTATCAGATAGTTTATCTCAGTGCTTTTCCCTGTAACATTCCCCGTAACATTTTAGAATCAATCTTCGAACCCAACCAAAAAACGCTCTTCATTATTGTTCGTGGCTTTTAATTTCTGGTGGAGGGAGTCTCGGAGCAGCTGGTTGTCGTGGTGTCTCTGTTGAACCGGAGCCAGAGAGGTGCAGATGTATCACTCTTATCTCTTGCTTAGTCGTTTACGCAAATTAATTTGAACAATTAGCCCTGGACGGCTCTCTCATGAATCATGCAACAGAGAGCTGCCAGGGCGCGCGAGCGTTTGCTGACACGCGCAGGGCGCTTAACGTCTGACCCCACATCGGTTGCATCTGCACGCTCCCTGTCCTGCTAGACAATTATCTACCCCGACTCCATCTAAAGTCCCTCTCAGAAACGCACTCTTCGCTTAATCTACTTTCCGAGGGTAAAAACGATGACATACCAGAAAGGCTGGCTCGTACACAGGCGGAATAAATTGCGCTGTATAATGTCGGCGCTAAACCCAAAACGCGGCCTACTGACTGAGAACGCAACCGAGCGGGAGCATCACTGCGTTTATTAAATCACTCGGAGCTGGGCATAATTCATGTTGAATTAAGATGTTCTTGATCTTAATGACCCGCGTATATTTACACTAATTCCAAGGCTCGCAAGTGAATGGGACACCGCGGTGGCCGAGATTACAGATTTACAGCAGGAATCGTTTTATCTTTTGCTGCTTTTAAAAAGTCTGAAAGATCTGCGATCATGCTAGCACTTCGCATGGTTTCAGAAGACCTCTGACGCGGACACACGTTGTGAGTTTGTTTAAATTAAAGTGCGACACAAAGAACCTCCAGGGCGTTAAAGTGACGAAATCGGTTAGATCCCACAGATTACACACAGAGAGAGAGAGAGAGAGAGAGAGAGAGAGAGAGAGAGAGAGAGAGAGAGAGAGATCCACATAGTTTTTAAACTTCGCACCTTGCAGGACCAGAAGTAACCATCGAGTCCACATCTTCTGGTCCTACAGGACAAAAGCATATGTCGATATTCGGACTGTGTAAAAATGCCGTGTTAACGGCACCGAAAAGACGCTTTGAGCAGTTCCGCAACAGGGCTAATGACGGCTAACTTAAGTGACACTTATGTGTTGTTAGGCAAATATATAGAGGTGCACTTCCCCACTAAGTGGTGGCTAACCCAATAAGAGAGCGGTTTTCCGTGTGTTGTCTGGGAAATGCGCATTAGGAGTTGAAACACTGCGCTCAAGCCCATAATGGTCAGCGCGCTAAGTCGCACGCGGCCCTTTCCCAAGGCTTTCTTAAGGGCAATTACCGCGAGCGTCCTCGTGTCGTATTTGTCTCTCGTCTCTCGCACTTACAGTCACTCAAAAGCAACAAGACCTAGCCGAGATACGACAGTCATCAAAAGAGAAAATGTAATTTTCCTCCACATTGTATCTAATCATAAAATTGTATCTAAGAGCGCTTCTCTAGAAGTGCAAGGAATCAACAGGATAATTGCAATGCCTTTTTTGTGAAGTGAAAAACAGTTATTTAATGCACTGAAAAGGGCTGCGTACTCCGAACTCACCGGAACAGCAAAAACTGTTATCATGAAGGAAACCAGAGAGCAGCATTTAAACCGCGGACATTAACCGTACTCTTGGACCACACCGTGATGATTCATTATTGGAAGCGCTATTTAATTTTAGGCTTAGGGCTAATTATTGGGAAAATAACCCTTAATGTCTTAGATCACATTCTGTTTTATAAGATGGAGCTTACGAACCTGGGTACTTTTGTGAGACTTAAGATTTTTGTCGTTTCACTTGTCATGGGGTTTGTTCCTGCAGTGCGGAGGTCACGTGTCGGCCAGATTTATGCTTTTCTGCACAGGAGTTCCAGAATATCGGTGCTGGCAGCAAGGTCAGTGTTGAATGGGATGCGCGTGAAAGAGTTGAGGGGCGCTGCAAACTCATGTCTTGAAGGACATCTCGATTATCTGGGAAGATGGTCCCACGTGCTCCGACGCATTCAGTACAATTAAAATGTATTATTATTGTTATTATATACTAGAAAGCTATTTTCTCTTTTTCCCTTAAACACCTCTGTTTAAACCAAAATATGCCCGATAAAGTCGCGGTGGTGAGCGCAAGTCCTGAGCGTCGTCTCTGAATTTCGATAACGCAGCTGTCATCTCCACTCGGCCGCGCGGGACGCTGAGCGAACGTGAGGCTCGCTCGCTTAAAGCAGCTAACAAATGAACACGTTTCCCGCCCGTAAAGCAGTCCCGACACTGACGAATGATTCCAGAGATGAGCTCTGAAAATCTGATGGATCTGTGATCTTATAAATGCTTAGACAAACTAATGCATGTAATTATATTTTCTATTCAAAGTCTATTGCTAGGCATCTTATTACAATGTCATTAGTCAAAATGGCCCCCAAAAAATGATAGAGTGTGCACATTTTTTTCAGAGGGCAATTATGGGAAGTTGATTTCTTTGGAATGGAATAGTAAGTAAATTGTATTTGCTTTGTTTTGTGTGAAATATGTGATTGGGCATTGTGGTGTAACTGTGTGTAATTGTGGAGAATCTTATTGTTCAGTTTTATTTTGAATTGCCCTGTGACTTACACAGTATATAATTATACATATACATTATATAATTATACTTGTACAGTATATAATTATAATTATACAGTTTATAATAATACTTATACAGTATATACTTATACAGTCTATAATTATCATTATAGATTATATACAGGTTGTCTGTATATACTCTTCATTATGATGTTACAGCTGGATTGGATCCTCCATGTACTGAAAGACAGTGTGTACTGTGTATAAGTGTGTGTTTGTGTGTACATGAACTTACAATGTGCATGTAATGGTTAGGCCTGTAGTACCAAGGTGTGTGTGTGTGTGTGTGTGTGTGTGTGTGAGGGGATGCTTTATTTCAGGTGATGAAAGTTAAGGTCCAGAGTGTGTAGATAGTGACTCTCAGCAAGATCTAACAATTCACCCAGAAATCAGATCAGGAAAACCTTAAATCTCTATTTTTATCCTTTTCGTTCCACAGCATCTCACCACTGTAACTACACCTACACCACTGTACCTACACCTGTATAACACCTACACCACTGTACCTACACCTGTATAACACCTACACCACTGTACCTACACCTGCATAACACCTGTGCCACAGTACCTACACCTGTATAACTGTACCTACACCTGTATAACACCTGCACCACTGTACCTACACCTGTATAACTGTACCTACACCTGCATAACACCTGCGCCACAGTATCTACACGTGTATAACTGTACCTACACCTGTGTAACACCTGCACCACTGTATGTACACCTGTATAACTGTACCTACACCTGCATAACACCTGCACCACTGTACCTACACCTGTATATCTGTACCTACACCTGCATAACACCTGCACCACTGTACCTACACCTGTATAACTGTACCTACACCTGCATTACACCTGCACCACTGTACCTACACCTGTATAACACCTACACCACTGTACCTACACCTGTATAACACCTGCACCACTGTACCTACACCTGTATAACTGTACCTACACCTGTATAACACCTGCACCACTGTACCTACACCTGTATAACTGTACCTACACCTGTATAACACCTGCACCACTGTACCTACACCTGTATAACTGTACCTACACCTGTATAACACCTGCACCACTGTACCTACACCTGTATAACTGTACCTACACCTGTATAACACCTGCACCACTGTATCTACACCTGTATAACTGTACCTACACCACTGTACCTACACCTGCATAACACCTGCACCACTGTACCTACACCTGTATAACTGTACCTACACCTGTATAACACCTGCACCACTGTATCTACA
>JAOYMR010000001.1:12211020-12224618 GCA_025802075.1 Tenebrosternarchus preto | reverse complement strand
CCCCCCCCCCCCCGCCCCCCCCCCCCCCCCCCCCCCCCCCCGCCCCCCCCCCCCCCGCCGCCCGGCGCCGGGCGCGCCCCCCCCCCCCCGGGGGGGGGGGGGAGGGTCAAAAATGCACCAGCTAAAGCCACGTTCTACAGCCGCATTATTAGTTTCTCTGCAGCGCGAGCCCATTTACGTCCATTTGCACGTGGCGTCAGTGGCTGCTGAGCGGCGAGCCGCCGAGGTGTAATGACCGGTTGTCACAACACCCGGGAGGAGGGTTTCTCTCGCCCTAGAGCGCCAAATCAACCCCTGTCAGACGCTGCACACAGACACACGCTGGCAACCTGCAATTCTCCCTTTCGTGTGTTTCCTTCCTGCTTCGCTGGGCTAAATGGCCCCTCTGAAAGAAGTAAATCTACAAAGTTGTGTTTAATAACATTGGGAGTGAGAATGATATTGGAGTGGTGGAGGGAGAGCGGGTGGAGGGCGGGTGGTGCAGGCACGCGCGGGGTTAAGAGGGATTTGTGATGTGTCGGTACTCGCGCGCTCTAATCTACGCCCGTGCCTTTTCCGATGGCCTGCGAAGAGGAAATAAGGTGCAATTAAAACCGGGAGGGGCGGGGCTTCCCGCGGCGGTGCAGCGGGACGCGGCGGGACGCGGGCGCTGGAGCTCCTCCGTCTTCTCACACTGGCTGTCAGGCTGCGTGGCGCCCGGTCATCTAGCCGGCGGGGAGGCGCTTGTCTGGAGAGGATGATAGCTTCCAAATGATAGGTGTGTGTTTGTGTGCTGGAGTGTGTGCCGTGAGCTGGGTGTCATGTGGTGTAGCATGACAGTGTATACCATGAAAAGGTGTGCGTGTGTGTGTGTGTGTTTGAAGGAACGAGATTGTGATTTAGCCTCACAACTCACCAGAAAAATAAAAATCCTGCTTGTGGGCCCACCCTCAAAATGTGATGTAAACAACATGAGCCAGTCAGTGATCACGTATTACTGCACAGGCCAATGGGGGAGGTCTAATTTTTTGGGAGGCACTCAGATGTCACCGGCACCATTAATAACTGTAAGTGCCTTGGTGTTATAACATACCTTTGCCATCACAGGAGACCAGGTTCATCCATTCATGGTTACTGTGTAACCCCAAGATTATCGTGATTAGTAATGTCACTGGATGAGGGTGTGGGATTAGTGAGAGTAAGACTATAGTGATTAGTGGGTTGCAATCAATTATATTTAAATTAATTCAACTCAGTTTCATTCTCTTTAGCCAAACTCAACATTTAAAAAGTTCAGGCACCTTAGTTACTGCACTTTGAGTACCGATTTTTTTTAAAATCCAGTGACGTAGAGGCATGAATTTGTGAGTTTAGGATGGTGAATTGGCTTTACAGCTAGAAACGCTGCCTAGGAACCGAGGGCAGGGATTCTCTTTAAAAAACAAGGCACAGAAAGGAACCTAAAGATTGACCTCAGTACTCAGATAGGCATGAATGCCACGTGCCATGATTCTGAATGAAGCTGGCAGAGGTTTAAGACTAGATTAAGACTGGATTAAGACTGGATCATCACGACCACTTAATTAAGTGCTAGTTTTGATCTTGTTCATATCATCAGCACAATTTCTTTCCTTTTTTTTATTCTCTGCAACACAAAATTATGTTCTGTCACTTTTACTACCTCACTCCTCTGGATTTAAGGACGTTATCTGTTCTCAAACTGACCAGCAAACTGTTCCGAGATAAGAACAGAAAGGACAGAAAACATTTCATTCAGTGACAAGTCTTCTCATGTGACTTGTCATGCTTGTACTGAAGTGCTAGTACTGATGTACTAGTACTGAAGTGCTAATACTGATGTGCTAGTACTGATGTGCTAGTACTGAAGTGGAAGTGGATGAAGTTCAGTACAGACACCCTCCCGGACAGGTTTAGGTTGAAGTGCTGAATCACTGCAAACATTCAGCCACAAAGAATCACCAAGAAGTTAAACCACCCGTCCCTGTGAACCGGTGAAATTGAAAACTCGCGTAAAAACAGCACGAGCAGACGTTGGCGCTCGCTGGCGCCGGAGAAGTTTTGTGCATCATTTCTGATTAATGAATTCATTTGAACACAACCGCGCCCATATCAGCAGGCGCACATTCATATGCACAAACAAAAACATAAAACAAAATTAATAAAAAGCACCCTAACTTTTCTTTGAAAAGCCCCCACAAGGCAAAGCTCAAACTTGGCTCAACCTGAGAGGGAGGAACGGAGGGAATTAGGAAGAGAGTTAGGGAGGAGGAGGAGGAGGAGGAGGAGGAGGAGGTGATGCAGAGAAACACATTTCCAATATAATTTGTCACCGATGCATAAATCTCGCTGACAGCCTTGCGTCAGCGTAATGATGTCGCTGCACGCGAAAAGCTGTGTAAACTTGCGCAGTTGCACAAACCCGAAAAAAGAGAGCGGGAAAAAAAAAAAAAAACTATATGTCGAGCATCACCTTATTTGCATAATTTAGCGAAACCCAATGAGCCAGCGCAGAGTGTACAGGCAGGAGTAATAAGCGTTCGGAGAGGGGGGTGGTGCTGGTGCTGGTGGAGGGGAGTTGACTGAGAGAACTCTAATGGTTTGCCTATGGGGATTTCAGCTCTCCATGGGGGACGAAAATGAGCACTATTTTTCAAACAGCGGGGGTAAAGGTTTTAAAACCAGAAACACATGCCGGGATAAAGATGTTAATGCCATGGGGTGCAACGCAGGAGGGAAAAAACCCTTAGCGTCGAGAGAAAGAGAGGAAAATAAAAAAACACCGTAATTTCAGCATTAAGAGGTAATAATCATGTTTCACTTGAGATATTAAAACGGTAACCCGCGTCATCTCATAAGACAGAAAGAGACAGATAAATAAAGTGAGGGAAACGTCACCAGGTAACGCGGGCTCCTGCAGCGGCGGAGTGTACGCAGTTTGAGAAATGCGCTTAGTGTGAACTCTAAGTGTGTGTAAACAGGGCACGCGTGTGCGCGCACGTTGATGGAGCGAGTGGTGGCGGCGATGCGGGCCTCAGGAGTTCAGTTGGAAGTGGCTCTTAGGAACAGAAACACGCTGCTCTCTAAGAGATAAATTAACATGCTAGCAGACTCAATTGTTATGGAAAATTAGCCATCAGGCGTCTGTGAGGTACTACTGAAAAAAACAACAACATGTTAGCAGGAAGCTAACGAAAGTGTGAGGTGGAGAGACTTTGCTTGTGGTTCTGCCGAGAGGCATGAAGAGAAACAGTGGAAAACTATGAAAAGTACATTGTGATAATGACATTTGGAAAAGGGATACTGTTGCAAAGCTGTTAAGCTTCTTCATTGCACCAAGAAGATTAGAGCAGAGATGTGTGTGTGCGTGCGTGTGTGTGTGTAGGTGGAGGCAAAGAATCAGAGAGGTTGGCATTCAGAAGTTTACTGAAAGCCAGACACAGACTGTACGCCGAGGACAAGATGTCCTTCAGTCTCACATGGCTGAGAGACAAGTGTATGTACCAAGGACACAGGAGCTTCGTAACACTTCAAAAGCACTTCCAGGGTTTGTTGCTTAATGTATACTTCCTGGGTCATTTGACAGTTAGGGATGACTTAATATTGGATACTGAACAGCTATCATTTACCCTTCTCTACTGAGTAAGTTGTGTGCATCCTTGCTGTTGATATCCCTGTATGCACTATAGGGACAATTTAGTTGTGTGGAATGGAAATTCACTCTATATGCGATGTGTGTTCATAGTTTTGTGGAGTTGTTGGTGATAGATAAAGAGGGTGTGTGGGGTCAGCTCTGTGCTAAGCTGGCTTGGCGTCTGTGGCCTTGTTTGAAGGGAGATTTGTAGGGCTTGTCCTGCAGCTGTGGATAGGGGGTTTGGGTTAAGTGGTCCTGATGCTGGGGAAAGGGGCACTGGGGTTTCCGTGGAGATGTGTGGTGCCGGGTTTGCGCTTTGTGGTGAGGACCAACCCGATGTCTCTGTGCCATGTTTTATCAGGACTTCCAGCCAGAAGCGCTTTCCAAACCCCAAATGCAAGTGTGAGCATACTAACACACTCATACACACACATACACACACACTCATACTAACACACACACACACACTCTCTCTTTCTCTCTCACTTTAACTTTAGCTCTGTTCCATTGCCTGCTACCATTACTGGCCTTCAGGGGTGGGCACACACTGCATCCTAAGTGTGTGTGTGTGTGTGTGTCCCTGAGGTTTCTCCGTACTGTTCCACCCTCCCGTTGTTGGTATTTGACGAATGACCTTCTATGTCCACCAGGAGGCCATGTCTGTTGTTTATTAATATATTTATATATTTCGTTTTGACAAGGGGGAGCTGAAGGCGTGTTTTGGCAGTCTGCAAGTGTCTGACAATTTGACTGAAGTTTTAGCATGGAGGTAACACAAGGGCGGCGAGGTGTCCCATTGAGACAAAGAGAGAGAGAGAAAAAAGGGAGGGGTGAGAGAGAGAGAGAGAGAGAGAGAGAGAGAGAGAGAGAGAGAGAGAGAAAGATTCTTTGCGACCACGTTCCTGTCATTGTGCAGAGAGAGCAGTGACTCCATGACCCTGTCTATTCCCTGGAGGTCATGGTCCTGAAAGTGGAGGAAAAATAGTATAATATGGAGAACCACGGAAGTCACCAAAGTGACAGGGAAGTCATCTCGAGAGAGATTCGGCCTCTCCCCTTCTCACTCTTCGTCTGTCAGAGCACTCACGGTCCCTGAACTTGTCGTCGATCAAGTCAAACAGCAAATAAAAGCGCGCTGCTAGGAAGTGGAGGGAGCGCCGACGTTTGTGTTTTTTTGTTTTGTTTTGTTTGCTTATTTGTAGCGCGTTAGGCGGAGAGCTGTGGGCAGCGCGTGGCTGCCAATTTGGTTTTGTTTACTGCATCATCTCAGTGCTTCGGATGAAACGGCCGTTCGATACGCGGGCTGCTCGCTGTCGGAAAGCAAGAGAGATGGAGAGAGAGTGAAAGAGAGAGAGGGAGAGAGAGAATGATTGAAGTGTTGTATATTGTTTTAATTATAACTCAGGCAGTTGATAAAGAGCGGAGTGCATTTGCTCTCTCCAGTTCCAGTTTCTTTTTTGTCAGGCTGAAAGAAGCAGTCATGGCAGCAGTGATGGCTTAAGTGCAGCTCTTCAGTACTACGAACGGCTGGCTGTAATTTGTGGCCCGCGTGCTTTAAATTAGAGTGAGCGTGTATGTGTGTGAGAGAGAGATAGAGAGAGACGTTTTTCCATACAGATTCTCAGCGAGGAGCGACAACGGAGTCGCATCGCTCGGCTCGCAGCAGGTAGCGGTGCGCCGCGCTAAAAAAAAAAAATACCTCGGCGCATTTCGTCCTCTCTTCCTCCATCTGCTCGTCCAGGTGTCGCCTCCCTCCCGCTGCCCCGGGGGGAACGGAGGCATCGCATTTTCACGCTCATCTTTTGTTACGAGGAAAGGGAAAAC
Source organism: Tenebrosternarchus preto (assembly GCA_025802075.1). Classification (NCBI taxonomy): domain Eukaryota; kingdom Metazoa; phylum Chordata; class Actinopteri; order Gymnotiformes; family Apteronotidae; genus Tenebrosternarchus; species Tenebrosternarchus preto. The sequence goes on along the minus strand of JAOYMR010000001.1, from coordinate 12,219,163 downwards.
ATTAAGTGGTGTCTCACTGTCGGCTCCCCTCCCTACCCCAACGTCATACGTACAACGCGAAGAAATCTGTCGATTTTAAGCGTGGTTTTTTTTGTTTTGTTTATTTGTTGTTGTTTGTTTTAATGATATTCGAAGTGACTTCCACAAATCCACCCCTCCCTTTTGTGTTGTTGTCTTCCGATCTGAAATACGTGGTGATTTTCTCTGAGCGTCTGTGTACTTTTTACTCGTTGGCTCCTTGGTATCACATCCCTCAACGTAATATGTGTTATTACATAAACAAATATTGTGAGCCATTTAAACCTTTGTGCATTGTGCGGGTCTGGTGGTGGTAATCTGTAATAAATCACAGTACCTGTTTCATTTGTCTGTGCTGGAAGATGAATTGCGCGTTTAATAGAAGATGACACCGCGAGCACAATGACAATTACCTGTCTTATTCTCCATTAGGACGGGAACGCCTGGCACCTTTCTCTGTCACGCCTGACAGCGCGCGAACGACATGCTTTAGCTTTTAATTACCAGCTTTTGCTGTGCGTTAATGCGTGGCCCTACGCAAAACGTGGCGCTTCTCTATTCTGCCCTGTGACACGCAGAATTACTCTCCCTCACCGGGGTGTGTGTGTAGTCATCCGGAACACTTATTCTTCTGGTCAGGGTCAAGATTCAGACTATGAAATACATGTGCGATAATTCTCCTCATCATTCTTTATCTGGAGTGGCTGGTCAAAGCATTTTATTTAATTACTGTTTCTGTGCTTTTCATAGGGTTCTGTCTGTCTGTCTGTCTCTCTCTCTTACACACACACACACAACAGCCTTTCTTCCCATCAATATTCACACCTTTATTCTACCCAGAATCATCCGGTCCTGTAAGAACCCCAACCATGTAAAAATGCCTGAACACACAGGTTTTGGGAGTCCAGTATCCATCCGTAACTGTAGCTCGTATCACAAGCTACAGTCTCGTATGAGAAGTCTCTTCGTCAGCACTCTTGGCCACTTCGCCTGCGAGCCTGTGGTGCTTGAAGAAAATCACACTGCATCCATTCCATGTTGGGAAGTTTCACTGGAAAGCTTGGCTGGTTAGGGATTTGGAAAAGCCTCCTCTGAAGAGAACAAACCAAGCAGAAGAACAAATACTGAAGTCTCACATTTGTGATTTTTTTTTTTTACACTTTGAGAATTACTGAATGGAGCAGCAGTCCTGACTACTTCATAAAGAGACTCTGAGGAGAAGTGCTGATCTGGGATCAGGTTTCATATCCCTGTATCTCTATCCCTACAAGCTACTGAAAACTGATCTGGAGACAGCACTTTTGCTTTGAGATGCTTTATGAACCCATATGCATCAAGCCTATCTGAGGTCATATCACTCTGCCCTTTAAATAGTGCATGTTAGGGTGTGAACACTATACATGCCTGCACTTCTGAGTTGTGCATGGTTATCTGGTACTAGCATCACTTTACATTGGAATCAAGTGGAGTGAATCCGATTGGTTGCCTTTCCAACAGAGCTTGTTCCTGGGGATCTACCTTTCTGATCCTTCTCTACCTCCAAATTTAACGTACATCCAAGTGCTTGTGAAAGCTTGTTTAGCTGCCGTATTTGGTCCAAAACCAAACTTTGCTCGGCAGAAGACTTCCTAGAGCAGGAGATACAGATTTAATAGTACAAGTTAACACACTGCACCAAGTTAAAGCTTCTGTAAACAATCTTTGTGGTTCAAGATTACTTTGTAGTTCGAGATTACTTTGTAGTTCTAGACTTAGCCACAGAGGCTAGCTCTTTGATCTCGCTTCAATCTTCTGCCCTCCAATCCACCCTTATCCGCCCTCCAATCCACCCTTAACATACCTCTGTATGTTCTGCCTCTGTAATGACTGAAAGGCTAGAGGACTGAAAGGCTAGAGGACTGAAAGGCTAGAGCACTGCCTCCTTATAGTGAAGTTTCTTTATTTGATAATATCCCTCAGCCACGCTGGACTTTTTTTAGTTGTTGATTACATGGAAATATTTTCCTCAGAGTAACTTTTAGTAACGACACGATGTAAAGACGATTTAGCCTTTAACACACATTGCCGTTAGTGTATGAAGTCGACGCTGGTCTTGGTTTAGTGGGTAGAGGAGAAACTCGCCACACTGCTCTCCTCAGCCATTGTACTGGAAAATGAGAAGCCACCCATGTTATCCTTATACGGGGTGTCATGTCGCGAGGCCCCGGGGCCGAGGCGGAAGAACGGGCTGGAGAGGTTGTAAAAGGTTATGACAGGTGACTACGAATCAAAAGCGAAACGGAGAAACAGACGCAGACAACTGCATTGTGCTTTATTCCGAGGAACTTTACTGCCCCGCCGATAAAATTTTGCAGCGCAGCAGAACGGCAGACCTGAACCGCGAGAAATTGACCGTAAAGGCCAAACGTCCGTTCGCGAAATATTGGATTTGAGTGGAAGGCGGTTCAGTAGCTCGCATTGTTTTGACGGTAGCCAACCAGAACCCTCGGCTCAGTTCCGCTGCGCGCCCCTGGGCCTGGATCAGCTTCCGGGCCCTGAAGGCCGTAGATCTGCTGAGGCAGTGCTAGCGCTGTGATGTGTCCACTGTTCCCCAGCAGGAGGTGCAGATGATTCAGCGCACTCTGCCCTCAAACCCAGCCAGCATGTGCCAGGCTCTCGCTCACTCTCTCTCAACAGCAATACAGACCAACAATGCCAAAGAGAGAGAGAGAGAGAGAGAGAGAGAGAGAGAGAGAGAGAGAATGAATGCTAATCAGTGAATTGATTATTAGTGGACTGGCTTGATTAGGGGGTGCTGTTTGGACACCAGCCTTGATGACTAATGAAGAACAGGTGTGTCAGACATTCCTCTACTGCCCAGATAATGTGGCCCGGTGATGAGTTTGCATGAATATTGGCAATTCATTTCATTTCTATAAAACACAAGTCAAATTAAAGATATTCACATAGCAAGGTGAAGTAGTTACATTCCAGCTGTGAGCCCTGTGACGACCTTTGTAAACATAAAATAAAATCTGAGTCATCTCTCTGGACTAAAGCCATCTCTCTCTCTCTCTCTCATACACACACACACACACACACACACACACACACACACACACACACACACACACAGCTACTTTGAGGTTGAGATATGGTGAAGATTGAATGCACAAAAGCACCCAAAGGTATGTCAGCTTCTCTGTCTTCCAACACAGGCTGTAATGTCAGACTCTCGCATCTTTCTCAGTGTGTCTAGAGAGGCTTTCCGTGGAGCTTCACACACTGGTGATCACGCTCTGAGAGCTCAGTTATGAGAGACTCGCTAACACAGAATAGTCTGCAGAACCAGGCCAACCAGAACGTGCACAGTGATATGGACAGGAAAAAGACGGACGCCCCCCCCCCGACCCGACCAAGTTCCCGATTACTATGATGTCATCGATGACTCACGTTTGATGTACAGCGGGCGACGCTGTGGCTTTAATTTCGATTCTCTTTCCTGCTTGTCCACTCGCTGCTCGAGGCCCCATCTCGCGGTGTCTAGAAACAGCAGAGAAAGAACAGATGCCATCGAGTCCGATAGAGATCGACGCATTCGAGTTCGGCGAGTCACAGACAGATACGTTCCGTCTCTTTATGGCCTCTGCTGCAGAAATAAGCGCAAAATCGAATTTGGCTACTCAAAAATGTAATAACCAGCACTCTGAGATGGATAACATATTCATTTATTATTATTGAGCTCTAAGCGATCGGACGAAGGGTCTGTATAGACCTTCCGCTTGATCTAGCGCGAGGATATCGCTGCAGGCGTCGACATTTTTTCTTTTTAAGTTGAAAAAGATTTGGTTTAAAGTTTTAAAAGATTTGCTTTTCGATTTATTTAATTACACACGAATTTATGGATAAGCAGTAAGACGTAATGCGTTTAGAAAAACGACAAAGAGCACTTCCTGGGGTTGTGAGGGGCAGCAGCGATGTGTTCTCTGATGTGGTTTAAGATCTTACGGAGATTTACGGGAAAGCCTTCAGAGAAAGGGGCACCAAGAGGTCTTTGTTCAACTGCTGTCTGTTATGTTTTACTGTACAAACAAAGAAAGAAAAGTGATTTTTACTTTACATTTCCTTGAATATTACACCTTTTTGGTTTTCGTAATATTTCATTTAGTTATTTTTTTTAATTTCTGGAAAAGAAAAACAGTTGCAGCTTCATCAGAGGTAGATGGGATTAAGAGGGATTCATCAGAGGTAGATGGGATTAAGAGGGGTTCATCAGAGGTAGATGAGATTAAGAGTGATTCATCATATGTAGATGGGATTAAGAGGGATTCATCAGAGGTAGATGGGATTAAGAGTGATTCATCATATGTAGATGGGATTAAGAGTAATTCATCAGAGGTAGATGGGATTAAGAGTGATTCATCAGAGGTAGATGGGATTAAGAGTGATTCATCAGAAGTAGATGGGATTAAGAGGGATTCATCAGAGGTAGATGGGATTAAGAGTGATTCATCATATGTGGATGGGATTAAGAGTGATTCATCAGAGGTAGATGGGATTAAGAGTGATTCATCATATGTAGATGGGATTAAGAGTAATTCATCAGAGGTAGATGGGATTAAGAGTGATTCATCAGAGGTAGATGGGATTAAGAGTGATTCATCAGAAGTAGATGGGATTAAGAGGGATTCATCAGAGGTAGATGGGATTAAGAGTGATTCATCATATGTGGATGGGATTAAGAGTGATTCATCAGAGGTAGATGGGATTAAGAGTGATTCATCAGAGGTGGATGGGATTAAGAGTGATTCTCAGCATGCAGAAGGCTATGGCTTCACTCTACTAGTCTACGCTCACTCGTCAACCAGAAAGGGAGCTGAGGATGAGGAAGATGAAGATGGAGCGAAGGTGCGGACCGAGTTGATCGTGGCTGGGTGGTCTCCACGGAGACGCAACGACTGTAGTAATGGCAGCGTGACACGAATTCGACCAGTTTCTCGGTGCAGATGGACCGCACGTTTAAGGCGTAGAGACGGCGTATCGCGGCTGGCCGCCCTCACACTGTGGCGCTGCCACCTCCTCTCGTTCTTTTGCTATTACGCCGGTCTCACTCCTCCACTCTCCACTTCTCTTCCTGTCTCTCCTTCCTTCCTTCCCCTAACTGCCCTCTCTGAGTGTATATTTCGATTCGCTTTAAGATACTTGCCTTTACTGAGCCTTCTTCCTTATGCATTACCGCCACTCTTAGAGTTAGCTGGTAACTTGCTGCTCTCAGGAAGTGGAAATCAGAGACTCGGATGTCAGATGCAAGAACATGTGACTTTATGGATGCACTCACATAAAATTACTCTAATACAAAATATATATACGAGTGTGTGTGTGTGTGAGTGTGTGTGTGCACGCATGAAAGCAAACAAAACCAAGAACATCATCTATATCTGAGAGGAGGAAACCTGAGGTCCAGACCCACACACACACACACACACACACACAGCAGATGGCTGTCTCTTGTTTGAGTTTCAGTAGTCTTACAGAGCCTCTTTCCTGTGCTGATCTTCAGGAGGATGTTCTGGGAGTGCAAAGCCAGTAATTAGCAGTGTTTTTACACTCTCAGTGCACGTTTGAGTTTATTTTGACAGAGTAAATTGTCTTAAATTGTTGCAATAATCCCTCTGGTAAAAGCATCAGGCAAAGTGTTCCTTATTGAAGTGAGCATCTCCTACTTACCAACATATTTTTTTCTAATTGCTTGAATGCATTTCTTTGAAAAAGACTTAGTTTCCTGGAACTCCGAACATAACAACCATAACATGTTTTCACTACAACTCTCCCAAACAAAAGGCTCATCTTCAACGTTACACAGCGATCTCTGTGAGTTCCACTACAACTCCCAGGATCAATCAGCATGTTCTTCAGAGAAATACAGTTCAGCGCACAAACAATCGACTTTACAGATCTAAAACCAGTGTGATTTGCTTTTGCAGTATGAATGTTGGAGCAAAGTTTTGGGAATTTGGGGCTATTACTATTTGTTTATTTAGCTTCTTTTAGGTTTTCAGTCTTTCCAACGTCGTAGTTGTTCTAGTTTAGATGCTGTTGTGGGTGAGAATGTATAACTCTAAACAAGGCATTCTGTTATCAAGCTGTATATAGTCTTCTAACACTAACTTGTTTGAAGTGGCTGACTTTAAATGCATACTTGTGGCTGTCTTTGTATATTTTGGTGTTGGTGTGTGTTGTTGTGCAGTGCTAACAAAAAGACAGCAGATGGCGCTACGTAATTCCAGCCTCTTGTGACACATGCAAACACACTTTTTCAAACATAAATAACACCATATTTCAAACCAGCACATTTGGCCAGACTGTACCTGTATCACATGTGCAGGCTCTCCTAAAAGTAAAAAAATTACAAATGAGCCTTTGAAACCAGACCAAATGTACCCATGAGACCAGACCAAACATGCCTCTGAGATCATACAAAACGTTCCACTGAAATCAGACCAAACCTGCCTCTGAGATCAGATCAAACATGCCTCTGAGATCAGATTACAAATGCCATTGGCCCAAACAGGTCAGACCAAACATGGCTCTGAGATCAGACCACATCACAGAAGACGTGACGGTGCGAGGAGCATGTCTCTACTCCAGACCTCTCTACGCCACTCCTCAGGACAAAAACAACGTGACTGTAAACAGAGTTAGTCTCAACCCCGATGCTAGATCAGACACATGACATCAGTGTAAGCAGCGGGTAAACACACTGAGGATCATTACAGAGGCCATAATAGAGAGAGAGAGAGAGAGAGAGAGAGAGAGAGAGAGAGAGAGAGAGAGAGAGAGAGAGAGAGAGAGAGAGAGAGACACTATAACGTACATTAGACTCACAGGAGGTGCTTCTTCAGCAGACATTACGACCAAGATGCTTTAATGCTCTACCAGTTTGTTTATTAGTAAAATCACTTCGGTATGAGCAGAGGAAGGGAGAGAGGAGCACAAAGAGAGCAAACACACTGCCCCTTTACCTCTCACCTCCTCTCCAGTCGAATGTAATCCTCCTTAACCAGACGTAAGGGGACGGAGAGGGACGGAGAGAGACCACAGAGCATCCAAGTCAGGCCTTTCGGTGAAGGAATCTCAATGAGCTGGTGGAGGGGGATGTAGATATTAAAAATTTGGTGAAGAATCTAATTAGCCAGCGGTAATTAAACAGTCTGGCTGCGGGTCATTAATCTCCTGTGTGGACTGTTGATGTTTTGCATGCAGTCCTACAGTCATTAATAAAATTCAAAACTCTTTTCTTTGCTGCTGTTTTATCATTCCTGGTCTTCCTGTGTGTGTGTGTGTTTTTTTTGTAAGAGCACAGAGCAAGTGTCAGCACATCAGAAGAGCTGGTCCTCACTTCATTTAGTTTTTGTGCATATTACAACTAAACTCGCTCACCACCACCCCTCCCCACAATCACACAGCACCAAATTAAAGCTACTGCAAGCTCTGCTCATTTAGAGTGTAAAACCTCTGTGTGTGTGTGTGTGTGTGTGTGTGTGTGTAACAGACTGCGGGTCCTGCCAGAGTGCTTGAGAAAAGGCAAGAGAAGGAAAACACGAGGTTGGCCATTGTATCTCAGTAATTAAATTTTTACAATCTGTCCATCTCGGATCAGTCAAGCCGCAAATATGAGGGACGCATGTGTGTGTGTGTGTGTGTGTGTCTGAGTGACAGAGAGAGAGAGAGACTTTACACCAGAAACCATCACAAGGACACCAGGCTCATTTATTATCATCATCAGCCTTCGCTTCTGTAATGTTACCAATACCTCTGCTTTAACGATGCACAATGCACAATACTGGTCTCTCTCTGTGTGTGTGTGTGTGTGTGTGTATGTGTTTGTGTGTGTGAGAGAGAGAGTGAGTCGCACTGGGAAGCCTACATTAACATGCTGTTATCTTAATGAGGTGAATAGTAATAAGCACATGTATAGGTTTACGCCCAATAATGCAATAGTGTTGTTCTCACATACAGGCAGTTACATGAGGTCTAATGACAAGGGTGGATATCTGAGCAGTTAGATAAACAGCATCCCAGCTGTATACACATGTACCTGTACTTTAGCTACAGCTCCTACTGTAACAGCATCCCAGCTGTATAC
>JAOYMR010000001.1:12199888-12210920 GCA_025802075.1 Tenebrosternarchus preto | reverse complement strand
TTTAGCTACAGCTCCTACTGTAACAGCATCCCAGCTGTATACACATGTACCTGTACTTTAGCTACAGCTCCTACTGTGACAGCATCCCAGCTGTATACACATTTACCTGTACTTTAGCTACAGCTCCTACTGTAACTGCATCCCAGCTGTATACACGTGTAAATGTACCTTAGCTACAGCTCCTACTGTGACCATTAGATAAACAGCACCCCAGCTGTATACACGTGTACCTGTACCTTAGCTACAACTCCTACTCTAACCCCTGTTTATTCACACTGTTTATATTCAGCTCCCAGCACTTCCTCGTTGCCAAGCCAACTACAACCACAATCATGTTAAAGAAAACAGTACAGAGTGGAAGTCTGTTTGGGAGAACAGGGCAAAAAATGAGATTTTTTTTTTTTCTTGTTTTGCTACACACAAGATGAAATAAAACAGAAGTAAAACTAACAGACGTGCCCTGATTTCTGGAGGGTTCTTGTGAGTTGAAGTAATAGGAATGCATAGCAAAGGCCCCTGAAAGTATGACTGATACAAAAAAGAGAGTTCAGTGTGATCCAAGTTATCAAATAAAATGTAATTATGCATCTATTTATGATACTTTCAGATACCTTTTCATATAATAAACTAACCCATTAATGCACAATATTCAAAACACATTTGCAAGTAATGAAAGAATTTCAACAAAGGTCACATAAAATAAACCTCAAATATGATCAGACATTTCTGCTGAGTTTCATTCATATAGTACATATGAATGCAAATACTGGCAGAAATTGTAAACATCTGCCTAAATATTTATTCCCTCTTGAAGTTTCTCTTATGATTTCACACTTTGTAAACACAACAGTTATTGAATCTGCAAGGAGTCCTGTTACAGGACAATAACAATCCAACCAAGGAGTCCTGTTACAGGACAATAACAATCCAACCAAGGAGTCCTGTTACAGGACAATAACAATCCAACCAAGGCCAACAGCTCTTTTACAGTGTCTGGGCACACAAGGTTTTTCCTTAATTATGGAAAAATAGCCTTGTCTGTACAATACGGCGCTAGGATACAACACTGAACATGATGTGCGTACATGTTTTATAAGACAGTAATTAGATTGACTGATATATTTTTTTCACATCTGGAAGAACATAACAGTCATAGTACAGAGCATGTGGACAATTTGTGTTCAAAAGGAAACAATTTCTTTCCACTGTGTCCGATTCTCTCGTCCTGAATAAATGATTACAATACAAAAACACCTTAAAGCTTCGCTCAGAGAATCCGCTGGTTAATCTTACCTTTACTCCGTCCTGGTGGAGAGGAAGAGGGCAGTGCAGTTTTATGTACTTTAGCATTTCCACTATGCAGTGTGGCGCAAGTCTAAAGTGGAGCCATAGTGTCGTCTGCGTGCAGTCCAGAGAGCTGGTCTTATCTGCTGTGTTTATGCTGCAGCTTTTGGAGTCTTCTCTGAAGCTCCTGTAGACGACACGAGTCACATGCCCTTCGGTCGGTGTGATTCCAAACAGATTTGGAGCAGCCTGACCTCTGATGCTAACTGAAAACTGACTGGGGTTCTAGAGAATGCAAATAGAGGTTGCAGACTGAGGTTTATGGAGTTTCATGGAGACAGGTGTAATGAAGGGAGCTGATCATGGATTAGTCTGAGATGCCTTACACATGACCACTTCCTGCCTCTACCTGTGTGTCAGCACCCTTTCGTGTGCATTTGTATGTGTGTAAAGACGTTTGTGTGTGTGTAAAGAGAGAGAGTGTGTAAAGATGTTTCTGCAATAATGTCCGTGTACCTGATAACACTGATAACATCACTGACTGACGGTGGAGCAGACAGTGGAGTGATTGTGGGCCGGAGAGAGGAAAGAGGCCGCTTATGTTAATTCACGCCTTTCAGAGTCTCACCGAGGTGCCCTGAAGTTAGAGCTGGAGTAGAGAGACAGTGTGACACCTGGTGACGTTCCGCTTTTAGGATCCCGCGCAATGTGTCACAGAATTTACATAATTCACACCTACTCTTCCCCTCAGTTACACCGACTAACCTTCCCAATGTTAAGTCTTAGATGCCTTACCTCAGAAATAGTCGCCAAGTGAGATAAATAAGGCAGGGCATGAAATATTCGAAGTAAACCGGTCTCACTTCTAACTTGGATGAGGTCATTGTTTGATCCTTCTTAGCAATAATCTCGTGCCAAATTAAGTCCGCTAAAGCAGTGGCGTTAAATCTTATGCAGCACGAGGTACTCTGTATCAATCACCCTCGTTCACAGAGACCAACACAATTCTTGCGCGGTACATCTTTCCAGACTTTACCAGATTCGGTTGATGAAGGGTTGTCGGTGTTAAGCAACATCTTCACCTTTGTGTGGGCTTACGAAACGACAAAAATGCCGGATAACGAAATGAATTAAAATAAATAAATAAATAAAAATACAGACTCGTTTGCCTCGTCTCATGTGATAAATGCACTATTTGGAAAGGAAACTTTAAAATAGGGCAGCATAGCGATGTTCTTTGAAAACAGCGAAACATTAAATGTTTAAGCCCAAGATTCACGTTACATACTCTTCCTGCACCCAACTACTGTCTAAAGAGCTTTACGCGTCTTTTTAACTAGCGCGGGAGAAGTCGGCGGAGCCCGGGAGAGATAAGAGAGTCCTTGTAAAACATAATTATATTTATGTTCGAGTAATTTAGATGCGTGAATGGAGCGGTTTTAGACCTGAGAATCAGGCAGAGCAGCAGCAAATGACTCGGTAAAAGCACCTCAAATGGAAAGAGGACTCAGAATAAAGTCAGTTATGGAGCCTTCGCAGATTTCTTTCGCGCCTTTGAGTGTGTGTGTGTGTGTGTGTGTGTGTGTGAGAGAGAGAGAGAGAGAGAGAGAGAGAGAGAGAGAGAGAGAGAGAGAGGCGGCATGCTGGTTTCACACACTTGGATTCGAGTTGTGCTCCCGTTGGGCTTCCTGGGTCCAGGAAGAAAACAAGAAGAAAACAGGAAGTGTCGGATTTGTAATTGATATGAGCGAACGCAAAAGACAACCTACGTTTGCAACTCAACCTTTGACCTTAATCATTAGGTTACACCACTACACCTTAACTCTTGTATGATTTCTTTCTTAAATTAAGTCTAAACATGTAATTGATTAAGTGTAAACATGTAGTGATGTAACATATATGTGAATTTGCCCAGGGTCATCGCAGTTTCACATCCTACTGTTCAACCCCACACTCAAAATATCTGAAGTATAATATGAAAAGCAGGTCTGTGTCAGTGTACAAGTCCTCTTCCCACCAACACCACTCACATGAGCTGTATCTGAGTCACATCGCTAATGTGTACAACGTACCTAGGACAAATACGTTACGTCAGTTTGGATTTTAGGACATTCTCTGTGCTGTGGAGCAGAACTGTCCATTGTCTCCAGTCATCCTTCTCCTACACGGAGCTTCACTTGTGACCTTACGTCCTCCGTCAGCAGAGAGGGGAGAGAAAAAGGTGGTGAATCTTCACGAACTCTGCCAAGGTCTCCTTTTGTCCTCCTACATCTTCAGAGTATATCCAGGCTAAAGCCGTGGCTTCTGAAATAGGTGCTCTGATGTCAGTGCTCAGATGACATCATCATTTGCCTGGAGTTCAGGAGTATCATTTGGATAAATTCGTTTGCCACTACGCACTGTCTTTTAAAATGTCATTTTTATCTGTGTTCTAATCTCTGCTGGGAACACCAGCCTTGCGTTTTTCCGATTGGTTTTCCGATGTGGTTATTACAAGATATCAGTCTGGAAAATAAGGCTTGCACTCTGTTTTCCTGTGTGGAATAGATGTTCCATTTGCTTACCTCTGCTCGCTCTGCCAACTTTGAAATGGCGCTAAAACGAAATTTGCGCTTGACTTGCTTCAGGAGAGGCTTCCAACTACAGACACATCTACATACAATACAGACCGAGCCACAGATGGGTACCCGCATCTCTGGCAGGACATCAAACTGCCTGAGAATTAAAACATTTGTGTCCTCTGGTGTCTGTGTGTGTGTGTGTGTTTTGAGCTCTTTTGCTGTAGGCTGAGTTATTGGCATTAGTGTCTAGGAGGCAAACGGGATATATGAGAGATCAGAGAGAAGAATAACGATGTGTTATGGATCTACAAACAGACACGCACATGGACACACACATACACCCCAACACACACACACACACACACACACACAGAGGCAGGTTTAGCAGACTCTCCTGAGAGCAATAACATGAACAGCTACAAACTGGTCTCCCAGTTTCTCTGTGTTCCACCTGTAAATACTCATGATGTGACACAAACCACAGTCACACACATACAGAACAACACTGGAAATAATTGAAAATATACACAATTAATGGACTCAACAAACAAGAACAATCAACGCGTGTGTGACAAACACACGCATACCCACACACACACGCAATAATCTTTCTAGTCATGGCTTTCACACACACACACACCTTAAACTACACACTCCCTCTCAGAGATATACAAGGGCAGTGGTCACCTACTAAAAGTCACAAACAGAATCTGGTTCCTCAGCATCTCTGCAGCGACTCTCTTAGGTCAAAGAGTCATTGTAAAAGCCCATGATCTTTCCTCTCCTTCATTATGTCCTGATTGTAGAAATGACTGTGCAAATAACTGCAGCCTGGCATGACCACGGTGCTAACACACACACACACACACAGTAATGTAAAACACATTTATGAGAATGGCTTCTTGTTTGCTTTGGGACCGGTCCATGGGCACATGCATGGACACACACACACACACACACGTGGAGGAACAATGAGGAACACAGAACAGCTTCAACAACACATACAAAGGAAAAATGACAAATATGATAGCTGTCTGATAAACTGAAACATCAGATGTGTGATGTCATGGATACCGTGTGTATCCATGGCAGTACTGTTTAATCTCAGTTTGCACACTTGCCCCTGTGACACCCGGAGGTATGAAGCACGTGTTAAAGCTTAAGCTGAACTTTGAGTTAACTTTGCAGAATTATTTTATAAATGGAAACCCACTGCAATATCTTGTTCATAGAGTAAATGGCCTTTGATCTTTAAACACATGCATATTGCACAGAGACAGTAAAGTAGCTAAGATAAGAAGCCTCTTCTGTGTACAACTACCATAGTGAGAGAGAGAGAGAGAGAGAGAGAGAAAAGGAGAGAGAGAGAAAGAGAGAGAGAGAGAGAGAGAGAGAGAGATGTAAAAGACCGTATGAGATGTAAGAGATCAACCATGGAGCCGTGTCGTTGCCCGGGGCGATAAGCGCAGATGTAACAAAGATGGCAGCACAGAGTGTCAAGAGCCAGAGATAATGATGGGGGGCTTCTGCATGGAGAATACAAGACAAACATCAAGGGCAGCAGGAGAGGATAGAGAGAGAGAGACAGAGACGTAGAGAGAGAGAGAGAGAACAAGACAGAGAAACAGAGAGACAAGGAGAGACAGAGAGAAAGAGAATGAGAGAGAGAGAGAGAGAAATGAGAAGAGAAAGAAACTAAAAATGCAGGTATTTGTTGATTCTGTATATACTGTGTGGTCCGTGCAAAACAAAAACTCAAGTTTTTTTGTTTTGTTTTACCAAACGTTATTTACTGTCAAAGCGATAACCAGTAGTTCCAGAAGCAGTCTAGCTGGCTCTCGTTCTACTGCGAGTTTACAGCAAGATTGAAAAATAGGTTCACGTACTCCTAGACTGCAACCTGCGCAGTTCTGCCCACAACTCATATACGTTGAGTCAAAAGAGGCTCAAAACAAAGTCTCCAAAGAAATTTGTTAATTTGTTGAATTTGGTTTTTATCCCCACAAAAACACCAGCAACACAATGTTCTGTGAAAGAGTCTTATGCACTGTTACACACACACACACACACACACACACACACACACACACACACACACACACACACACACACACACACACACACACATAAACACAGAGTTAGAATCAATATTAGTTATTAAGCCTTTTTTTTTATAAATCATAACAAGTTTTAGAGTTTGCTGGCTTCTTTTTGGCTGTGGTACGTGTGGTTTTTTTTCTGCATGATCGGCATATTACTTATGCGTTTTATTTTAGCTGTTGCCGATTTGGAGTATTGGAGCTCCAGGCCTGTTTTTTTTTATTTAATTCATTCCTTAACGATCGCTGCTGCCAATATTTATGCTCCCAAATTCATTAGCATTGGGTGATTAGTGCAATATTTTGGCCTCAAATATGAATCCAAACTTATTACATGTCTAATCCAATCAGGAACTTCAGATGGATCCAAGCTCACAGCAGCCATTACATGGAAGATTTGACATGTCTGAAAAGAAAAAAAACTTGGTCAGGATGATTTCCAAGAGTAGGACACACTCCACACACTCCAACCTTACAGAGAGGAATTACAGTCTACGATGAACAACACACACCTTGTCCTAGCAGGACCATTCGTACACACACCTTACAAGAGTCTTATATCTAGTTCTAATGTTTTAGGCACGTATATCTACAGTATAACGTAAATCTAATGAAACAAGCCAACATAATGTATCAACTTTAAATTCAGCTTTACACATATTTCTTTTTTTAAACACCTCATGTCGATATATATTTGTGTTTATATATTTATATCGTTTTTTAAAATATAAAGATCACATGTTTACCACAGTACGCCTTCATAAATTACATTTTAGCATTTCACATAAATCAGAAATTATATTATTAATTCCCTGTGTTTGCTGTCTGTTCCCTGTAATGTAATACACGAACGCAGACAGTAAATTAACTAGAACTCATATTCTGAGTAACTGCACGTCAAGAAATAGGCCATTTATGCAGAGCAGTCTTCGCTGTATTGGCATATTTTATAGCGTCAATTTTCTGAGATAGACTAATTATGATTAAAGAAACATCGCTTTCGTGTCTCTGATATTTGCACTTTAGCGTTCAATGTCTGTTCAGAGGCTTTGATTTTATGCACTACTGGAGTGTAGCGCCTCAAACCCTTTAAAGAGAGACTTTAACCCCCTTTATGAGGTCAGCCCTGGTGGTGACGACGGGGTAAGCCATCCCCGCGGCTTAGCTCGGGGAGGTTTCCCCCGGGAAGACGCTCCTTCGGCGGGCTGGCCTCGCTCTCTCTCTCTGCCCCGAGGGTGCAGCTTAGGCAAGGAGGCGAGACCATGCAGTCGGCCGCTCCCAGCCCAACCGCGGCGGTTAAACTCGAGTACGTTTGCCGATGATCCAGCGCGCTCAGGGGCGTTTCCGTGACTACGCCTGTTCGGAGACACAGCGGACGCGTCTGATTTAGAAGCTTTTGAAAAAATAAGAACCGGAACAAATCGCCACACTGTCAAAGACAACAACCAACTGGAGCTCAACGTTAGCAAGTGGACGCAGAAGCGTGTAAAGATCTACTCTCTACTGAAAATGAACATGCTATCTAAACCGCGTAGCTCTCTCAATGTCTATTTCTCCATTTCTCTTTCGCTCTGTCTCTGTGCTGATAATACCCAAGAACAATTCCATATTGACTTTTCAACTCAAGCTCATTTGTCTAGGGCTTTCCTTTTTTTCAAATTCACCATTAAAAAGTTTCGATTTCCTTAAGTCTTTAGTTCCCTTAGTATGTCCCTTGTACATTTTCCGGTTACATTTCAAGGCTGACCAGTTTTGGAACTTGGTGCTGCTCGGTCTCCATGACAACAGGGGGTTCAGTTACAGCTCACACAAACTCGAACAGCTCCGAGAAACTTCGATTTCCAGTCCAAAAGCAGCCGGGTGTTGGAGCTCCGCTGTGTCCTGATGACCGCCTCATGCATATTTACATTCACTTCAGTTCCTTCCAAAAGCCTGATCACTTCTGCGCAGATACGCAGAAGGGAAGACTTACTTCCTTGTTGCACATGGACATGGTTTTGCTTGTTAATCAGTAAACGCTTGCTGAGTCTCATTAAAAACATAAAAAAGGCGAATAAAACGTTTTGTTTAGGCTTTCTATCTCTACAGTCAAATAGGATACAATAAATAAAATAAAATGCAATATAATATTGGAGGACATAGAACACTGACTTTAGCCTCTTACTGCCTGCAGTGCATTGAGTAAGACAGGTGGATGTTTGGAGTAGTTCTAACCTCAGCCCTTCCCTGTGGTAACGGAGCCAGTGGCCCCCAGCCTGGGCCCCAGTCCGCAGTTTTTTAATTTGATACAACACATATAATTAGGAGACGAGTTGAAGGGTGTGCAGATGCACACAGGCACACACACGCACACACACACACACACACACACACACACACACCATGGCTGCAGTTGTGAAGTGTCTGTATCCGTTGCACGATTCTGGCCTCCGAGTTTTCCACTCCGGCCTGGTGAAGGACTCGACTGTGAACGGTCACGTTTCACCTCCCCTCCGCTCCAGCGCGCTCCTGTCAGGACAGGGTTTTCCACGTGCACATATGCAGGGGAGAGGAGGTGTCGGATTCAAGCGAGCGCCCGTCTCTTCCGTTTGCCTCCTCTCTCCGCCTCCATTTCTCCTTGCGTTCCTTTGTAAGTATGGTCCTACCCTTTGGGTTTGTGTAGGAACCAAACCAGGCTGTCTTCAGTGAACCTGGGCGCAAAGGGGCTAACGGTGCGCTCTGAGTTCCAGCTCTCCCCTCCGCCCCGAGTCCATTTCCCTCGTTCATTCTGCCTCTTTTCCCCCTGTTTTTTCTTATCACTGTTACTCCCTCTCATTCTCTCTCTCTCCCTTTCTCTCTCTCTCTCTCTTTCTCCCTCTCTCTCTCTGTCAGCAGGGTTTGAAGTGAGTGGGATGGTCAGGAATAATGGCATGTCAGGGGACCGTTGTCATCTCTGTCAGCGTAATGACCGGAGGGAGCCCACACTGAGCTACCTTTGTAGCAGCCGCTCTCTCTGCTCTCATCCTCTTTTTTTATGCTCTCCCTTGTTCCCTAATTCCCCTCACTCCCTCATTCCCCCCCACTCACTCATTCTCTCTTGATCCCTTATTTCCCCTCGTTCCCTTCTTCCCCCATGCTCCCTTATTCTCCCTCACTACCTAATTCCCCCTTGTTCCCTCATTCTCTTGATCTCATTCCCCCTTGCGCCCTTAATCCCCCTCGCTCCCTCACCCCCCCTTGCTCCCTCATTCTCTCTTGCTCCCTCGTTCTCTCTTGCTCCCTCGTTTGCCTCCATACTGCTTTTTTCCAGCAAGCAGAACTAAGAAACTTAAAAATCTACAAGCTGTCCTCGACTGTCTCACAGTCAGCAGCGAACGGCGTTACGTGTGCATATGCACACACGTGTCGGCGATGTGCACGCATGTAGAGCTGCTTGTGTTCTATTGTCTCTTGCGTTTTTCCATTTGTTTTCTCTGTTTCAAAGAAACCCTTGAAAAGTACAGATCTTTTTTTTTTTTTAACAAGATTGCATGCCTTTGATGTAATTAAGCTCCTGAGGCTGGTATAGTCATTCTCTCTCTCTCTCTCTCTCTCTCTCGTCCTGTGTGTGTATGTGTAAGTGATTTCTGTGTCAAGCAATCAGTTCTCTTCACATGTCAGTCACTCTTTCAAGCCCTTCAGTGCACAGAGAAAGACAAACAGACCTCACTGAACCTCCATGAGCCCGATTATTTAAGAAAAGAAAGAAAAAGAGAGACAAAGAAGAGGGTGAACGGGAGAGAGAGAGAGAGAGAAGAGAGAGAAGGGAGCGAGAGAAGAAAGAGACAGAAGAGAGAGAGAGAGAGAGCGAGACGAGAGAGATCCCCAAGGTCCTTTTAAAGCTGCCTAAATTACCCACCTGTAGGAGAGAGAGGCTTTGACCTGTTATGTGACGCGCGTGTGTGTGTGTGTGCATGTGCATGTGTGTGTTTATGCACATGTGTATGTGTGTGTGTGTGTCACTCTACCAATAATGACATGTCAGGAGGGTTGTGTGGAACGATCCCACCCAGTTTGGCTCACAGTGTCCTGGTGGGAAGTCAGTCATGAGAACAAGAATCCAAACAGAACTGCCAGCGGTTGAATAAATGGTGTAAGATTCACAGGAGTCACAGGAATTCATGTCTTCGTACATAAAAAGTGTCAGATTGTAATTGCTAGGGCTGGACAAGGGCTTAGAGGGCCAAACCCAGTAAAACAGTGAGGGCAGGTCAGTCTTGGAGAGGAGAAAAGAGGAGGTGGAATACGATCACGACACACAAGACCCTCCACACTTACCTGGAAATGATCTCTCTCTCTCTCTCCCACTCTCTCTCTTTCTCTTCTGTCTATCTGCCTCTCAATTCAATTCAATTCAATTCAATTCAATTCAATATTCACACTTATATTGCCATAGTTTTGATAAAGAAAATGGGATGATAAAGAATAGATATAATATATTTAAATAATTAATATCAAGTTTCAGCAAATAGCAGTTAAGGATTATAATAATAATAATAATAATAATAATAATAATAATAATAATAATAACAAAAACGGGTAGGAGTGGATGTACAGCGTTGTGTACAGACATATAATGACCTCACCAACAACATCCAGCAGCTTGTCTTCATCAGGAATGCTTTTAGGTTCACTGCCAGGACCAGGTCTGCTGGTACTGATCCAGCAGGTCCTGCTGTGGTCTCTGTGCAGTGGGGGACAAGCAGAACCAGGTCGTCTGTGTGGAGCAGATATTTAATCTCTGAGTCATGCAGAGTGAAACCATGAGCTGTAGAATCTTCTAGAAATTTTTGCCAATTCATTAATATATAATTAAAAACAGCTGGGATTAAACAGCAGCGTTGTCTTACTCAGTGTTCCTGAGAAAGGAAATTTGTTCTTTTATTGCCAATTTTTGTTCCACTTCCATGTCCTGTATATATTGACTTAATGAGATCATGTGTTTACCCACCATGTTTCTATGTTTTACCACTCCCTCACCCACTCTATAGATATAAGAGATATAAGTAAATAAATACAATAAATAATATAAATATTAATATTAAATACAATATCTATCAATCTATCAAG
>JAOYMR010000001.1:12180952-12194910 GCA_025802075.1 Tenebrosternarchus preto | reverse complement strand
CCCGGGGCCCCCCCCCCCCCGGCCGCGCCCCGGCCCCACCGGGCCCCCCGGGGGGGCCCACGGGGGGGGGCCGGGGGGGTGGTTTGGCCTCCACTGTGGGACAGAAGGTGGGGAGTTGGGGCTGAATTAATGAGGCACTACCAACTCACTGCAAATGAAACGTGTAAATACATTGATCTTTCACTCTTCTTACTGTTCTCTGCACTCTGGCGTTCCAGTTTTCTTTCTCTCTGTTTTCTCTCAGTCTCATTCTCACTCGTTCCTTCTCTTTCTCTCTTTGCATCCCGCTCTGTTCCCCTTCTCTCTCTCTCTCTCTCTCTCTGTCTCTCTCTCTCACTCTAACCTAATGGATTATGGGAGTGTTTTTTTTTTTCTCTCAGATGACTGCGGAGGGGAAAACCTGTTCAGGGCGTCGCATCACAGCGCCTACGTAAACACGCGTGGCACTCATCAGCTTGGCCCGTCTCCGCGGGCTACGGCAGATTTTTCATTTAGCGCGCGGCGCGGCGAGAGGCCCGCGCCAGAGTGATCACCCTGGCGCAGGCCGCAGCTGCTGCTTTCCTGGCGCGGGTGATTAGTCCGCGCGACCCGGGGAGCCTCTCGCAGTGGGAAGTTAACATGCGCTAACTGTCTTTTAGTGTGGAGCCTCATCGCTCCCGCCTGACAGTTCCAAAATGTGCCGAGAGAAAGAGAGAGAGAGACAGAGAGAGAGAGAGAGAGAGAGAGAGAGAGAGAGAAAAGGAGGCAGAGGGATTAGAGGGAGGAAGTGGGGGGCATGGAGGAGAACAGAGAGAAGGAGCCCCGCCCTTATTTTGGCTCTGTGTAGCAGGAGCCATCCAGAGAGTATGTACTCAGGCCTGTGACCTTGAATCACATTTTAACTGGTCAGGAGATAAGCCCCACCCCTTCCTTTAGCCACACCCTCCAACGCTTCTCTCACCCTCTTACTGTATCAGCATATCTCCGTATGTATCTTTCTCAGGGATTTACTCTCTCTGCTTGCCAGTTTGTTTGCCTTTTCCAGTCTGAAGCGCTCTCTCTCTCTCTCTCTTTCTCTCTGCTCTCAGTGCAGGTGTGCTTGTGTGAATCTCTCAGCTGGAATGAAGTGGCAGTGTGCGGGTTGCCGTAGTGTTTATCTACTATGTCTGACACGTCTAAGTGTTCATTATGGCTTGTGTTTAATTCCCTCAAGCAGGTGTAAAGCTTTCTCTCCATGCCTGAATGATCCATTCCAGCAGATATAACCGCAATAATTTGAGCCGAGCTTCGAGAGATGGGAATTGAATCAAACGTTAAGAGCGTTTCCTCAGGTTAATCCACCTCACCTATTATCGGAGGAGACACATACACTTGAGCATGCTTTTCACCCTGGAACATGAGCCTGTCTCACGCACACAAGGTGTTCAGTGAAGAAGAAGAAGAAGAAGAAGAAAAAAATGGAACTTGAAGTTTAAATATTTCATTACACTGAAGATGTGTTTGAAGAAAAAGCTGGCAGCAGTTCATCTAAGAAATGTGGAAAATTGCACTTGTTGTCAGGCTTTAACGGCTGGTCACTGGTCTCTCTGTCTTCTGGTCTCTCTGTCCTGTGTCTGAGGACACAACTCAAAAACTAAAAAACGTGTGTGTGTCCAGGGAAAACAGGGCACTATGGATGTGTTTAGATTTGAACCTGTTCACACGTCTCACATCAAACCCCATTAGTTAGTTTGTTAGTTCGGTTAATTTGTTAATTTAATATCTTGATTTATTTACTCAGATCCGTAACATGAAACAGGTTCATTTTAATTCTGTTTCTTAAATGGAAAGATTCAGAAAGAAAATGAATTAAGTGTTGTAAAATGTACTCAAACTATTAATTAATATAAACTATTAAATGATTGATTTTTGTGTCAGGACATCTAAGTAGGTACATGTAGATTCATTCAATCCAACCATTTTTTAATGAGATTTGCCAATATAGTTTATAATGTGTTAATTCTCATTCTTGGAAGTGCATAAAGAAGCCCAATTGTGTACATCTGTTATGTCCGATATGCGGCCGGTAGGAGAGATCACACACACCAAAGCCGACCCTTCACTGGAGTACCACGGATACCACAGCAGCCTAAAGGCATGATGGGTAATCCACTACAGGGCAGCTGTGAAGACATAATCACTGGAAGAAGAAAAAAAGTGTGTTATAGAGTCTCTCTCTCTCTCTCTCTCTCTCTCTCTCACACACACACACACTCTAGCCCCAGGTCTAGGAGAAGGAGGCTGTCACACAGAGAGCCATATGCACTCTCCCGATGAATTTATACTGGCCCTCTCTCTGTTTGTCCTCAAGACACGCCTCATCTGTGCTGCTGGAGTGTGTGTGAGTGTGCATGTGAACTTGACATAGGCCCTGGATATTTCAGTCAGTAGCCAGTTCATGCCTAGTGTGGATTTTGCTTGTGGCCTTCTTCTGTTTCTACTGAGTGTTCACGTGGTTCATATTTAGCTGGATTCTCTCTCTCTCTCTCTCTCTCTCTCTCTCTCTCTCTCTCTCAACTTCCAACTTATGCTTGTCATTGTTATTATATGGCTATTAGTGGAAGACTGAAATATCTCATGACTGGTGGTTTAAATCCACACAAAGAGCCTCACCAGCAGTGAGGACAGAGCACAGCTGATGAGTCTGGACTCTTAGCTGTTAGTCTGGACTCTTAGTTGTTAGTCTGGACTCTTAGATGTTAGTCTGGACTCTTAGATGTTAGTCTGGAATCTTAACTGTTAGTCTGAAATCTTAACTGTTAGTCTGGAATCTTAACTTAATCTGGAATCTTAACTGTTAGTCTGGAATCTTAACTTTAAATCTGGAATCTGAACTGTTAGTCTGGAATCTTAACTGTTGATCTGGAATCTTAACTGTTAGTCTGAAATCTTAGCTGTTAGTCTGGCCTCGCCGTGGAAAGGACCCCCGGCTCACTGAGCTGCAAACACACACAGTGTGATTCATGCTTGCAAACTTTCCTTTAGTGCCTTTTAACCAAGTAAATAATAATAGGTATTTAATTTTTGATTGAAGAGGAATTTTTCCATCTCCTTAATGATTCTCTGCCGTGTTGAGATTTTGCCCAGAATAGTGATTATGGTGAGCGTACAGAATGGTTACCCAAACCCAGATCTGAAAGTGTGGTTTCGGCATCTTCCTGCAGTGTGCTGACGGTGTGTATTACTCTGAGATTACTCCGGCTGGAGGCTGGAGCCGTACATCTCCTCTGTGCTGTCGGAGTGATGCCTGACAAGCTCATACCTACCGGGCAGATGGAATTTAAAATGTTCCACATCCTTATATGTAACCCCTTGAGAAGTGGTGGATTATTCCGAGAGCTAATACCTGTGGAGCTAAAAAGCCTTAGGGATGGGATTAGGGAGTGCTGGCATTCCCAGTGTCTGACACACTAATCATACAGCTACGTGAAGTTTCGTCAAACTGGAGAGACGGAATAGAGAGAGACGGAATAGAAAGAGGAAGAGGGAAGGAAGGAGAGAGAGAGCGACAGAGAGAGCGAGAGAGCGAGAGAGAGAGAGAGAGAGATTCTGCAGCCTAGCAGTTGCCAAATGACACGGTGTGATGGGCGGGAACAGAGGAGTATGTAGAGGTCACAGGAGGACAGATGAGGTTCAAAAACCTGGCTCAGGTTCTAAGGCAATGCACCCTGCTATGCACGTGCAACACACACACACACACACACACACGCACACACACACACACAGACGCATTTTCAAGGTCCTGATATGTCTGTCAACCTTCTTTAAAGCTGTGCTGATAATTCAACCTCAGCCTGAAGAGCCAGTAAATCTCCTCTGGATCCTCTCAAGATTGAGAGCATGTAAGTCTAAAGAAGTGAATGTGTGTGTGTGTGTGTGTGTGTGTGTGTATGTTTGTACGCGTATGCACATGTGTGTGAGGGTGTGTGATGTAATGCTAAAGTTTATAGATTTACAACGCTTTTGTCTGATTAAACACATCACATCACTTCCATGCTGGGATACATTAAACACTTTTTCCCTAACGCTGCTGCACTGCATGGGGATGGTCATAAACTAGCACCGCCCTCTGTGGAAACGCTCCCTCTGGTTGGCCGCTAAAAAACGAGTGTTGTCTGACGGAGTCACGGATGAAGTCCGCAGACGATTTTTGTTCGATTTTCATCTTCACTGTGGATAAATATCGACTCATAAGTACCATCTCTGGCCCTACAGGGTTCCTGTCCTCCTTCCTTCGGTAAGTCAATACACAGCCAGTGAAAAACACGCAGTGTGAGGGCGGGGCCACATCTCATCAGGTCTGGGGTTTCTGGTCTAGCTCCGCCCTCCTTCCTGGTTGTCACAGAAAGGCGCAGGCTGTGGGAAGATGGCTGATTCTGTCTTTCTAAATGTTATTAATGGATGTGAAGGAAGATGACAATGATTATGATGATGATGACAATCTCCCTCATCTGACACTCTCCCTCACTGCATTCAGTCCCAAACACCCATATTTATACAATAGCTAATTGAAAAGGTTCCGTCACTTCCCCATCTCTCTCTCTCTCTCTCTCTCTCTCACTCTGTCTCTCACTCTCTCTCTCTCTCTCTCACTCTCTCTCTCACTCTCTGTCTCTCACTCTCTCTCTCTCACTCTCCCTCTCTCTCACTCTCTGTCTCTCACTCTCTCTCTCTCCCTCTCTCTCTCTCACTCTCTCTCTCTCCCTCTCTCACTCTCTCTCTCTCTCTCTCTGAAGGACTATGCTTGGATACCACTGGGAGGGAGTCAATATGAGGCCGTGTGTGGCAGTTTGCTCTGTTGCTGGGCGGAACTGACTTTGGTAAATGATTGGAACTTTAATTACGTCGACCCGTCACGCAGCGTCGCACTGTGTCAGGCAGCAGCAGGACACACACCGCACAAAGGCCACAGAGAACACACACACATCCAGACATATACACATTCTCTGTCACACACACACACACACACACATACACACACTCTCTCTCTCTCTCCGTCTCACACACAGACACACACACAGGCCACAGAGTGTATACACACACACACACACACACACACACATTTTCACATACATATACACAAACTCTTCCACACTGATACTACTTTTCATCCTCATGCATTAAAACTACTACAGAATCTCCGAAAGCAGTAACCAGAGCACAGCATTCCCAAAACACAAGTTCCATAGGCACAGCATTCCCAAAACACAAGTTCCAAAGGCACAGCATTCCATGCAAAGGAAAGTGCAGCCAGTGTGTCATTTATGAAGAGGAACAAGAATTTCACACTGAGGAAGGAAGAGCAGATCAGAAGCATCTCCATCCACAGTGATGTTTAAAACACTAAAACCACTGCACCTTTAAGAAGGAAGGAAGAGGTGTTCATCCCTGCTGGAGTCAGGTGTTCTTGTGTTTATACAGGGCATGTGTTTGCTTCACCTGGAGAAGGTGAAGCAAAGGCCCCCGTTGTGTATCTCCACCTTGATGTGGACACACTTCTACAACTATCTAAAAGACATGAGCATGGGAACACACACACACACACCTACTCCAACATCAACACCCCCCCCGCCCACACACATACCCACAACCACACACACACCTACTCCACCATACACACACACACACACACATTCACACTCCCACACACATAGTTCCACACCCTTAAACACAACACACACACAGTTCCAAATCCACTCACCTACACACATTTTCTCATGCACACACACACATACACACACACCCTCCATGTGCACCCTACTGTCTCATCTGGGTTAGAAAGTGATTTAATACGACAAATGCATGTTTAATCTGGCTGACTGTCTGCGCAGGGGCTGTCCAGATAAACGCACGAGGTATTTCCTGTCCGTTTTTTTACTCCTGGGTTGGTGTGTATTGAGAAACAGTCACAGCAAGTGAAGAGACAGAAGCCTCGGAAAAAGGTTTCCACATCAAACTTCTTCCAGTCTAAGGCAGAACTCATGTTGCTACTGTAATAGAGGGTTTTGTGATACGAAAGACACTTTTATAGTTCTCAAATCACCTGTTTCGTTCAAATTGTTTGGTTTTTATTCGGATAACGGCTTCTATTTAAAACACTTCAAATCCACTCCACTTCTGAGGAGTGAATTTGCATGAAATTGTGTTGAACAAAGTTTTTCATAGGAACTCATACAAACATCCAGTCATCCGTGTGAACCAGACTGCTTCTTCAAGGCTATCAAGACAATTTGACAGATTTTAATGTGCAACGTGTTGATTCTCCTCCGCCACACAGCAGAAGGACTTTTCTGTCCCTGTAGGCTGTTGCCCTCCCAGCCAGGCTCCGCCCCCTACCTCATCACTCTGTCCAGATGCCGTCCACTCCAGGCAGGGGCTTCATGGTCTCCTGAAATCAGGTTACCGTGTGAACGGCAGCATCACACGTATCCACCAGGACGCGCCTCCACCCCTTCTCTAGTACAGCCATCCATTACTTGGGGATTGATTTAGACGGCCTGTTATGTGTAGGGCGCTCATGGTGACTGGCTGTGGTTTTACTTTCTCCACAGACAGATCAAAACTTTAAAATTCAATTTGAACTGCATTAAAATGTGTGTATGTGTGTGTGTATGTGTGTGTATGTGCGTGAGAGCTCCTACAGACCAGCTGAGAGAAGATGTGTATAAGATACTATGCTATGGAACACAGCTTTAACTAAGGACTACACACACACACACACACACAACAAAATACACTGTTTCTGCAAGAACCATCAGTGGAACACACAAACACACTCCAAAAATCCTCACATCCATTGTTGGACAGGGGCACACACTGTGTGGGATGTTGTGTCAACTTGAGCCCCGTGTCCCACAGTGTCCCGGGGAGACCAGGAAAGGAGAGGCCCGATTTTTCATGTGACAGCCGGGTTATCCGTGCAGAGGTGAACTGCTAGCTGTTCCTGTTAAAAGCCCTTTACCTTACATGAGCAGCGTGTAAGCCATGTGAAAACTCACACCTCGACCTGGCTGTAATACAGATTTATCGCTGCCCAGCTCAGACTGACTCCAGGACTGCATGTAGCACTCTGGTTTTACCACAGCCTTCAAAATTCTGACTCCAGACCAGTCATAAAGAAAGGTTTTAACTCTTAGCACGATCCTGTGAGGAGAGGGTCCGTGTTTAATGCTCGGCCTCTGGAGGTGATGGGTTGGAATCTTCTTAAGTGATGGGACGTCACGGTAACAGTTGCCATGGGAAAAGTGGGTCAGGTGAAACGAAAGAGACCAGGTGCTTCTCTCCCTACTGGTTTTTATAATACCAGGCCTGGGTTCCAAACTGCTCCTTTTGACCAGAGTGCACTTCATGGGATGTTAACACCATTATTAATGCGTACCCTATGAAGGGCGTATAAGTAGGAAGCCACTCCAGAATTCAACATCTGGCTCAAACAGAGCTAACTAGATTTCTTTAGAAGTGCATATAGAGTTGGCTTGTCATTAGCGCAACAAATGGGTTCCTATAAAAACCCCGGACCTGCCACACACTTCTCCCTCCACCTCACTCTCTCTCTCCTTCCCTCTCTCTCTCTCTTTCTCTATCCCTCTCTCTCTCTCATTCTCTCACTCTCTCTATCACTCCCTCCCTCCCTCTCTTCTCCTCTCTCACTCTCTCTATCACTCCCTCCCTCTCTCTCTCTCCCTCTCTCTGTCTCTCACTGTTTCTCTCATGGGGTCGTGTGTCAAAACTAGTGATACTTATAATAGACAGAATGAGTGAGTATGAGTATCAGTCAAACACACACATTTGCAAGCACACACACACACACACACACATACTCACACACATTTCTATAGCTGATCGATATGATAAGTAGTAATTGGGGTGGGCTCAGGACCCCACCCTCCCTCTCTCTCTCTCTCTGCTTCTTTTCCAGTATCTTCATTTCTCTGCTGCAGGCTGCAAAACAGCTGCCCCCGAAACAGGCCGATAAAAAAAGTAATACTTCTCCATTCTCCACAACGGCTTTCATCATTATTCAAAAATTAGTTTTTTAATGCAACGAAGAGCTCCAATCATGTCAAAGTCTGCCTGGATCTGATGCTATCATAATTACAATTAGATTACATTATTGCAATCAGAGCAAGGGGGATCGTTAAGAGAAAGAATATAAATTGCTTTAGTTTTACAAGTACTGAGCAAGCAGAAATTGGAATTAATCTCTATTTAAACATCTTCTCCCTGTCTCATGGAGAAGTGCAAAGCATGCTAGTTTCTTCCAGGCCATCAGTATGAATTAGAGCAAAAGTGGGTAATTTCTTGTGCTTTAACATTTAAGTTTTGTGATATTAGTTATGTTCGAGTGAGAACTCTCAGACTTTGTCTGATAGGAACTGACTTCAGGAGGATTCAATTACCATTTTCAATAAGTAGGATGCTGGCATTCTGTGTTTGTGGTCTGTCTTGGTTTCTGTGTTTGTGTGTGTGTGTGTGTGTGTGTGTGTGGAGGGAGGTATGCACTGGTGTGTATGACAAAAGAGGAAACTCTTTGTATGTGTGGGTGTGTGTGCTTAGGAGAGTGTGTGTGTGTGTGTGTGTGTGTAGGACTATGTGTGTGTGGTGGGGGTTGTTACACAAGTACACTGTCCTAAAAGTTTCTCTGGAATTCCTCTGTATACTGTGGCTTCTGGGTGTTTTAATTGTATTTTAGGCTAAGAGACTCAATCCACACCGCCGCCCTCCTCCCCCTTTTCCATCTGTGCATGTATTTCTTAAACAGTCGATTCATTCATGCACAACAATTCTTAGCACTGCCGGCCGTAGTGTGTGTGTGTGTGTGTGTGTGTGTGTGAGTGAGTGTGTGTGTGTGTGTGAGACAGAGAGCGCCAGGCACCTGAGCACCCATTGGCTGCCACAGATGAGCAGAATGAGGCAGTGTCACATTTGCTTGTGGTCGGAGGGCATGAGCATATTTTTCCCTCAGATTAAAGAAAGAAAAATTGTTAAATGAACAAAAAAACAAGGAGGTTGGCTACTGCCTTCCTGTGTGTGTTAGTGTGTGAATGTGTGTGGGTGTGTGTTAGTGTGTATGTGCGTATTTGTGTGGGGTTTTTTTTTTATCTCCACAGTGTGCCAAATATGAAAGGTGACCCTTCTGAAGTAAGATCTGGAGTAAGACCTGAAATAATATCTGGAATAATATCTGGTGTAAAATGTTGGTCTGTACTGAGTCTATTGATGAAAAAATACTCAACAACTATTTACAGTTAATCTAGAACACTTTTTCTAATCTTTTCTCTACTTCATTGTATTAATTTCTGATGGAACATTGACAGATCTCCTGGTAAGGCCGTGTCCCAAATCTGCGGCGTTCGCTCTGCGGGCAGCACAGAGATGGGAACACCTCCCTCCTCCTCTCCCACTACGCAAGACATGACGCAAAAGTGGGTGAGACTGTGAAAAGGCGGACCAGTCTGAACTGGACAGAGAAGATGACCAGTTTCCCAAATGTTCACCAGCATATTCTTCCACTGCACGTCATCTGGCCAGGTCCAAGTCTATTATCAGCCTCTGTCGTCTTGTTTAACGTCTTGCATTACAGTATGAGACAGTGTGTGTTTGTTGTGTTTGTTGTGGTCATGTTTGGGGTCAAGGGTTTGGTCTAATATAATTACTTGTATTAACATCTTGCAAGACAAAAACATCCTTCAACTTCCAGCCTCCTGCCAGCTACCAGAGCAAGTGAATGTACATAAATAAAACATATTAGTGGACTTTTCCTTTAAACACAAGAAAGAGGTGGTGCACGATGAAAATTGAATCTAGTGTGTGTATGTGTGTGTGTATGTGTGTGAGAGAGAGACTGGAGGCCGCGCTCCATGAGAGCGGTTCAGCAGACGGAGCCGTCTCTTAGCAACAGCACCCCTCTCCGAGCGGGTTGGAACCCTGCAGCCATGGTGTGGAGGCGGGACTTCCTCAGGTGTCTCTGCGCTTGTCGTCTGCCATCTGATTGGCCGAGGGGGCTCGGCGAGCTGTCAAGAGCTGTCCCTGGAGGAAGCTCAGCCGATCTCAACGAGGAGATGGATTAAAAAAAAAAAACAAAAAACAAAAAAAAACAAAAAAGAATTGGAGGGGCGGGGGGGAATCAATTTGGGCGCCGCGGCCCGGTGGCGTGCCGGGGCGAGCCTGCACCTCCTGCGGGCTCCCCGAGAGGACGAGGAGGACAGCCTGGGAGCCGGAGAGGTGACAGACTCCATCAGGAAAAGAGGGGAGCGAGGCGGGTCTGCTCAGTGCCCGGGGAGCCTAACCTGCCCCGGACCCCACCTCTCCGGCACTGGATTAAAACGATTTATCTCCTTCAGCAGACCTCCGCACCATAGGGACTCGGCCAGGGCAGCAGGAGTTGTTACAGGGGGGGAGAGAGAGAGAGAGAGAGAGAGAGAGAGAGAGAGAGGGAGGAAGGAGGAGAGAGAGAGAGAGAGAGAGAGAGAGAGAGAGAGAGGAAAAAGTGGCAGAATTCAGAAGTGTAAATGATGAATTACTTTTCATCAAGTGAAAGGAAACATGGAGGCGAGGGAGAGTGAGTGGAGCAGCAGCCTCTGACCCAGCACCATACACCAGCCAATATCTTCATTCAACAAGACAAGCATGAAATTACACAGAAAATGGGATTGTCATGAACGGGCCCTCAAACCTCAGTGTACAGTCATTACCCCAAAAGGAAAGAGCTCTCATACGCACATCATATGGCCTACAAGAGAGGGAGAAAGAGTGCGCACGTGTGTGTGTGTGTGTGTGTGTGTGTGTGTGTGAGTTAGCACACGTGTGCACGCTGTATCTTTTAAAGGAGGACTGTGCGCACAACCTTTCTAATCACAGGGAACACATTGGCCTGCTCGCACAGCGAAATCAAGAAAAGGTTTCCTGAGCAGATGTACAATTGCTTGTTTACAAAATGGAAATTCCGAAAACACAATGTCTAATGAGCAATCAGATAATAATTAGAAAGCAAAGCAGAGAGAGGGAGTGAATGAGGTGTATGAATACAAATCAGTGTAGTTGCCAAACAGGCAAATTACACTGAACACTGAGATCAGACCGTGGAGCAACGGGAAAGAACGAACCAACGACACGATCCGGACTCAAACTGGTCACTTCCTCATTCAGAAACATCTTCCTGTAGAAGTTCCTGCAGTGTGGAATAGGCCATCCCAGTTCCCCGGCAGGGATGGATCATGGTTATCGGGTTGGAACAGTGTTTAATACAGAATACTCGCACAAACACTGAGAACAGACCCAAACTGCACATGTGTCATCTATTTCCAGTCAGAGCAGAGCGTCAGGCAGGGTATGTAAGGAGCATTATGGGTATTTAATTGCTGTGATGTGCTGTCGCATTGTAATCTTTCCACATGAATCTACACGGCAACAAACTTAATACAAACTTGTGCAATCTTGAAATTGACCATTTTCCTCCCTGGGGTATCGTGTTCTGGTTCTGTTCTCCACGGCACTGCTCTGATGCACCTCCACCCCCAGCTCCACGGGCGTGTGTGACGGGCGTGTGTGCAAACCGACGCCGAATGGGCGATCGTCAGGGCCACGCACCCTATTGATCGGTGCCGTGCCTGGAGGAAGAGGAGGGGGGAACGGGGTGGGAAGTGACACGCTGCGCATCCCTTATCCCTCATTCAGCGGGTCCTCGGAGCGACAGGAAGTCATGGCCTCCGCGCCGCCTTTATGCTAATCCTTCTCCCCGAGCAGCCTCGCTTGGTATTCAGCCCATTCACACATCCCGACCCCCCGAATAATACCAACAATAAAAAAAAAGAGATGTCAATAATCCATGAAAAACAAAATGGTATTGTTGGGTGAAATTGTTAATCTGGTCTAGATATGCGGGACAGGAAAATGCAGTGTAGGGGCTGTGTGTATGAAGGTGTCTGTATGGAGATGTGTGTGTGGGATGGTCTGTATGAAGCTGTTTGTGTGGGGCAGAGAATTTGATTCTTTATTGCCTGGACGTTGGTCAAGGCAGAAGTTTTCTGCTTCAATGTGAAAATTTCCCTAGTGATTGGGACTGTCTGTGTGAAGCTGTCCTTGTGTGGCTGTCGGTTTGAAGCTGTCTGTGCTGGACTGTCTGTATGAAGCTGTCTGTGCTGGAATGTCTGTATGAAGCTGTCTGTGTGGGACAGTCTGTATGGGACTGTCTGTATGAACTGTCTGTGTGGGACGGTCTGTGCGGGACTGTCTGTGTGGGGTGGTCTGTGTGGGACTATCTGTGTGGGACGGTCTGTGTTGGACGGTCTGTATGATGCTGTCTGTGTGGGGCAGAGAATTTCTTTCCTTTTTGCTTAGACAGCGGTCAAGGCAGAAGTTTTCCCCTCCAGTGTGAAAATTCCCCTAGCGATTCAGGGTCACAAGCATCGGTAAGTATTCTGGGAGATGGGTAATTTTCAACAAGGCCACGCATTTAAATGTCTCTTTTATTCCTAAACAGCCTTAAGACACTAGCGGAAGTGCTGGATCACCATAATGAGATGGAGCAGACAGATGACACTCTGTGCATGCCATTAGAGAGGTCATTGAGAAAGCTGAGAGACACACGCGTTATACCCGTCATTAATTTAGGGCTTCAAAGAAGCGAGCATGTGACAGGGACATGGAAGGCGGGAGGGAGTGAGGGAGTGAGGGAGGGAGTGAGTGAGGGAGGGAGGGTCACTCCTTCACTCACTCAGTAGGTCCCTTCATTTTTTACACTTGTACAAAAAAAGTGCAAAACGGAGACCACTTTGGATTTTCCATTCAGAGAAGCAGGAAACAACATCAACACCAACAAAACAATTATATAAAAAAACAGACCCTAAACTGGTTCTGGTGTAGTTGCTTCACTGGGTTTCATGAGGAGGTTGAGCTGGGCCCCAGAATGTTCAGTGGAATGTTCAGTTCTTAAAAAGCATCATAACTTCATCAGTTCAAATATTCTTGATTGCGATGGTACCGAATGGTTACCATGACACCCATAACTGCACCCCACTCCAGGCATTTGCTGATGTGTGGCACAATCATAGATCTACACCATTCTGTCAGATTTGGTTTCTTTTGGAACCTGTTCAGCTTACACAATTCCCTCTGGATCAAATATACCCAAAACAGTGCATATTTACCTCAGTCCCAGAAAGAAGAAATAGAGAAAGAGAGAAAGAGAGAGAGAGAATGATGATGGATAATGAGTTGATTGCCCTCTCTTGGAGGGGAAGATAATTGTCTGAGTGCCCGTTAAAGGGAAAAGAGACATCCGATGAAAAAGCGCCGCCCGTGCGTGTGGATCTGTTACACAGGCCAGCCGCATCTTGAGCCGCATCTAAAATTTAAACGAACCTCACCTCACGACACGGATGGGATCTGATTGGCTGATTGCTTGGTTATAGTTTAACCAAGACATTTCGGTGACATCACAATGCGTTATGTCTGTCTGTAAGACATCATTGCTCTTTAATGCCCATCTGGAATGGAACTCTGCTAAACCTTTTGCAAATGGAATAGGATGGCACCTGCCTAATTAAGTGAAATGGACCAGCAGTTATCTAGAAATCAAGCCCACAAATGAGAAAACCCAGTGCACCTGATTCCGAAATAAAAAATGAAAATGTATTCTGCTTAAGTGTGCCTGTGTATCTGTGTAAATGAAGAATACCAACCTGGTGAGTTTCAACGAGCCCTCCATCAGAACTCAGAGCAGAACACACACTAGAATCCTCCTCTGGTGAAAGACAGTCAGATCCTCTAGAACACAACTTGATATCTCTTTCTCTCCATGAGTCTCTCTCTATTCCTGTATCTCTCTCTCTCTCTCTCTCTCCCTCTCTGTCTCGATTTCAGTGCCCTGATGAATATGTTTCACTGGGGTGTGTGGGTGGGGGTGGGGGTGTGGGGGAGGTGCGTTGGCACGGCTGCAG
>JAOYMR010000001.1:12147150-12166996 GCA_025802075.1 Tenebrosternarchus preto | reverse complement strand
CCCTGCTCCCAACACCCGGGGCCCCCCCCCCCGCCACCCTAACTATACGTTTTTTTTGGGTGGGGTGTCCCCCCCCCCCCCCCCCCCCAAATGGTCTTTGTCATTTTAAACAACCGTGTCTCGTTAAGAGGAACAGGATACAGCCATCGGTGGCCTGGACTTCAGAGAACACCTTGGAATTCTGGCAAGAGTTTTAACATAAGACTGGAGTGCACCGGTGGAGTTGTGTGTGTGTGTGTGTGTGAGAGTGCTGCCTGCCACACACACACACACACACACACACACACACACGCGCACACTGAGGGTAAATATTTGTGTCTCAGTAGTAGACTTCCATCTCTGAGATCAGCCGTCTGGAATGCGTCAGTGTTTATAAACCGTTGTTGTTACAGTTGGGCTCTCTGAAAGAGGGAGAGAGGAGACAAAGAGGAAGAGAAAAACAGATAGAGGGATGAAAAGAAGAGAAAGACAGTAACTGGCCCCCTGCATCTTAACCCTCGCAGCAGGCCATCCATTTTTTCCACGGACTGGACATACCGTGAAAAAAACGCTGCTCTCACTTCAGTGTAAAAGAGTCTTCCTGCAACACCTTTACAAAACAGGTGTGTGTGTGTGTGTGTGTCTGCTCCTAGCAGTGCTGAATAGAGTGCATGCCGTCATTAGCATGCTGATATTAATTGTCATGTTTGATTGCAGGTTATTAGCGCAGGCTGTATTGTTTCTGTTTGTAAACAGACGCGCAGGTAATGCGCCGCTAATCGCTCTGCTAGGCCCATCTGCTCCGGGGGAGGGTGCCCTCACACACACACACACACACACACACCCACGTGCACATACCCGCCCTCGTGTACACACGCACACGCGAGTATGCGCGCACACACTCACACACACATCTGCACCCATGCACGCTCACACATCCACATACACAAACCCTCTCAAAGACACACACACACACTGATGAAGGCCCCTGTGTACAGGTGTTGCCAATGCCTTT
This sequence comes from Tenebrosternarchus preto, assembly GCA_025802075.1. Taxonomy (NCBI): domain Eukaryota; kingdom Metazoa; phylum Chordata; class Actinopteri; order Gymnotiformes; family Apteronotidae; genus Tenebrosternarchus; species Tenebrosternarchus preto. The sequence goes on along the minus strand of JAOYMR010000001.1, from coordinate 12,166,002 downwards.
CGTGTTCGTTTTTCATTTTCCTTTCCCCTCTACACACACACACACAGACCCGCGCACTGGCTGGGGGAGCCCAGCTGTTTGCATGCCCTGCTCTTCTGGCACTGACCCAGCAGGCCTCTCCTGCCACCATCTCAGAGCCAGCGGACATGAGACCCCCGCACTCTCCCCCGGATCAGAACGAGTCATGTCAGACAACGCATCGCTCATTACGTGCGTACACACACACACCCACACCTCTCTCACCTGGAAAACAGCCAGAGGAGGATCAAGTGGTAGATGCAATCTGAATGCAGGGACGAAGTGGGCCCTGGTTCTGAGTGTGTGCGCTTCTATGCATATCTGTGTGTGGGGGGGGGTGGGTGGAGGAGGGGAGGGCGGAGAGACAGAGAGATGGAGTATTTGTGAAAGCCGATTGTGCATGGTTGTAATTACATGTGCTTTAATTGATAAGGTGGAAAAGCAGCATTGATTGTGTGTCGACAGTAAAGTGAAGCTCTCCGCTGCAGTCACTGGCTGGGGCCCATAATGACTGCTCTGTTCTGCTCTGTCAGCTCTGCTTTCTCACACACACACACACACACACACACACACACACACACACACACACACACACAGTCATAGCTCGGATGCTTGCAGTGCACAAATGCAAGTATACACTCACACTCACACACACACACGTGTGTGCAAGCCTCTAAGATACATTCACACACACATTATTAAGTCTCTTTATCAATATGTGCAGTGCTACTCTTGGGAGATGTGAAATATCTCGGACTGGTAGAGGCTCTGTAGCCCTGCTCAACTACTGACCTGGAGTATGAGAAGTTGTCTTTGCAGTGACATCCAAGAAATCTAAAGTGTGTGTATATGTGCGTGTGCATACATGTGTGTGTGCGTGTTTGTGCGTATGTTCGTTTGAGTGTGTGTGTGTGTGTTCGCCTGTGTATTTAGGAGTGTGTGTATGTGTGTGCGTGTGTGTGTGTGTGTGTGCATGTGTCTGGTTGAAGGATGGTAGAGAGGGAGTTGCCTGGAATTTGGCAGTGTTGACTTTAGCTGAAAGTTTGTGGTACAGTCATCAGAGAGAATTTCCTCTGTGAGCAAATCGCAGAGAGAGAGAGAGAGAGAGAGAAAGAGAAAGAGAGAGAGAGAAAGAGAGCAATACAGTAGTACTGTACAGACAGACTGATGTGTCTGAAAAGTGCGTAATGCTGCTAATTTCAGCACAAAGACAGAGAAGTGTCAGTGCAGTGATGTTACAGTGCCTTATGGGAAAATAGCGCACACACACACACACACACACACACACACACACACACAACTGCACAGCCATGCATATCCACACACGCAAACGCCGTCGAAACAGAAAGAAGTCAACTGTGGAACACTACTGTCATAACTGCTAAAAGCAGACAATATTGCATTCAGCCTCCCTCGGGAAAGTGACTTCAGCCATACATCTTGATTTAGTCACAGCTCTGATGGCTTTTGTTTAACACAGAAAAAAAAATCCTAAACTGGGTTTGACTTCAGAGCTGCGTGTCTGAGGTATAGGGTTGTGTGCGCGTGTGTGTGTGTTCACACCCGCATGTGTTTGTGTTTGTATCTGTGTTGAATGGCCTGTAGATGGAGCTGTACTCTGCAGTTCAGTACCCTTCTCCTGCTTTCTGTGCCTGTCCTTCCTCCCTCTATCACACATTTACAATGATTCTATTGTTCTCTCTCTCGCTCTCTCTCCCCTCCTCTCCTTACTCCTCATTATGTTTATGTTAATGTACACAGATCCGTACATGCACCGATGCCCGGTTGATATGTGCCTGTTGATAGCTCCTTAAAAGATGTGTGTGTGTGTGTGTGTGTGTGTGTGTGTGAGAATTATGTGTGCGTGCATGTGTTTATGGTGCTTGGTGGTGCTTGCATACAGTGACAATTCCCATGATATTCCCTGGCTTTGAGGAGTCAAGGAAAGTTTCTTCTCAGGAACACCTAATCCTTGGGAGCAAGCCAAGCTCCACAATCACTAAATACAGCCGACACACGACCCTTATGGGCTCTCTCACACACTCTCTCACTCCCTCCACTTTTCACCACAGCCAAGAGTGAGGCCACTGCACAGCGACCAAGCAAAATAAATTATGTGGTCTGCAATTCAGAGAGCAATCATACGGCCCTCACTAGTGTATCTGAAGAATGTCATGCACTTACAGCCACAACGTACCCCAGCCGCGCACACACCATTCTGGAAATATTTCGCTGGAGTCCTGTCATCCCATTTAAAAAAAATCCAACATTAATAGGAGGAAAGAAAGAAATAATAGAACTAAAGCGACACAATTTCAGAAAGACCTTGAAATGAAGCTATAAGTCACTAGCAATTGTAAAAGTTCTGCAATTTGCAAAAACAATGCAATTATTTTACCATTAAAGAAATGATTACCATTTTAAAATCCTCCCCTTCACGTCTATTGCACAAGCTTTAAATTCTCCATTTTTACTGTATTTGTTAAAAAAGGATGTACTGTGGGCTTCACCATTCATAAAAGAGAAACGAGTGGGAGACCAAAAAAAAGCAGAGGGAGAAGAGTTCTCTCTCGACTTCTAAAACCTTAGGTACATCATTTGGGTATCACACGTTTAAAGGTTATTTTAAAGGTTATTAGAATGCCACATGGACTAGAGCAATGGTTTCACACACTACAGTTAAGAGAAACTCCTCTGGTGTCCAACCTTTCTGTGAAGTTAATTACTGAGGTAAAGATCAGAGTCGTCGTGGCTCTTACGTTCAAGTACCTGCCTACAGTATCGGGGTTTAAACTCTGGCTGCTTTTGCATGTTAGGGGGGGGGGGGGGTTAGAACACAAATATCAAATCAATTGTTTTTTTATCTACGCAATCAGCATGTGTGAATCGCCCCCCACACCCTCTTTCACAATACGAGAAAAAAAACAACAACAATCGTATCTTTACGGTTAGTCGGTCACAGTCCCCCTCACAATGCTCGTACTGAGGGATTAGCAATATCTGCTAAAAGAGTTCTGATAAATGTTATCAGCTCTGTATCCCAAAGCACTCTTTCTCTCTCACAGCCTCCCTGTTTCACGCACACACCCGAACCTGCTTCACACTTAACGCTCTAGCTTCCTCAGATTTAATCACTTTACCATGTATAATCTCCGTCTCGCTACCACGCTCAAGTCAATTCAATGGCGTCACGTGTGTGAGAGAGGCCGCTGTCCTTCTTTATGCTCACAGCCGCTCGCGATGCGCCGACTGTAGCGCACCGTTTACACATGTAAAGGTTTGAAAAATGACCGTGCGTTCGTGCACGGCCATGAAAGTCGGATAAATAGTTTAGATACATGAGCGCGCGCTGGCTGGTTGAAGAATTGCAGGTAGTGCACTGAGTGGGAGTTCAAAATGCGGCCGCGCGAGATGACAGAAGCCTCTTCCTATACAGTGTTTATCCGCAGCAGGTAAACTTTGAGCCGCCGCGCGCTTGCGAGGTTTACGCAAAGTAAACCTCCCGCTTCCGTCTCCTCTAGCGTAACGTAAACGAGTCGGACGGTAAACAGGCGCGGGCAGAAAGAGGCAGGTCGGGTACCTCCGGCGCCACTTTGGTGAGCGGAAACAAGAGGAGTGATGGTTCCAGCTGTACACATAAGACGAAGATGGCATCGCAGAATGCAAACAGAATCCGCCAAACGCACTCATACTTACGACAGCCTGATATCAGTTAACTCAGGCTGTCAATTTTAAGAACGGCGATTTGAAAGACTTTTCAAAGGGCGATAAAGTGAATGTGCATGTGCTATGTATCTTTCAACACAAACAGTATATCTGAAGTTCTATTGTAACACTTTTACACATTTTTGCCATTTAAAGCAATTTTTAAAAATAAAAAATACTTATAACTTTAATACAAGTAGAGAGGGTGCAACACTGGATGTGATCATACACCGGATGTTATCATACTGCACAGAACAAAACCCCTTTTGCCAGTTTGCCAAAAAAAAAGACTATTATGCATAAACAAATGTAAAATGGTCTAAACATTTCTTGCTTAAGGCCACACTCTAGGGGAGAGAGAGGACAGGGGAAAAGCTACAGAAATAAATATAAGGAAGTGTTCTGGAAGCTTCAGAATTTAAAGGTTGTAGATAAACAAACAAAAATGTAACAAAAAATTCATCCTCTTCTGCACACTCTAGAATTGTTATTTTAGGATGATGTCACAGTGGTTAGGATGACATTGTGGTGTTCAAGATGATGTCACATGGTGACATCACAGTGGTTTTGACCCTGCAATAAAGGGGACATTACTGATCTTGTTACACCATGTTTTGTTTGAATAAATTACCTCCTTTATGTAACAGCAAACAATGTTTATTAATCTATCAATAATGACCTAAAAGAATTCCTGTGTGGGAGGCAACTAGTTCTCTCCTTCTCTCGTGAACTTCTGAAGGCTTTTCTGCATGAACGTCTGAGCAGCAGTGATTAGACACAACAGGACCTAGTACTAAAGTCCTGTACTGAAAAAAATATCTAATTTCTCCACAAATAAAACACAATATAAACCAAGGGCTTTTTTATATGTATCTGGAATTTCACATTCTGAAGTCCATTTTCTTCAGGAATTGTTAAGCCTCGCTGCTTTGCAAACTCACTCATGGCCACAGGAAGCTGTGGCAGCATGTTAAAGGCCTTGAAATCACCCTTTGATGCTGTTAGAGCTGAGAGAGAGAGAGAGAGAGAGAGAGAGAGTAGGAACAGGAGTGAGAGAAGAGAGAGAGAGAGTGAAGGACAGAAGGGGTGATGGGGATGGAGGACAGAGAGCCATGGTGTGCAAGAATAACAGCTGACCGGGGAGGTGGTGTAGCACTGAGTCCTCGGGTGTTTTGTGTCCGGATGAAGAGGCTTGTCAGGTCATGACAAGCATCGGAGATCCTGAAGCATCAGAGATACTGAAGCATCAGAGCAGCAACCCTGACCATTGAATGTGGAACCACATAGGTGATTTTACAAGTGTAAAACCCCTAAACAATGTGTGTCTAATCTACAATTACCTTAAAGAAACACACGTGCACACACACACACACACACACACACACACACACAGCAGGGTTTCTCAACCCAAAGGTGCTTCCTGTGTTATGAGTCAGGGAGCTCCTGGCTGGTATCAGACCTTCCTCAAGCGAATGAATTACACTAACGGCCATTGCAACATGCACACGCGCACACACACACACACACACACACACACGCACCAAGGCACAGTAACCGACACACTGGGACAACCGTTTCAGGTGTTGTTACATCACCGACTGCCTGCAACCATGACGACCACATAGGTAATTAGCCCATAACCTGGCTGCTCTGCTCCGGCCTCCCCTCACCCCATGCTTCAATTGACTCTCACACACACACACACACACACACACACACACACACACACACACACACACACAGTCTTACAGTTAGTGAGAAAGTGAGACTCCACATCCTGACCTGCTGAAATAACCACAACTTTGGATTAATGTAAGGATTACATTAACATTGTACATCCCAATAAATTTAAACATAAGAGGCCGGCGTCTCTTGGGGTGGGGGGGGGGGGGGTGCTTAGCTGTGTGTTAACATTTATATCTCAAGCGTGTGTGAGTTACGGTTTCCATATCCAGCAGTGTTGCACTGGGAGATCCAGAACGTTTGTGCCACGTGTTTGCGTTGTGAGAGAAAGGCTGGCATGGGAAGGGAAGTCGCACGACAATTCCATCGGAAGCAGATGGCACCGAAGGGCGGGCAGGGGTTCGGGCCTCGTTAGCGCATCGCTGCGTCTGATTGGCTGCGGAGGCCTGCCGCTGATGTGAGACGGAGCGCTCGGCTGGAGTCTGGGGTGGCGGCTGTACGCGTTGCTGTTTATTTGATGTGACCGGCAGACGGTTTGCCTATATGCAGTCCAATTTAAGAGAGGAGTTGGAGTCTCTTTCTCTCTCTCCCTGTGCACAGGCGCATGTAGGGTGTGTGTGTGTGTGTGTTTTAAAGTTATAAACAGCCGGCCGCTCCACCGTCAGGAACGCAGCCTCAACATGCTCCGCTGAACACCCCACAGTGGACACACACACACACACACACACACACACACACACAAACGCCCAAACTGTACACAAGACCTCAAACAGACGAGGGTTTGTTTTTCTATTAACTTCATCTTTCTTCCTTTCTTCTATCTATCTCACTTTTTCTCTCCCTCTTTTCCCCCTCCTTCCCTGTTCCCAGTTGTCAGGCAAACTACCAACATCAAAGCAAACAAACTGTATTTACATCTATCCGAAACCGCCTGACACAAACAAACAGCAAATCTTTATTTCCGTTTCAGAAGAGACGATGTACTTACTTGAGATTTCCCTTAACTCCTGTGAGTCTGTCTCAGAGCGCACTAGCTTACCCCATTAAAGCCGTCTGCCCCTCCTCTCCACCCTCACCTCCCTGTTGTGTGTGAGGCAGGTGTGTGACATGTTAGAAAGGGCTTATGGGATTGAGGAGGGCATAGAGGAGGCGCACTGCCTAGGAGGGGGTCGAGAACGGTGGGGAGCGGCCATCAGTCAGAGAGCAGTTTTACATGATATCAACCGCTCCTCTAGCTGTCTTTTTCTCTCGCTTGCAGAGATAGGGGGAGTGTAAAGTTTCACCCGCTCTTTGTCAGCCGGAGTGATGGAGGCGAGTTCGTCTGCTCCGCTCTTTCCGGAACGATCCGTTGGCGTGTGCCACATTTTCATGAAAATGCCTCGCTCCAATCTCCACAACCTAATAGCTTCTTACAAATGACGTGCCATTACAACGAGCTTTATTTAAACAAATTTAATACGCCTTTAATCAAGAAGGAAAGCCCACGCAAAGGTCACCCACCAAATCTGGCACACTCACTATATATGCTGCCAGAGTATTAGCTCAAGGGGGAGGGAGAATTATTTCATGGACAAGTCATTTTAAGCAAATCTTTATTTACATTTTTATTCAGTTATTAAATTTTATTTCATCACCTACTGGGGTAAGCCAACCCCCTCCACCTCACATACACCCCCATACGCCCACACCCACACCCTCCTTTAAGAAGCCATCTAGATGGAGAGGAGGCACGTGTGCATGTGTGTGCGGAATATAAAATATTCATAAGGGCCTGTGACAATGTAAGACATACAAATGTCTGATAGTGAAGAGAGAGAGAGAGCGAGACAACGAAGGGCAGGCGTTGGAGCTGATGTTCGACACTCTCGTCCTCTTCCTGTGCGCTTTTGCAGCCCACAGATCCTTGTTCCCGAGCAGGAAGAGGAAAAAAAGCCATAGAGATATTGATTGGCTGATTTGTTTGTATTTGTTTTCCCAGAATTCCACTGGATGAAGCAGTACGATATACGCACCATTTATTGCTGCTTGGTAAAATCTTTGCTTTACAGTGGGGAATTGTCCAGTCCGGGTTGCCATGTATGTGACATAACCAGCAATGCAGGGTAGAGATACATATACCTTTACCCAGGTATCTGGTGTGAGTGGTCAAAACCCAGAGCCGGACGCGATTCAAGAGCCAAGCCTGACTTCTATGTCGCAGACGACCCACTAAAGCTCTTTTTCCTGTGCTTTACAGCCATACACCGTGTGTCTCTCATATCTAGAAATAGGCAAATGTAACCATGTCTCACACACAGCAGCAGATACAGTAGCCCCGTCTCACACAGGTTCAGAGTGGAGCCACATCTCGGTGATTCAAGCTCAGACGCAGAATCTGTGTCTCTCGGCTTCAAAAGTAGAGTTTGGGGCTCTCTGGAGAGCATGTGCTTCAACATACTAAGGTTGATTGTTCCTGTTGCTCCGCCCCTAATTTGAATATGTACGCTCCAAGCCAAGTCCAAATGTGGTTAATATCATCATCCCCGACTCACACATTACACTGATAAACCTTAAATTAAAAGTGCTATCCTGGTATAACCCAAAGGTACACTGTCAAAAGACATTATGCATATGAATTACTACTAAAGAGAGAGAGAGAGAGAGAGAGAGTGTAGAAGAAAGACGTACATGAAAGAGTAAGAGAGACAGGCTTTAGAGACTTTAGGAGTCAGTGAACTTGGGGTCATTAGTAAATATCTGAGCTGTAAACACACAGACACCTGCACAAGCATCTCATCAAAGAAAGCAAAATAACCAGCCTCTCACTGTTTACCTCAGTCCCAGACCAAACAAGCAGATACATCACTGACGTCTTTAAAATGGGACTTCAGTACTTTAGGTTAGAATGGGCCTCAAATAGACCTGGAGTAAGAGAGACTGGCGAGGGCGAGGTGCTGTTGGAGCCGAGCTACACACCCGGGTCCCAGGAACCTGACCGGTGAGTGAGCATCATGGCGGCTTAGAGAACCACAGAGATCTTAGACCCACGTGGAGCCGTTTCCTACCCGCCATCCCTCCACCGCACCGAGTGCTGCCTTTACCGACATGTTTACTCTGCAGGTGATTTCACTGCAGACATGGATTTTATGAGACGAAGCATAAACAATCTACACCAGTTTAACTTGACGTGTATGATTGTGTGTGTGTGTGTGTGTGCGTGTACATAGAGCCATCTTAATCCCTGTTAACCCTTGCCGTGCCAATACCGGTTCTTGGGGTGGCATTTATTGTGGAATGAATTGCTTGCTTAGACACAGCTAACTAAGGCCAACAGGAGTGGAGAGTAAGAAAAATGGATTTTCATTACTGTTTCATTGATTCCAGCGAATAAGGGCCAGGGGCCCCACAAGGCAACGGACGCAAAGCAGTAATAATTTAATCTAAAGGTGACACACACCAAAATGCATGTGGACAAAAATCATCCTTGAATATTAAAGGGAGCGGAGAGACAAGGAAGGGCTGTGTGAGGTGCATTCAAATGTGTGCAGATTGGTGTCTAACCTATTTAAAAAACAGAAATTAAAGATTCTTGTCATAAATCACATTTGCTAGCAGGGATATGCCTGGTTATGGTGCTGTTTACCGGAAACCTGAAAGGTTAAAGCACATGGTGCATTAAATTGTACAAGGATAATTAATACTTTTCTTCTGGCTATTTATAAAAAATAGAAAATGGAGTCAGCTGAACTGTGACAACACTGTAATTTTAGGAGGCAAAATAAAAACTGAGGGGAGAGAGAGAGAGAGAGAGAGAGAGAAAGGGAAGAGAGTCTTCAAATAGCTCAGATAAGAGACTTAAAACCCCTTTAAATATCTGACTCATTTTCCCCGCTGTTAGTTTATTCAAATACCTTTTTCTTATGGTGTCTACAAGTAACATGGAGAGCATTTAGGTGCGAGATCACCTCAGATCTGGATTGTGAGAAAGGAAGTGTCAAAATACACACACACACACACACACACACACGTCGTCAAGTAGATACATTTGCCCCTGCTGGCAGGCCTCAGCCCTTGAGCTGTAGTGTTTTAACAAAGTGTGCTAGCTGTCACCAATTAGTAGCTGTTAGCAGAGGTAGTGAGGGGTTCCTAATTTGACAGCTCTATTCCAGAGGTGTTGACCCTCTCCATCGCCCACGGTTACCGTTCATGCCCGACCCCCTCCCTCAGGGTGGGAGTGTGAACTCCGCCCTACCTGCTGACTGGTCCTCCACGCGGTTAAAGGTGGTAAAGTCCCCCTGAGCTGATGCTTACGCAGGTCTACAGAGGCCAGCGGGTTCAGTTCCGCACGTGCCGACTGCAGGACACCGTTAGGAGTGCGGCCTGCAGGGCGGCGCCGGAGAGCGGAGTGAGTCTGCGCGTGATTCAAGTGTGTGTATGTGTGTGTAAATAATGGAGCACTGATGTGTGCCTGCACCCATTGCACTGTCCTTGCTGTATGGAGCCGTCTGTTGTAGCTTCTTCACTCACACACACACACACACACACACGAGGGTAATGGCCTTTCACAACAAACATATCCCCATTAGTTGGCTGAAGCCTGAGGCAGAGAGAAGTTTGAACTGAGGCCCGAGACCTCAGCTCAGCCTTACAGGCCTTTATCAGATAGACGGAGGAGATGTTATGAGGTGCAGTGGGGTGTGTGTGTGTGTGTGTGACTGTTGGTGTGTTCCACACTAATTCATCAAGTCTCCAAGCTCTTAGAAGGCTGGGGGCACTTCGAGGCATAGGTTTGTGGATGCATGTGGGTGTTTGGGTGGATGTTGGCCTGAATGTGCCAGCTCTTCCTGGGCAGTGCCCACATGCCACCGCCTCCTGCTTCTGCCTGATCTTGATTCATTTTCCTCAAGGGTTAGTGGAAGCCCTCCCTCAGTGCATACAAGTGTGTCTAAAAATGATTTTACAGGAAGAACAGACAGAGAAAGGAAACAAGTGAGAGAGAGTGTCATTGTTGAAGTAATTCCAGTTCGGGTGTTTGATTGGCTCCTCGGCGATGCATCAAAAGTGAAATGATAAACTATGCTAACAAAAGCAGAGCCTCTATGTCTCTGCCTGCCCCCACGTTTAGCCCTGCACCGTCGATTCATTTACAGGCGCTCGGCAGCGCCCCCACCAGGCCACCATGGCCGTCTGCCTGAGAAGACAATCATTTAGAATGACGTACTCCCAGCCTAGATCTATAACCTCTAACGAGGAGGAAATCCACTCTCCCTCATCAACACTAATCCTCCCCCAGCACGTGCACGCACGCACGCACACACACACACGGCTGGCCTGGGCATTTCTGGATTACACACTCCTGAGAGTCGGAGGATTAGGCCCAAAACCAAGCGGTTGGCAGGTCTGTCCTCTTTTCCTCAATCAGAACTTTCGTACTTGCTTGTGTCGTTTGTTGCCGTCCCCGTTTCTGATCCCGCCTGCCACGTTTTTGGCGGCCATCGCGCGCGAACCACGTACTTCGGGCTTAATTGGTTAAGCACTTCTGCTGTGAGCTGTTGGATAATCTCAGCATTGTCTGGCCTGCTAACACTCGCTTCTGAGACAGAGAAGTCATGTCCCAGTGAGACAGCGACCGCAACACTGTGTGATCCTTTACACAGACCTCCCCTGTGCTTTACTCAGTCATCGCGCGCACACTTTCACCATGACAACCAATACATACTTTGCAACCCCAAAACAAACACCGTACTCACAAAACTATTTTCTACATAATTCAAAGGTATACACGACTCCGCGCATACATGGAAGCTTAATGCGATATTCCCAGAGGAAACCATCTTCAAGGCCAAGGTTTGCTGTTCATTAAACACTGCATATTTGGCGAGGTGTATTCCAAAGACAATACAATATTCTGTGATTATTCAGGACGATTACCGAAGATAAACACGGACTAAATGTTTCTCGTTGCTGCTAGCAGAGTTAGCCTCTGGCTGCGCCATAATTATTCCTATTAGCAAATTAAGTCGTTACCTTGGATTCTTCCGCTTTTCATCAAGATTCCCAAATTACCTCTTAGCCTCTAAATGGACTCCAAGCTGGGCCCGATTTCCCTGTAGTTTCTATAATTGTCCGTAATGACCTGTTCACTCTTTGACCGAACGCTAGACATATTCTTCTGGAAATGTTTGATTGATCACCCGCGTGCTTTCAGTGCACTGCGAACAGCGTAATTAAACGTGCTACATAAATCCCCATTAGTTGTAGTATTCTTATATCTCATACAGCGGACGAAATTGTTTATGTTGCTATTGTTTATAATGTAGTTTAATTTGAAATCCAGAAAACAAAGAAGAAACAATAAACGCTGTAGTCAGGGCCCAGTTACGTGGAAAGCGCGATATATGTGCAAATGCTCACGCTTTTTGTAGCCGTTGTGAGCTTGATGAATCACGAACAAGACTTACATCAGCCTCTCCTCGCTTGCTTGGCGGCGATCCGAGAGCTGTCACTCAACTTGTTTACTGTCTCCATGTACGGGGAGCGTAAAAGCAAGCAGCACGTGCAGTGTTTCTCAGGTCCTGCCATGCGGTGGGAGGTGAGACTTCGACGGTGCGACACTGACGTAACTTAATGCACCTTCTCACTTGAATGACCAAGTGTCATGTTGTATGTCGCTGGTGTTCTGAGAGACAGACAGAGGCGCGTGCGTGTGTGTGTGCGTGCGTGTGTAGCACAGCCAGCTGCAGCACCATCACCTTCTCTTCCTGCCAGTCTCAGTAAGAATGGAGTCTGAATCCATATATAGCGCATGTCATGTTTGTCTGTCTGATACAGATCGGAGTGTATCAACTCTTTCATGGAGTGCTTGCTGTGATATTTGTGAGCGGAAGCGTGTATAAATATACAGAGATTATACAGCCCCCCCCCCGAACCTGAACCATCAGTGGTGTTCAGAACCTCTGCCTGATAAGACATCAACTTTATTACTGTCCTGATTATTGTGTATGTATAGAATATTCTAGAACATTAAGTGCATGGTTAATGCACGTTTGTTTTGTTAGGGAGGTCTGGACAGTGAGGAAGAGCTGAAATCGTGTGTCTGCATGGTGCACAAATCTTAGCTAGTAGTTGAAAAATAGACGTTTTAAAAAAAAAAAAACGTTGGGAACACCCAAGCGATAAGAGCACGAAGACAGTGCCAGTATATATGTGTTTGTGTGAGTGTGTATGTCTGTGTGTGTGTGTTATACACTGTTTATACTGCAACTGTACTTCAGGAAGTGTGTTACACCTTTCAGACTAAACTGTGGGTGGAAAAGAGAGAATTAGTCCCCTCTATCCCCCCTCCCTCCCCCCCCCCCAGAACCTGTATATGAGCTCCATCTGCTTCTGTTTGTCCTCTGCCCTGGTTCATGTAATTGCCTGAACTGAGAACAGTTCCGGGCCTCACTTTGAGCCCAGCTGTAGGTAACACAAAGCTTACAAACAAAAGGATAAGAAAGTAGGATAAAAATAACAGTTTATTATAGAGGGAGTGGCTCTGGGAATGTGTGTGTGTGCAATAGTCACTTTAATTAACCGGAGTCCTTTTACTGTGGAGTCCAGTTGCAATTCTCAGGACAGGAGGTGCAGTGGAGAGTCTGGCTGTGCTCTTAATCACATCCTGTTCTCGTGGGCATGGACTCCCGCACCAGCAGCTGCCCCTGGAGGCCAGTGCCGCACTTTAAACCCAGGAAGGTCAACCCTCGCTGGGCTACAGCTGGTTAGGAACCCCCCCACCCGCCACTTTCAACCCCTCCGCAACACAGTCACCGGCTGGTTACTGCTGATGTTATCGTGTGCACACGGATATGAGGATCGGGGGGGTTGGGAGGGGGGGTGGCGGTGAGAGAACCAGGTCATGAGCCAGGGTAGGTAGAGTGTGCGCCGCCCTGCTGGGCAGCTTTATTAAAGGAAGGGTCTTAATCCGGCATCCGCAGACCTCAGTCAAGCACCAGCGTCCCTTTTGTTTACTTTCATTATGATTCGAATTTATCTTGTGCATTTCTTGCGGTTGTTTGTGGTTCTTTTGGAAAAGCGCTCATAGTTTATGTTCGTTCATCACATTATTTCAAAATATTTTTAAAAGGAAAAGATTAATATATGAATTTAAGGAGGAACTATGAGACACTTAAACAGCAGTGCTTTGACTCTTCCTTAACCGCCTCACGTCTCAGTAACAAGCCGCGTGATATTTGCCCCTAATTCGTTATTGTTTATAATAAATTGTTTTTCTGGCTAACGCGAGCGCACGCGATCCGAAATGCCAGTCAGCTGCGCCGTGAAACGCTTTATTACAGAGCCATCAGAAGAGGATGCCTTGCGAAAAACCTGCAAATCAGGAGTGATTAGTTATCTGAAGCATGCTGGTCGCTAGGCGTTCGCCAGCATATCACTTCAAAACATCTATAATGAAATTTAACCAGGTCCAGGGTATTATTTAGAGATTAGAAAGGAGGATTTAAGAAGGTAACATTTATCAAAAGGTTCTCAATTACAAGCCTCTTCAGAAAGGTCAAATTCTGTCATACGGTTTTTTTGTTGTTGTTTTTGCTTAAAAATGGGGGAAAAATCCACTAAACAAAAACAAATGATGACAACAACAAAATAAATATAGAAAAAAATAGAAAAACTACTGCTGAGGTCAGCGATCTAAGAGGGATGACGTGGGGTGGAACAGAATAGAGGAGCTTTTACTCTGTTCAAAACAAAGATCAGGCTGGAAGGCCAGATCCACGCCAGAGATCCATGAACGCCCAAACTGAGGAAAAGAAACGGAACAAAAAGAACATTTTCTATCCCAGCAAGCCTCTTTTGAGGGCTTTTCTCTGGTTGCTGATTGGCCAGACGCTCGTGGCCCCTCCCCCCATATTAAGGCCTTTCCATCACCTTGGGCTGTTTGAGGTCAGTCTAATTTTAGAGTTGCGATTTGGCGTAGTCTGTCACCTATGCAAATGAGTTTTTAATTTCCCGATAAATGCCCGTATGAGGTCTGGCTAATGAAGTCCGGGGTTTTTAAGCTAATCGCTCTGGATGAGTGATGGGGAACAACTCTGGCACTGGTGTGAACCACAGTTCAACTCCCATCCTCCTCAGTGTTTGGACAGGGGGGAGCATTCTGGCCAAACATGGGTGAGGGCTCCATTTACAGCACATTCAACATTTCAACAGAAGACCTTACAAATTGCTCCGTGACTCAGACCCTGTAAAATAATAGTCTTGAGGAATCCTACGCAGCCATGAAAAGTTCAGTCATACGTGTTTCTGAAAAACGGGAATAAAAATCACCAAAACAAATCAATACCGATCCTATCCTATCACTGGGTTCTACTTTAGTATTTTTTGTTCAAAGCCGTTTTCATACTTTTGCAAGAATAGTAACTTCTCCCACTATGCACACACACACACACACACACACACACACACACCATGGATGGTAATCCAGTTGTGTTATGCTGGATCAGGTGTGACACTTCCTTTAATTGGGACTGTAATCTGTAGGGAGACTCAGTGCGGGTGGGAGCCTGAAGCAGGAGTGAAGCAAAACATAAAACCGGGTAAAAGTAGGTCTAAACCTCCCCTGCATGTTTCTCCTTCTTTCTCTCCTTCTTTTTCTGTCATCCTCTCGTTCTCTCATTCACTTTTCTTTTTCCATCTTTCATGCTCTCACTCTTTCATTCTCTTACCCATTTTCCTTTTTTACTTTTTGCTTGCTCTCTCTCTCTCTCTCTCTCTTTCTCTTTCCAATTATTAAGTGTTGCGTTGAGAACAGAGGGAGGCTCTTCGTGTTTAATCACTCAGATGTGTGTCAGTATCATACGTGAGGAGAGGTTGCTAGACGACCGGGCCACCTAGGAACCGGACTCGGCAACACGGCACGTTTATTTTTCTTTGGCTCTTTCTGGCTCTGCTGAGTGTTTCCAACCAGGGGGTCCGGTTTCCTGCGAGTGCTTCGAGTCCATCCAGACCCAGTATGTTCTCAGACCCACACCACAGAGGTGGAACTCAAATACTTTGTGTGTAGGGGGGGGGGCACATATAAGAACAATGAAGTAAAAGAGTACGTCCATTCTCAGAGAGCTCCCCCTGCAGCTGTGAAAACAGCAGAGTGGTACGTTCCTTGATGGGAGGGGCGGGGGGCTTCGCACCGAGGCGTCTGGCGATCGCACACTTACGGCTTCGTTCCTCACCCACCAGCCGTTAGACGCAGGCATTCTGGCCCCGTCACGTTGACATCCCATCGCCACAACAACCCCATGGCTCCATGCTTACTGTGAGCACAACCCATCATTGCTTCTTCCAAGGCTATAATCCAGGAGGTCAGTAAGATTACAAATATGCCATGAATCTATTGCACAAACCCATATAAAAAAAAACCCCGGTGTTATAGAATCTGCTAGAAGGGCACATTTTGGCACGAGAGTTTCCAAAACTAAATCAGTTGTGGAAAATCCTGCCAAGATCACCCACATTCTGTTCCTGTCCTGAAGCATTAAGTCCTACAGGTGCTCTCTGAGGTCAGGCTCTGGCCCTTCTGTCTGGGGCCTGCAGGGGCTAACTGATGCATGTTCTCTGTTTCTCCACCTCCTTTATGGAAGGAAATGAGAGATGCTGAGGGTGTGTGTGTGTGTGTGTGTGTGTGTGTGTGCTGGGAAATGGGCTCCTGTGCGCCTGCCTGCCCTGTGCTAACCATGGGCCCTCAGGGGAGCTGTAGCAGTCAGCCTAGCAGGGCCTGGGAACGGCAATATGTGTTTAAAAGTAAAAAAAAAAATAAAATAAATAACAACACATCTCTGTGGCAGCTGTGCACTAGTCAGGTGTTTCATGAGAAGCTGTCACCTTCTAGAAAAAGAAACTCCCAAGGGTTCATTCCGGTATGTTGTGTGTGTGTGTGTGTGTGTGTGTGTGTGTGTGTATAAGGACTCTAACATTTATACCGAAAAATGTCTCTCCTGCTGTCCTCCATCCCTCATCCTGGACTTCATTTATGTATGGAGCTGCAAACAGGGCTTTTAGAAGAGAGAGAGAGTGTGTGTATGAGAGAGAGAGAGAGAGTGTGTGTGTGTGTGTGTGTGTGTATGAGAGAGAGTGTATGTGTGTGTGTGTGTGTGTGTGTGTGAGAGAGTGTGTATGTGTGTGTGTGAGAGAGAGAGAGAGAGAGTGTGTGTGTGTGTGTGTGTGTGTGTGAGAGTGTGTGCGTGTGTGTGAGAGTGCATGTGTGTGTGTATGTATGTGTGTGTGTGTGTGTGTGTGTGAGAGAGAGAGTGTGTGTGTGTGTGTGTGTGTGTGAGTGTGTATGTGAGAGAGAGAGAGGGAGAGTGAGAGAGAGAGAGAGTGTGTGTGTGTGTGTGTGTGTGAGAGAGTGAGTGTGTGTGTGTGTGTGTGTGAGAGAGAGAGAAGAAGCAGATTTTGCATCACTATGCCAGATAAACCTACACCAGTTCTGAACTTTACCCTTGTAGCCTTCTAATAACCTCTGACACACAGTGAGGTGGTTGGCGTGCAGCATCCAGGATAGGAAAAGCTTAACAGGAAAGAGGGAGAGAAAAAGCGAGGTTTTGATTACTCTCTGGTGAGCAAAAGATTCCAGAGATGCGTAATTACCGGCAATTCCGTTCTAACACAATCGATACCTACGACATCAAACACACCATAATGTGGTAAACTGGTGCATAAAGAGATACGGCAGACATGCCTCAAACCCACCCAGGGAGAAATCTAACACCTTTCATAAGGCGGTGGAAGTTAAAAGAAAGTGGCGGGAGAGCCTGCCGTTTACAAGAATGACCAATTACATGCAACCTGATCTCCTTAAAGAGAGGAATTCCGTACGTAAACGTTTGCGGTGGAAAATATAAACGGGCTGCAGAGTTTTTTCCTGTGGCAGTTTCCCCTCGCTGACCCTTCCCCACCACCACCCTATCGGTTGCATCTGTAATAATGAGGTTCTTTCGTCTGGGTTTTTCTCGTCTCCCAACCTGTGACTCCTTTCTGTCTCC
Source organism: Tenebrosternarchus preto (assembly GCA_025802075.1). NCBI lineage: Eukaryota > Metazoa > Chordata > Actinopteri > Gymnotiformes > Apteronotidae > Tenebrosternarchus > Tenebrosternarchus preto. The sequence continues at coordinate 12,148,582 of JAOYMR010000001.1, read as the reverse complement.
ATCACCTTCCCTGTTGTCTCCCCCACCTCCAACCCCCAACCCCCCCACTGGGGTGGACTTGTCCCTCCACGTCCCCCGGAGAGTCCCGGGGGCCTCTGTGCTCGGCCCTTCCCACTGCTGTTTGTTTCGGACTAAGGCTGCGGGATCCGCACGGATTTCCGAGGCCCACGTGGAGCGGCGAGTGTTTGGATAAGAGAACGGACGTGAAAGCAAGCATTAGTGAACTTTTACCTCTCCCTGAGTTGCTTCAGTGAAGTTCATTCCTGTTTGACTCGGGCTGGTGCTAAAGATCAAAGCAACAGTGTATGTATTTTGGTAAGCGTGTGTGTGTGTGGATAGTGGTGTTAACTTCCTGTACTTCACATGACTGGACACTACAGATGAGAGTGGAGGCCATATATTAAAAATACAGGCTAGAGGTCATCACACACACACACACACACACACACACACACACACACACACACACATACATGCACAATTTTCTCCCAAACACACATACATGTATTCAAAATACAGTTTCCTTTCCATCAGTCTAGACAGCAGCTCTCCCGTCCCGTCTCGCCCGGTCCTGTCTTGCCCCGTCCCGTCGTTTCCTGTCTCGGCCCATCCTGTTGTGTCCTGTCCCGTCCCGTCACGTCCTGTCATGTCTTGTCTGCTGGGAATCAGCAGTCAGAGTTTAATGTTGTTTTGCAACTGATTCAAAAGATTTGCATTGACATTCTCTTGGTTTCCAGAGTGACTAAAACTGTCATGGGCTGACAGCCAGTGTGTGTGTGTGTGTGTGTGTGTGTGTGTGAACATTCTGTGCATGTGTAGGTGTGTGCATGTTTGTTTTTGTATGTGTGTGCATGTGTATGTCTGTGTGTTTGTTTTTGAGGGTGTTTGCATGTGTATATGTGTGCATGTTTGTTTTTGTGTGTGTGTGTGTGTGTGTATGCTGTGTATGTGTGTGATCGAACCCTTCTCCTGCCCAATACCTGCACATCAGCATGTGTCTAAAAGATGTTCCAACTCCATAAAAGCCCTGGCTGTGAGGTACAGCCCGTAGAGGGAACTCACAGCCCATTACATCCAGCATGATGCCTGTAGCCCTGGTGCTGAGTGGGACAGAGAAATCTGTAACTCCGTCACACGGTAACCATCGCTCAGGCTGCCACTGTAGGTCTGTGTCCTGATGTATAGTGTCATGCACTGTACATCTGCAACTCACTGAGACTTCAAAAGACCAGACTACACTGAGACTGCACCATGCACCGTAATCTCCCACAGCTCAGTCAGGCACTGGAGCATCAGAAGCACATATAACCTCAGCATACAGAAGAACTCCATCATGCACTGGAGCTAGTTTACACTGTCACTCTGACACACTGGATTCCCCACACTATCACACACTGTCACTCTGACACACTGGATTCCCCACACTATCACA
>JAOYMR010000001.1:12102249-12116992 GCA_025802075.1 Tenebrosternarchus preto | reverse complement strand
TTCTTCTTCTCATTTTCGAAGATGAGATTCTGGAATTATTGATCGGTTTTCATGAAGCACATTAGGGGGAGGGGAGCTCGGCCCATGCGGGGGCCGACAGGAGACCCCAGCTCTATGGAGGTCCCGCTCCTGCTTCAGCTGGGGTCTGGCGCGCCGCCCTGGAATGAGCGCCATCAGCTTCCAGCTTCCTCAGCCGCCAGGACCCAGCAGGCCCAGAGGCATGGAGCCCGGCCAGCCGACCAGGAAGAGCACCCCACAGGGTCATACACACACACACACACATAACACAAACACGTATAACATATGTATCATCCACACACACACACACACACACAATATACATATCACACACATAAAAACACAGGAGAAAAAGAAACATGTATACTGATATTCTTATTCCTACCAAAGTAACCAATAATTTACCAAATAAAACTCATTAAAAAGAATTTATACATTTGATTTTTTTTTAATCAAAACGTCCAATTTAATTTTGACATATGATCTTTTGTTCTTTTCCCGCTATTTTTGGATTTCGCTGAATATAGTGCTAGATATAATACCGCTAAACCACGGCACTTATATGCACTAACCGGTGCTTTCGCGTACTAACGTCCGCTAATAAAAACCGTGTTCTGCGAGGCTGTTGCGGTTTCATGTTGCGCGTTCCTGACGGCGGTGAGACCGCGGCGGACTGGAGGTGGATGGCGCCCGGCCAGTTTCGATTGGCAGGCCACTCGACGGGACGCGCAGCGGCTGTGTTTAACGGTTTCTCCTCGCATTACCTCGGCGCATTAAAACCACTCGAGTGTATCGGCCCAATATGGCGACATCTGTCCTCCGCCGGTCACAGGTGCCGTCTCCCGCGCGAGACTGACCGGGGACGTCTGATACGTCGGCTTTCGTTAAAAAAACAAAAACAAAACACTCTCGGTCAGCAGTTTTACAATGCAGTGATTCATAACAGTTGTTCAGAAGGACAGTTAATACATAAAAACTATATAATTACATGTACAAATTATTGGTATATCAAATATGTTCTATTCACATTTTTAAGTCACATATGAACATTGTTTTCAGGTTTTCATTCTGTACCTTCGATTATACTACAATACCCTCCCTCTCTCTGTAGTTTACTTTGTGGGATTGACTTATTCTCTTACAACCTTGTATTCTCTGGACAAACATATAGCAAGACTGAGTATTTGATTTGTGCTGTGTGTTTTGGATTCCCTCAAGTTTGCCCCCCCCCCAAAAAAAAAAATAACAAAAAGAAAAAGAAAAGATTCTGTCATCTCTGTTCTGTTCGGTGTACGTCTGACGTGCACAGGCGCTGAGCTTCCTGCCTCCGCTCTGTGACGGCCTGTCTACTCCCCTGTGCTCCTTGCAAGAGCGGGTGGAGACGGAACGGCTCACGGGGGTGTGTGTGTGTGGGGGGAGGGGGGTGGTTTGGGGTGGTACGCTCCGTCGCACACCACCGTTAGTGAGATGCGGCAGCCGGCTGCGTGTGAAGATCCGCTCCAAGTGTATCCGCTGTGTATCTGTATACCCGAGTGTATTTGTTTGCTTGTTTGTTTGTTTGTATTGGTCGGTAGGTTGATCTGTTTTTCATCTATCTGTCCCCTGACCACAAATTCAGACAGATCTGAAGTTATATGTTTGTGTTGATTTTATACTGGACCAACTACATAGGTACCAATTTACACCAGCAGATAAATTCCAGTATAATATACTGTGTAACAATAAGTAAGAATACATTAACACTATACTTGAATAATGGGAGGAAGAATGAACGAGTACAGATTATCACTGCTTTGTTACACATTGTAGCTCAGTACATTACACTGTGATTAAAGGTGTAGTTAAACTGTAACAGTAGCCAGGTAATGACACTGATACCACAAAAGGTTATTGTTTTGTTGTTACGGTATTCAGCAGATTACAGCTGTTCACTGTTCAAGGAAGGCTGATTCTATTGACTTGATAACCACATAAAGGCGATATCAAATAATGAAATCAAAGTAGTTATAGCATCCCAATACAAGTGCATAAACATATGTATCACATCTTTAATTAAACAAAAAAGATCTCATCATGTGATATGCTAATGTTGAAAATATGAATAATCAGCTGGGTGCCTCATTTGTGTGTGAAATTAGCAAAGACACAATCTCTCCCCCCCTCCCCCCCCTCCCAGCTAGCACTACTGTCTGTAAGTGCACTGTTCAGCTGTGGTTACGTAGGGAGTATTTCTGGTCAGTACAGGCGGTGCCCTGAATGATCATTGCTTTCCTGTGGAGCAGTTCTAAGGGCTGTGGGATGGTCCTTGCCTGCTGACTGGAGAAGTAATTGGGGAACGGAGAGGGGGGGGATATTTGAACAGGCCTGTCATTTCTGCCAGTCTTCCCGTAAGAGGACACAGGACAGCACACAAACATGCTCTTCCTACCTTCTCTGGGCGTCAATGGTAGCAGAACAGCATCTGTTTCCTTTGACTGATTATGAAGCAAATTGTACAGAAATGTCTGGGTGTAATTCTGCATTTTCTCCACTTATCCAAACAAGAGATTTGAGAAGAGGAGCGTTATTCTTCGCTGAGAGAGGAAAAGAAGGAGGGAAAGACCTACATGTGAAAAGGGTTTGAGAAACGAACTGTCCCAAGCTCTTAAACAGTGAATAAACGATCGCTCGTTCAAGATGATCTCCGTCGAGTGTCATGCATTCAGCCTAGCAGGTAGCAGTCAAGCTAACGAGATCCTCCGAACACAGCTCTGCTATAAACTGTCAGCGTGACATTTCATTTGGGAATTCATAGTCCGTGATTTTATGACGGGCTCGTCCGTCTCGGTGAAAGATGTGTGTCGTCACACGGTGAGCCGCCTGAGAGCCCGAGGGTGAACTGCCACGGGTGGGGCAATTCGGGGGAGAATACAGCCCCCCTCCCACCCCACTCCCGTAATCTTTAACCGACTCTTTTGTGCCTGCCGTTTTCAATTTCGTGAAGCAGATTGAGCGATACGCGAGATTCGCGAGCGAGTTATCGTGAGTCCTGGCCTCGGCGTGTTGCGTGGTCAGGGGCGGACAGTCTATCAGACCGGAGGGAGGGGAATCGCTTTAATAAAGCGTCCCACTCATAGCGAGGGGACAGTCGTCGCACTGGACAACCATCACAAACCATTAGGCTCACGCCATCTAAAGACTGCGGCAAGTTAATAAGACGTGAACTGTGACTTGGAGGACTCGGGGGGGGGAGAGGGTAATATGCACAGAATGTTAGTGTTGCTTAATTTCATTTTGACCTGTGATGTGACGGTTGTTGACTACTGTTCCCTCTCTCTTTGAATTTTATACTTTATTTCTTTTCAACGTGCCCTTTTCCGCTTGCCCTTGGGGGCGAACCTCACTGCCATGTTAAAGGCTGTTCCATTATAGCTTCAGTTGATCAGACTGATTCTTTGCATGCTCATTCGTGTGTAGCTAGTCATGCACAGTTTCAGTTCCGAGTCATGACGTGGGCATAGAGCTGCTTTCCACTCTCAGGCGGGTGGATCACTACACACTGCTACAGCACAATTAACCCAGGCAGAGGTACAGCTCAATGTAGGATAGTCGTCAAATTATTTAAAAATGAGCAAAAGAAAAACCCAAAACACTAACCTCTTAGAATTCTCTTGATTTTTTCAGTAACATTAAAGAACAAACAAAAGACTTGCTAAGAGCCACACACACACACACACGCACCTTAGTCCCCTGACTACAGGAACTACCAGTCTGCTGATAATTCTGCTCAAACTAAATGTTTACTCCTGTCTGTGCTTGCATGTTAGATATAATATTGACTCAAGATTCATTGAGTCTGCGATCGTTTATCGCAAATTGTGGCGGGCGTGTGGCCTCTGTCGCCATGGCTGCCGTCGCCATGCTAGCGGGCCCAGCACATTCCGAGTGGAACGGTGCGACAGATCGATTGGGGCTGCAGGTCCACGGACCCAAGGAAGGTACAGCTTGGGTGTGAGGAGAGACACTTTAATAAGATCCAACATGCCACTGATCAATCCGCGGATGCCCCAGTCGGCCTCCCGGATCGATTCGGAGCGTTCAGACTTCAGCGTTCAGAATCGGAAGGGCAAAGGGAGGGAAGCGGCCGCAGGACACCTGCTCCCGCCCGCCGCGAGGGCCACCCGTGCCCCGCCGAACGGAAGCGGAGGCGGAGACGGACTCGGAGGCGAAATTTATGTCCTCAGGTGAGCAGCGGCCGTGGCACATCTGCGTGGAGTTAGCTGGCGCTCGTTGGGGGGCGGGGAACGGGACGAATTGAAGGTGTGTGTTCGCCGGCACAAAGGCGGTGTGAGCGCATGCACAGTGCGCTCTTGTTCGGAACGTTCCAGATGTTAGCGCAGATAGTGACGCTCTCATAATGCACATCAATGCGTGTCTGTTCGCTAAGAGGAACCCTTGTGTCAGGGGAGAGAGCGAGACGAGGTCTAAGTGTCAGTGTGTGTGTGTGTGTGAGTCTGTGTCAGCTCCGACACAGAGATACTTCTAACCAAGAAACACATCGGCTCCTCAGTCAGGCCTGTCACAAGGACAGAGAAGCGTGCTACGACACGTGTGAAGACACCCTGAGGTTTCTGTGGAAAGAGACAGCAGAAGTACGACTGTGGTGGGAGCGTTAACTCTGCCTGGCCGGGGGGAGACTGAGAGAATGAGAGCTAACAGCATAACACGCCCAGAGAGTAACGGAAGCTGTCAGATGATTAATTTGACCCTGATTCTGCTCTTAATCCATCTCTCCCTCTTGCTCTCTCTCACTCCGTCTCTCAGTCCCTCTTGTCTCCCTGTATCGATGTCCTGCACGAAGCTCCTGCACTCTCAGGTAAGACAAACTGCAGGCTTGTCCGTGTGGATCCTTCCTCGTCAGTCATCCCTGGCCTGGTGGCTGGAGCTCTGCCCGACGTGTCTCACTGCCACCACGGGCAATGATTTGCCCCGATCAGCTGCCTTCCGTCTCCCCGCTGCTACAAACGCAGATCGATGATCATGCAGTAAGGATATTGACTGGCTGAGTGTGGGCCCGTGTTTGCAAACCCAGCTCTGTCCCTCTGTACTGCTGCTCTACGTTTCTCCAGGACTCAGTGGCTCAGATGCGCAGCACATCCTAATAAACCTCACGCCGTTTAATAACGTTCAACAGCGCCTGGGGTTCACTTCAGTTCAACACAGTTCGTCGGGTTAATTTTGGTCAGATCTCAATTTTTTTCTTTTCTGACCTATTGATTTATTTATATATTTATGTATGTGCTTATTGAGTTTATTTATAGCATCCATTCCAAAAAAAAAAAAAATTAAATAAAAGCAAGACATTTTAAGGTTAATGATTTGAAAGAAAAGCTAACATTTTGAAAAACGATATGCGCCGTAAAAGACTAGTTGGTGGAGTGCGACCTGCGACTGGACTACAGGGGGCAGTATCCGGGACAGATAACTGAGCTACTGTGTTGCCTCTGTCTCTGAGCCACTTGCTGGCCTAGATAAACCCATGCTGCATATTATATTGATGACTCGGGGAGATGTGCCATTTAATCAGGTTTATTGATCAGGACAGGCCCGTTCCGCCGGCGTGGAGAGGGCGGCGCAGGGGAGGGGGGGAGGGGATCGAAGACGGGACCGTGGGCCTCCGTCTCGGGCCTCTCTCGAGCGCACCTACCGCCATACGCTCCCCTCCGCTCAATACTGGATTCAATCAGCGCGGGACCAGGGAGGAGCTTTCCAGGCTCAGCTACCGGCTGCACCCGGCACTCCTGCTTTCAGGACGGAAAGACGCCGTTTTTATGGGATTGTGAAGCCCGGCCCTTGTGCTTATGGGCATTGAGAGGGGTTAAAAAGTAGAAAACTCAAAGAAATAGAGAACAGCAGTCAACGACCGTCTCGTTCTTAACGACAGTCCATCACAGGTCAAAACTCACCACCGCCCGAATCCGCCCTCTCCCACGATTCACCACCAGTGCACCAACTATCAGCAACCAGCAGACCTCTCATCAACACCTAGATAACCACCTATAGTACGTACAGCACTTGTGTATCGTGCATCACATCCTCAGCATAGGAATGCTGTTTACATAATAGGAACAACTTGTTTGATACATGAAATATGCTTTGGCACGCTGGACAGGGAGAAAGAGAGAGAGAGAGAGAGAGAGAGAGAGAGAGAGAGAGCTTAAGTCACAGTACACATAACTGCAGTCACACATACTCCACCCCTAAAGAAGGTAAGGATTTATATCAAACATTTTCTGCAGATCTAGCATTTGCTTCAAGTTCTTTTTTTATATTTTTAAAGCCTGTGTCAGCCAAACGATACAGAATGATGTGGTATTTTAGAGTTTCAGGATATTATCTTAATATACTGCTTAATACTTAATAATAATTCTACAAGTACTCAACACCTATATGAAGTGCTGATTTTGAAGCCTGGTTAGGGTTAGAAACCCGTGTGTGTGTATATTTATACACACACACACACACACACACACACACACACATTTACACACATAATTCCTCAGAATAAATGTGTAGTTATTAGAGTGTGGTTAGCCCTCTGTATACTCATTGCTAGTGTCATTCATATTAGAGCTGCATTAGTCTCTGTCTGGCCCTTAAACTGGAGTCGCTCACCTGATCGACACATACAGTATTAACACCTTCCCTCCAGTCCCACAGTCATTACCCACTAACCCCCCTCTCTCTCCCTCTCATACAGGTCTGTATGCTGATTGATCTCTCCCTCCTCTACTCCTTACCCAGTCACCGGTGTGCAGGTACCATAGGGAGAGTTGGGGGGGGGGAGGGGTTAGTGGGGAGAGTCTGGGGGGGGGTGGGGTTAGTGGGGAGAGTCTGAGCTCTCTTAGAATGAGTAATGATGGCAGGTTGCCCCGGCTACAAGAGCTACTGGAATTTAGTCTCCGCCTGCTGGTTTAAGGGTGAACAAGACACACACACATTTAGAGACACACACAAGTACACACACACACACACACACAAATATAGAGACATATACATACATACATATAAAGACACGTATACACACACACACACACACACACACAGGTACAGGCCCACACATGCTCGATGCACAATCCAGGAGAAAACCTGACTCATTGGAGAACGTGTAAATGAGAAATTCTGTTAAAACAGGGAGACGCCTGTGTAATGCAGCCGGTTTAATGTGTCACATGTCAGGTGTGGCAGACACTCTAACGACCCTTCACCGTCCCGCGGGAGAAGCCATGCCACTAAACCACTGCCAAATTACAGACACGCCACTTACACGAGGAGCAATACCTGCTAATGATGGCACTCTTTACCCTGCTACAGAACGCTGCATACGCACGCGCGCGTGTGTGTGTGTGTGTGTGTGTGTGTGTGTGTATGCGCTCGATTCAATGGCACACACTCATAAGCTTTTGTAATAGACACTAATGCAGGAACACCTGTCTGCGCACTGCACGTCTCTCTCTGCTCTCATCCTAAGAAGATTATGCACGCAATCGCAAAAAATCGCTAATGCTAGGTAAAAAAAAAGCAAAACCGAACCAAAAAAACACCTCTCAACCGGCCACGCGGCGTAAACCTGTGCCATCGCCCAGCTGGTTACCTTTAGATGTTATTTATTTATTTACTCATTTAATTATTTATACAAGCCTTCGGGGGATTCTGTACATTACTCTGTTCTGGCAAAAGGCAAAAACATACGTGCAAACGCATGCACGCTTGTCAAAACGGGGTGGATTTTTTGCGCAAGCGTCTCACATGCTCACGTGTGAATCCGAGCCCTCGGCCGTCGGCCCCGCCTGCCACGAAGCAGGTACCGTCAGGCTCTAATTACTGCTTCCACCCCCCCCCCTTCTCTCTCTCTCTTCTCGTCAGGATTCTTCTTTTCTGTGACCCCCGGTCGCCCTGTCTCAGTGCACACCAGTGGCACACGCAGCGCGTTAACTGTGAATGAGTAATTCAGATGGCGGGGGGGGAGGTCGGCTGCTATTTTGGAGTTGGAGCGTCTCATTACCGAGAGGCGTGATCATCTCGAACGCTCTAAGGTGATGCTACCGGCTTCCTCACCTAAACCCACCGCGAGAGACAATTTTATTCACTGTCAGAGAAGAGAGAGCATGAGAAAGAGAGAGGGGGAGAGATAAGAAAGGAGGGGGAGAGGGAGAGAGAGAAAAGAGGAAGGATAGAGAGAAGGAAAGAGAGAAGGGGAGAATGATATTTGAGAAATCAAACATTGGAATCAGTCTTACTTTATGTCCCAGTTGACTCAAGTCCCTCCCTCCCTCTCTCCCTCCCTCTCTCCCCTTCTCTCTCTCCCTCTGTTCAGTAGTGTGATGGAGCTCTTCTCAGTCCTGGTCTTATTCCCCCACCCTCCTACCCCCGGTTGTAGATTTTTGATTAGGCTTGTGGATAGGATCCTCGCGAGCAGCAAATCCCCCTGCTGGAATCACACGCCAAACAAGACACTGACGGATGTCTTTTTCGGGTGTCGGGAGAGCGGTTGTCGTAGCGACGCTGACATGCTGTTGCTGTGCTGCATGGCTGACACGAGCCGCCTGCTGCCAGGGCCCATGTCACCGGGGAACCCACACACACATACACAGGCTCGCGCGCACACACACATGTGCACACACACACACACGACCTGCTTTCCAAAACGGTAACAGGAAAAGTAAAAAAGCATGCAGATGTAGTTGAGAGAACGAGGGAGAGGGGGGTAAAGAATGAGGGAGAGGACCTCCACCCCCCACCCATAAATCCCTCCTCCAACAAAAAGCCAGGTGGGCATGCAGGCAGTGTCTGTGCCCAACCCGGGTGCCAGCTCTGAGCGGGCAGGAGCCTCAACAAGGTGTGTGAGGTGTTCAGATGGCAGTGCTTACAACTCTAATCCTGTCTAAACCTCGTCAGGCCCACCTAATCGAATTAATGAACACTTAACCCAGGTCTATAGCAGTCAAGAGTGTCCTGTGTTTTGGCTCCAGTCTCAGTGGCTTGGACCGAACTCTTCCTTAAGTTCCTCTTCTCTGTGCTTCTTCAGATACCTTCAGAAGGGTTTGATATCGAGGTCAATGAACTGACTCTATAATTAACATACCCCTGTTCCACACACACACACCCACTTACACATACACCCACATCCACAGACACACACAGCCCCTCCTCCCTGCACACACACACACACACACACACACACACACACACACACACACATACACAAAAACACACTTATGCCCCTAAGCACAGACTTCTATTTTATTTCTATCAGATAATGCTCACATTCAAATCTACAGAATAACTGCCTCTGAGGCCTTGCACGTCAGCCCAAATCCATTAACTGCTCTATTTTTGGATACCTTACCGATGCCAAACTATTGCATATTTTGGTAGCTGTGTGTCATCCAGGGTTTCGCTGAGGCAGTGGGAGAACCATAAACGCCATCAATCTAGCAGAGAAGAGACACGAGCGAGATGAATACTCACGAAATACCACAGCAAAGAAAACAAAAGTCACCAAAGTTGCAAAAAAAAAAAATGCATTTACGACCCTGAATGACCTTCTCTGCCTTTGATGACATGCGAGTCGTCTCTGTGGTCATCACGCTTTCTGACAAGGTCACGCTTTCTGACCAGCGCCATTCATCTGATGGGGACTCAATAAGGTTTTATTAAATAACCTGAGTACTGCATGTAGGTGTGTGTATGTATGTATGTGTATATATACACAGTATATATGCCTGCCAAATGCTGTAAATGAATGAGTTGTGTAACTAACAACTGACCTCCCGTCTTTAATCATGGTGTCATTCCTCATTCCCATATACCCCGAAGGCCTCTCACTAAAGAGCTGTCTGGCTGGACTACGTTTCCCATCATTCAGTTGCAGGAGGTTTGGAAAACACTCTGCAGGGAGACCCACATTCTCTTAAGCAGCTTCCTGAAGCCTTCCAGTGACCATGATCCTGTACAGGTGGCCAGGAGGCAACTGGAATCCACTCGCTTTGTTGACAAATCACCACTGGTTTGGACTGCAATATGACATCATAATGGGTCCAGTATGTCCAGAATGTGGTTTTTAAAACGTGGGACACGCCGGTTCTGTTTCTCCTGGGTGTCTGAACACCATCTAACTCTCAGCAGGAATATTTTTTTTTTGCATACGGAATGTCTGCTATAAACAGATGTGAAGTCAAAATCACAGTCTACTAACTGCATTTTGTACCATACTGACAAATTATTCCAACCCAAGAAAGAACGGGAGAGAGAGGGCAAAAAGAGGGAGGTGGAGGGGACGATGTGTCAGAAAGATTTGTCGGAGAGATACTCAGCAGATACTCCTCAAATGGTTTCAAGTTTGGTAATCTGTTGGATTACATAGTGATGTTTTGTGTTACAGGAGTTCATGCTTTTACAGTCGCTAGGCACATGGACTCTATGTTGTTTCATGACTTTTGAGTTTATTTTCAACATCGGTACTGTACAAAAGTTGCCAAACTATAACAATGTGCGTGTGTGTCTGGGTGTATGAGTGTGTGTGTGTGTGTGTGTGTGTGTGTGTGTGTGTGAGAGAGAGAGAGAGAGAGAGAGAGAGTGTGTGTGTGTGCGTGTATGTGTTTGAGGAGTCTGATGAATGGCTCTGTCTCAGTCTGTGCAGCTCTGGATCTTTTCTCGCCACATTTCCTGCTGAAGTCTTTCCCAGCCCTGCCTAACCCTCTGGATTAGAGTCGTCCTTCATGTCGTTAGAGCGACAACCCACTGCTGTGACTGTGGAACGTTAATATAACCTGTGACGCCTGTGACAAGCTACCGTGAGCTGCATCGTGACGACCTCCACTACCACCTCCCTCGTACATCTCGCGAGCCTGTATGAAAACCCATCTTACCTTGTCATGTCTTCTTTAAGGTGATGATGTCAAAGGAAGGCCGAATTTGCTTTCGTTTTCCGTCTTTGCTTTCATCTCTTTTTTAAAATATGTCAGATTTACGTAGGCTGTGGGAAATGCAGTTCAGGGTTTGTCAAAACAGGCAAAACTGACGGCACGGGGAAGACGAGGCAGTCATTTCCAGAGAGCTGAGGGGAGAGTAAATTACGCCGTAAACACACTCCCGGGGGAGCCGCTACGGATCAGTCTGGCCGACGGCTTCCACACGCAAAACATTTCCGTTTTTTTTGTTTGCTTGTTGTTTCCCTTCTCTCTTCACACACACACGCCCCCCCCCCGATACGTTTATACGTTTAAGAATCTGAGGGAATGTCGCACTCGCGAGTTTCCAATGGGCCTTATTTCACTGCGTTCGCACAAACGTTTTTAAAAGCGGGAATGTCGTTGAGGTCCTGTCATCGCGGAGAGACCCTCACCGGTAGGCCTATGACACTTCCCCTTCGCTCCCCCCACTCAGTAAAAACAGTAATTAACTGTGACGCTTCGCCCCGCTAGCCAGAGCTATGTCTTAAGCAATGGTGGTCAGCTTTCCAAACCGTGCACACGTTTGTCATTGTGAACTACACCTCAAATCCCTCTGGTCCAACTTTTGCAGTCTCATAGGGCCTCGCTTGGACAAACGCCAAAACAAACTCTTCATTATGATGCATCCCAATAGCACAGGACTATTTAAGGACGTCCTGACCGAAACGCAGGATCCCGCTCCTAAATAATTAGCTGATAATGTCGTTCAGGTGCGTTATGGCAGAACGTACAGGGTTCCGTTACCCGGAACTAATAACCCCAATGTATGTATTACTCATGTGGTGATCAGTATTGCTTGTCTCGAATTTTTATGATTTTTTGTTAACATTTTGTACTTCAAGCGATAAGTAATTGAACATTAGTTCTTCATTAATTATCCTCACAACAAAAAGCTACTGGCTAAGGTGTAATGATTTATTGCAATAATTTTGAACAATTGTGATAACTAAATGTTCAACTAATTGCATAATTAATAAGCACTTTATTCCTAAATACTTACTAATTTGGAAATAAGTACCATATCAAGTATTACCATATCAGTTGTCTGTCCACTGCTTCTCAGTACAGTGCTGTTGGAAGCCTAATAATTTAGCAGAGCATATTGAACCATTGTGTTTACAAATATTTGTACAAAGTACTCAGTAACCAAGCAACATAGATTTGTCACTTTACACAGTAATTAACAGTATAGTTACTCTGTAACAATAGCATTGTAATGTTGAAACCTAAACATGGTTGTTTTACAACCAACAGGTTGTTTTACAGATAAACTCTGCTATTCTACATCCCAGAACATTAATGCAGTTTGTACAGTTTGGGCTTGGATTCCATTCTTCTCAGATTAATCTCTTGTCTGAATTCATGGCCACGTTCTCCAACACGTCTTCCAGAAGCATGCAATGAATCAATGAACCAACAGGAAATGAATCAGCCTTTCTAGTGAGCTAGTTTCAATGATTTGAAGCTTTCTAAAACAACTGAAGTGCCTACCAGTAAAACAAGGTTAGACATCCTCCCTACACCCATCCATTAGAATGCAAAAGAATATGGGATAACCTGCTTCATAATGTGTTTCCGATGTCTGGATAGGAAGCTGAAGGATCTCAGTTTGGATGGGTGGTTTCTGGACCAGCCTCTTGTTGCTAAAAGCAAAAGAAAACTTTTCCCTCGTTAAAATGCGCCCACGTCTGTTTACCCTCCTGATCTCCACGAGGCCAAAATGCAGTGCCGCGTACCAAATGAATAATTGAACACTTTCATATTAGTCCACACCTTAGCCAAGACACCACTAAATTATTCATAAAAATAATATAGAATAAGAAACACATTTGTCATGTTTATACAAGGTGGAATATACTGCGGAGGGCTGGCTGGCGAATCACAGTGAGATGGGAAACCCTCCCCTGCCAGCCTGTCACTATATAACCACAAGAGCTGAGCTGGAATCAGAACACACCTCTGTTTTTAGGCATTACGGTCAACCACAGCAGATCCCAGGTCAGCCGTTCCAATCGGAATGTCTTTGAGAATGGAGAGGCCTTCTGGCAGAGTTTATCCAGACGCATGGTAGGATATTTCTGCGATGTTTCCTCTTTTTTTGGATGATTTTTATTTCTGGTGTATAAACTTTGCTCAGTCATGAGTGACCAAATAAACAAGCCCTATAGAGATTTGACTTTTTTCTGCTGTTATTTTCTTCCTTTTTTATATAATGAAAACTGTTGAAAAAATGGTAGAGGTGGTGGTGGTGGTGGTGGTGGGGTTTGTGGAGGGGTGGGAGGGGGGTTAATGCAGCACTTGTGTGTATCAGATAGATTTTCACCTCCACAAAATTCTGTTTTTCATGGCTGACTCAAGCCCAGAAGCGACACACACACCCAAACACACACACACACACACACACTCACACACACACACACACGCACACACACTCACACAATCACACACACACACTCACACCCACACACACACACCCACACACACACAATCACACACATGCACGTACCACATACAGCTTTGCCTTCCCACCCCCTATTGGCAATCCCCACAAACAAACATCTCTCTGCACAGAATGGATCAAGAAAACATACAATTATCTCTGAAAAACTGGAACAGATTTTTTATTAAATTAACCTTATTAGTGCATTATGGTAAGCAAATGCCAAAAAGGGGCCTGCTCATTTGCATTAAGATAGATTTTTCAGGTTGGCTGCACGATTTAATTAAAGAAAAGATTAAGAGTCATTAGAAGCGCCAGCGTACCTAGCCTAGCCGAGCTCTCCACAGGCTCAGGTTAATACACACACAGATGGTGATTCTGTAACTGCAGAATGGCTCCAGCAGAATGAGAATGATCCTATTAGATTCCAGGGAAGAAGAGAGAGAGAGAGAGAGATGGGGGGGGGGGGGTGTAGAAATGCCGCTCAATGCTCTCTCTCTCACTCTCTCTCTCTCTCTCTCTCTCTCTCTCTCTCTCTCTCTCTCTCTCAGAATGACACGGTCTTTGTGTGGGAGTGGATCGAGAGCCTGTAGCTCATGGAGGGGTCGTGAACCACTGAGACTGTTGAATTGGGGTCTGTGTGTAGGACGACAGGTGAGTCCAGTTCCGCCGCTGGTGGGGTCAGCGCAGATGGCGTGGATTCCTGCCACTGACGGGACCCGCCCCTCCCCCTCCACCCACCACCCCCCCCTTTCCTAACACGTGTTAACAGGAGAACAGTTTCTTCTCATTATACATTTGACATGGCCGTAAAAGCAGGTTTTTGACGTAACAGCTGGGCAGAAAAAAACGCAGAGAAGCGGGGAGAGGTGATGAGGGCAAAAGAATTCAAACATCATCCATCTCTCCGTATGGGCTTCAGGAATTAGGTATTCAAATCATTATGTATGCAAATCGCTGAGGGAGGGATTTGGTAAAAATACAAGAGAGGGAGGCCGAGAGGGAGGGAGAGAGACAGAGAGGGAGGGAGAGAGACAGGGAGGGAGGGAGCGAGAGGCTGGAGGTTACACCCCACAGCCCAGCTTTAATCCTCCAGCTCAGGTCCAGCGCTCGCGGAGCGCTTGCGCACGTCGTCGGCCGCACGCCTCCGTAGGCCCCGGCTCCGAGAGCGGCAGGCATGAATAATAAAAAAAAAGAAAACTGGCAAGGCGGGCCGGCGGGGCGGGGGGGGGGGGGGGGGGGGGGGGGGGGGGGGGGGGGGGGGGGGGGGGGGGGGGGGGGGGGGGGGGGG
>JAOYMR010000001.1:12081029-12089383 GCA_025802075.1 Tenebrosternarchus preto | reverse complement strand
CTCTCTCTCTCTCTCTCTCTCTCTCTCTCTCTCTCTCTCTCTCTCTCTCTCTCTCTCTCTCTCTCTTTCTCTCTCTGACGGGGTTGGCTTCCTCTTCATCAGGTTCATACACATTATCAGAAGCATCTCACAACTCAGGGGCTTGCAGGAAATGGAGAATGAGAAGAAAGTTGAAAGTCACTGGGGGAAGAAGTGTGTATGGGGGGGTGGAGTGGTGGAAGAAAGTTCCTTCTGCAATGATTTCATGCTGGGAACACAAAAGAGCATATTAAAGACTAAAGTTTATCAGTACAAATTAGGGCTTGGATTCACAGTTTCTTTAATCTTTTGCATCTGAACCTTTTTCTTCTGTGTCTCTCTCTCTGTCTCTCTCTATGTGTCTCTCCCTCTGTTTCTTCGCAGTAAAATTTTGAAGCCAAACCTATCCAGCACCGCTGATTTCATCCTCTTAGAAATAGCGAGACGCATCATAAAAATTTAATTACATCCTCCTCATTTCCATAAGATTCCTTAAAAAATGTAAAATTCGTTTAAAGTAAGTGGTGACTTTGTCTTTGAAGATCACGACAATTAACATGGATCAAAGCCTAGGTTCTGTTAGGATGAGAACTTATTAGCATAATGAAATTAACTTAGAGACAAGAATCTCTAATAGGTACAACAAAAAACGCATTAATAATGTTTGAGGAAAATGATGTTTATGCTGGTAATACAACAATTATAGACCTTGTTTTCAATTAACACTTTGTTAATTAAGTTTCTGTTTGTATAGAGCAGCGGTCCTATTTATCCAGTTGAGCTTGAACGTTCTGAATGTAGCATCTCGAAGTGATGTCGGAATTTCCCACCTCGAGCTTTTTTTCCCTTCGTTCCCTCCTTGTGTCACCTCAGATTTACCCAAATTAGCATATTTATAACGATGAATAAAATAATCGCGGGCAGTGTTGTATTTCAATGATAAATAAATCACAGCGCTGTCTGGGGACAAAATGTTTAATTTGGCGAAGCGATGATATCAGCGCTCCCGATTCGTGCTCCCGATCCGAAATGTTCCGTTCCTTCTGCGCGCGCATTCTCTGTCGATTCCGCCGAAACGCTGTGCCGTAAACATCGAGCGCAGCTGCCGAAGCTGTTCACACGTGGGTAGAGCCGCGTGTAAGGGTGGGAGTTACAGCTAGTAGAACTGACCCTGGGTCTCGAGTATGCGTGAGCCGATGTCTTCCTCATCCAGCACGCCTATGCATATGGTAATAAATGAGAGCCTTACATAATTCAGAAGAACCTGCAGTGTGACACCGGTTTCTTTCTTCCTTTTTATGATACTGCGCAAAAACATGCATGTTGCAAATGTATTCAAATGCATTGCATACACTGTACAAAGATATTTTGATTTACATAATTGTATTAATCAAATCAGAACATATTTGCATATGAAAAGGGGCCGGACTATACGGCTGGTTACGTCCGTAAAACCGCGTTTAGCTGCATTTGAAATGAATCAGCCTGATTGTAGCAGTACAGGAGGCTGATCCAGCTAACCTGACAGACTTAACCTCTAGCCTTCTCCCAGAATCTGATCATTCCAAATGTTGGTCTGAACTAAAATGTTGGTGGAAAAAAAACAACAACATATATATATATATATATATAGAGGTAAAGAGTCTAGAGAGGTAATAAAGAACGAATGAGAACGGAAAAGAGGGAGTATAGTGGGAGGGGCTGAAGGCGGCGCCCAATGACCCAGATTTACTCCAAGTGCAAATAAATAATTAAGTGTGTGTGTGTGTGTGTGTGTGTGTTTCTCAGGGCCTGATCTCTGATAGGTGTACAGATATCGGTAAGAGTTTGTTGGGTTTGAGGGTCTGTTGGAACACGGAATGTTTTAAATTCAGCCAAACTTTCTCTCCTGAGCACTTTTACGCCACCATTCCCATGCCCTCACACATTCCTCTCTCTCTCGCGCGCTTTCTCTCTCTCTCTCTCACTCTTGCACTCTCCCACACTTCTGACCCCCCCCCTCTTCCTCTGAGATCTTTCTCTTCCTCTCGCTCTCCCCCAGATCTCTCTCTCTCTCTCTCTTTCTCTTCCCATGGAGTCCTTCAACAGTCTGTCCATCCTGATCTAAGGCCCATTAGAATGAGTTCAGAAAAAGATAAGTTCAGGTCAGTACTGCCGCTCAGTTCGAATGACAGAGGAAAGCAGTGACTGGTTAATAAGATCTAAAGTTCACTAAGATGCTCTTGATGCTCTTGCCACCAGTTCTGAGCACCTGTGTGTAATGGACCAGCTCAGTGGAGCCTGAAGACCATATGACATCAGTGCAGGATGGAGGAATGAGTAGGATGGAGGATGATACCGTGGCGATTTGTGTGTGTTTGTGTGTGAGTGTGTGTGTGTGGGAGTGTGGGGGTGTGTGTTTGGAGTCATCGTTGTCATCATCTTTGTTGTCATTGGTATAGACGTGCAGCGCTGTAATTGAGCTTCAAACTACACCTGAGTTTGACTGGTGCATTAGGCTCTCAAACATCTCACAGCAGTGCTTCCTTACGTCACAGGACCACAAGCAAAGACCCCAAAAATCTCTCTCTTTTTTTCTTGCCGTTATTTATTTACCTCTTTCACGTTTCGTTATTGGTTCACTTGTCTTTTTACTCCATCCTAATCATTTCTCTTTTTACACCATCCTAATTATCTGTTTTTACACCACCCTAATAATCTGTTTTTACACCACTTTAATCATCTCTCTTTACACCACCCTAATCATCCCCTTTTACACCACCCTAATCATGTCTCTCTTTACACCACCATAATCGTTTCTCTCTGTCTTTACACCACCCTAATAATCTCTCTGTCTCTCTCTTTACACCACCCTAATAATCTCTCTCTGTCTTTACACCACCCTAATCATCTTTCTCTCTTTTGCTTCCTTCCTCTTGTGGCCTGTGCTGTCCTATGACAGGGTCTGAATGCAGAAAGGAGAACCTTAGAAGTTTGAAGCCCACGGAAACTAATCAACGCGTCACGCCACGCAAACCCACTGCTTTTCGGATTCCATCCGCCGCTTTGAAAGATCTCCTGCGAGACTTGTGAAATATTCACGCTATTTCTTTTACCTGCTGTGCTAATGGCTAAACGCAAGGAGGTCCGGATCATGTGACTTACCGCGCGCTCCCCCGCGCTAATGAACGCTTTAATTTATACCGCATCATGGAGATGGCTGGATGTGATAAGAAATGCAAATCAAGGGACTCACCAATCACAGTAATTACGCAGAATAAACTTTGTTAATTATAACTGTACGCCAGCAGCGCGGAGTCAGAGGGAATTTGCTATGCCGTGTGAAGTTTTAAAAGCGAACGAACGAGCGTCGACTTCCCTCCACCTTCTGCCGCGTTTTCACCTTCGCCTAAATCTACTCTCACTCAGAAATCATCAACCACCGTCGCAGGGCCGACGTCTGCCTGCTCGCCAACCCCGTCCCTGTCAAAATGTTTATTTTACGCAAAACGCACAGCGTAGTTGCTTTACTAAAAACACGCGCTTGGAAATTCTGTTTGATTTTTTTTTGTTGGAGTTTAAAAACAGCGTATAAAGTCCGAGAAAAATATATAAATTGATTGGCTTTTAATTTCCTCGCATCTGTACTGCTTCTAAAGTAAACAGTGAACAGAGGGGCTAGCCTACTCTCTCTCTCTCTCTCTCTTTCCCTGCTCAACCCCTAGTTTTGTGATCATAAATAGTGTATGACGTGATTATCCGGCCGTGGTTACGCTCCGCGCGCGTGCGAGCCTCGCTGTTGTAGTGCTGGAAGACCGTTTGTTCAGACAGATGTGTCCATTACTGGACTTTCTCTCCCCGATAGATGCCTCTACCTCATAACAGACCGAAGCTTGCTAGGGACTGTTCTAGTCATCACTGCTCAGGATAAAAAGCACTCGGTAAAATGGCCAATGATCAATGTTCTTTCTTACACAAAGTTCAGTTTCCCCTTAGTTTTATTCGGTTTGACCGTATAACAGCTCATTAGCGGACTAATGAGGGTGTGGGTTCACTCTGTCTTTAGCAGTGACATTATATACCAATAAAATAGACAATTAACTTAAAAAGAGGCAGTTCCAGTTTTATTTGGGAATTGTTTGAAACACATCAAGCGGTTAAACATGAAGACATTTGGTTGGACGAAGTGAGTTGTTTGACAAAAGTGGCACTTTTTGAGAATGTTGACTAAAGACAAAAGCTTTGTGTGTGTATGTGGGAGAGAGAAACAGGGAGGCTTTTCTCAGAACAGATGGAGGTGTATGTACGAGTATGTGTGTGTTTGTGTGTGTGTGTATGTGTGGAGCATGCAGGCTAGGAAGTCAAAACGAATATGTGAGCTGCATGAGAGGCTGATCCTGCTGCACTGGGCAGCCGGTAATGTTAGCATGTTAGCTGTGCTGTATGAATATTTTACAAATGATGGGGAACTGATGACACCCCCCCCTAACACACACACACACACACACACACACACACACACACACACACACACACATCCTCAACTAATGATTCTGTTTTGTGCTCCCACTGAAGTCCTTTAGATTAGACAGCTAAGAGCTGGTACTGTAATGTACTCAAACTAAGATTTAACACAAACTCAGATTCAATTCAATCTCAGATTCAACTCAGACTCCGATTCAGCTCAAACTCACATTCATCTACAACTCAGATTCAACTCAAATTCCACAGCATAACACAAATCCTGAGCTGGGATCAGCTCTAGGCATTCTCTTACACTCAAAGTCAGTATGGGCCTACACATCACCAATAAATGTATTACCTTCCCCTCAGCACATACACCCTAATAACAATTTTTACAATAAAAAAATCATACACTTCGTCTTTCAAATGACAGGGACAGATTATTTAACTGAAAATATGTTCCAGCATGTAGGCTAGGGGTTGTGTTAAAATCGCCTTCAAAGGTGAAAAATAAAGTGGTCTTGCGGTACGCTGCAGACTGGCCAGTCAAATCGCTGGGATCCAAACGTCAGATGAAATTGATTCACCGTAAATTATTATGGTCTGCCCCAAATCCCTGAGAGAGTCTTTCCCAGCACTGTGTGTGTGTAACACAGCATGGTTTCTCTCTCTCTCTCTCTCTCTCTCTCTCTCTCTCTCTCTCTCTCTCTCTCTGCCTGTCTGTCTCTGTCTCTCGCTCTCTCTGCCAGGAACATCTGACTCGAGTTAGCCTCTGTGAGGTAGGTATTAGAAAAGGAAACTCACCGGCAGCACCTCCTCAAACGCAGTCTTGATTCATGCCTTAATAACTTCAAGCAAGGCATAACATTTATACATTTACATAATTCAGAGCCATCACCAATCACTAGGACACGTGGCGACTCTCCACCCAATCTGATTTACGACAATTACGGCCAAAGAAAAGAAAAAAAAAAAAAACACACCCCTGGCTCCAATACTTTACCTCTGAACACTGCGGCCTCACACAGTGGTCTGTCGCTGAGTGGAAGGGATAACCAAAAGGAACTTCAGAACTCCTGAAACGTTCCCAGAGGACTGGTATACATGCCTGGCCCAACGTTTTATGCCAATGTTAAGTCGTAGTATTTTATATTTGCTGCTCTTTCGGGTGAATCATTTCTGAGAGATTCCACAGGATCCTCCCTTGGCTAAAGTCTCGGAAACGATGATTATTAATACAAGTAGGTATAACACACCTCGCAAGTTTCTTGTCAGATTATTATTATAAAAGATTGGTATAAATTCAATTTTAAATGAATATCAGGTACAGAGATTTGATGTAAAATGCTGAGGGAGACAGACAGGGATGGTACAGGGTGTTAGCAGGCAGCTGTTTTATCTCCAAAACCCTAGCGCATCAAGCTAAGTGTTTTGTTTATTTGCTCAGTCCTCTGTGCCTTCTGGAGCGGCTCCCGACACATCCGTCGCTCTGTCCTCCTGCAGCTGTTCCGCAGTCAGGGAACACGGCAAACCGGAATGCCACATGACTTTCTGGATACGACCAGCTACCAGCTCAACTCGCCCTTAACTTGTGTGCTGTGCAAACCTTCAGGCAGAGTGAAGAAGAGGCTGACAATCCCTACCATGTGTGTGGTTGGTTTACACGCGTGTGGTTGGTCTACACGCATGTGGTTGGTCTACACACACTCCAAACGTGCGGTTGGTCACTGCTAGGTTTCAAACATACAACAGCAACATTGTCAGACGACTGTAATTACTACTGTAATTACTACTTAAAAAATTATTCCTACTACTTAAAAATAATTAAAATTTTTCATAAACAAATAAACAGCGATGTGATATTTTAAAAAGGTGACAAATTAAAAAAGTATACATTAATTGAAGTATGTGTGTGTGCCACTCTGTTGTCATGTTCAATCAACTGTTTCTTGTTACACCAAAACAATTAATAGAATAATTATCTCAGGTGGATTAAACACAAACGATTCTAAATGAACTCATCTCAGCATAATCATTTTGATGAATTAGACAGTTAGTTAATAAATATATTTGTTTGCTAGCGAGAGAGGAGGCTTTTATGAAGTAGAATACGATCTTTTGTGCACCTTCTGTATTTAATTTAGCAGATTTCATCTGATTTCTGGTACCGATCTTGAATAACTTTTCCTTCATACATAAATGCGATGCGGTTGCAAAATTCATAAAAGATCATTTTTGGATTATGACTGCATGTTAACTCTGTATATGAATAGATAACGGTAGCTGAAGTTGATTGGTGGACTCTGGACTGTGGGGTCAGGGACAGGATAAAACGTCTCTGGGGTCACAGGGCGGGTCACTGAGGGGCCTCTCGAGGGCCTTCCTGCTCTCTGACAGCGTTTTGTTGGGCTTAAAAGGTAAGAGTGGGACATGGTGGGGTTTGGTACTGACGAGGAGGAGGAGGAGGCAGGCTTTCTGGGTAGTAGGGTAGAGATGATGGTCTCGCCTCTCCCTCCCCATGGACTGCTGCAGAAGAGGGAAGGAGAGGTGAAGAGTGTGTGTGTATGTGTGTGTGTGCGTGAGAGAGAGAGAGAGAGAGAGAGAGAGAGAGAGAGAGAGAGAGAGAGAGCAAAGTCTAAAAGGAGCTGATGGAACTCTAAAAGTATGGTAAAGTAAGGGAGGGAGGGAGAGAGGGAGCAGGAAGTGGAGGTGTACAAGGCCTGACCTCCCTGGAGATGAAGATTGTGAAGAGGATTCATCTGGCTCAACACACACTCAACACACACACACACACACACACACACACACACTCATACATACAGACAAGCTCATGCACTCTCACACACACAGCACACACATACACGCTATCACACACACAGTGCGTCCCTCTCACCATCAGAGGTATTTGTAGAGTTGGACACCGGGTTGCTGTGGTAAGTGCACAGGTCAAATGGGGACGTTCTTGCCCCAGATTGCATCAGGGGCGGAGCTAACATTCCTGTCATGGGGTGGGGCTAAAATTCCTCTCAGGTCCACTCTTCTCTGAGCTGTAACTCTTCTCTGAGCTGTAACTCTTCTCTGAACTGTAACACTTCTCTGAACAGGCATGGCATTTCACATTGGTATGCCTGCTCCATCCAGACTGTATGGGTGGTGGTGGTGTCTGGAGGTGTAGCTGAACACATGTTCATTTACGTTCCAACATCTCTGCCAAACGAGCGTCTTCATCCACCTCCACCCACCCCCACCCCCATTAATCTGATCCCTTCTCACACCTGGTTAAACAAGCATAGCTCGATTAGTGGCGGAGGGCTTGTGTGGAGAGAGAGTTCCTCTCCAGCCGGAGTGTGAACCCCATCCATCAGCTTCCAGTGGAGGACTCTGGAACATTTCCACCAGTGCCTTTCTGAGCAGCCTTCTGTTCAAGCAGCTTATATTAGACACCTTCCACTGGGTGCAGGAGCTACAACAGACTTTTACATAGAGAGAGAGAGAGAGAGAGAGAGAGAGAGAGAGAGAGAGAGAGAGAGAGAGAGAGAAAGAAAGAGAGAAAGAGAGAGAGAACAAAAGCAGGAAGATAGGTCTTGAAAAAGAGAACGTCATAACATCAAATCAAGGCTTAAAACACAAAATAAATCAGAAAAAAGTGGTAAAATTAGAGTAAATCGCTGCCTTCTCTCCACAGCTACGATTAATCATTTGTTACTAATGTTGTTTGTGTCTCGCTTTATGTCTGTACCTGTTGCCTTGGCAATACTGTAATGTCTATTGCTGAATTAAACTGGCCTGATAAAGAGTAAAGAAAAAACAAAACTCGACTATTAATAGATGTTTGGTTAGTAATTACACATAATTAATACCCAACAATTTATTTCCTGTAATATATGCTATGC
>JAOYMR010000001.1:12039848-12049114 GCA_025802075.1 Tenebrosternarchus preto | reverse complement strand
ATAAAATATATATTATTATTATTAACCTGATAGAGAGAGAGAGAGAGAGAGAGAGAGAGAGAGAGAGAGAGAGAGAGAGAGACAGAGCACGTGTTATATATATATATATATATATATATATATATTGCTGGTTATAAACATAAAATATAAGCATATTTTTGTGTTATAAAATGCCCAGTTTTTAATGAACTCTTATGGTGTTAGTGCTCTGCTGGGTCTAAATAACACTGAAAGAGTTCATTCAGCACCCCTGGATTTTGCTATGCAGTTATTAGCGGTTGATTATAGGTGGTGTACTGGGTTTGTACTGGGTTTGCCCAGTGACTGTACACAAGGTGAACTGCTACTGCAGTTGGACTTGCATGTCATTCTGTATGTAGCCTTATGTGTGAACAGTATTAATAATAACAGATCATAATAGCACCTGGCCACTTTGTGCATGTTTATGTGTGTGTGTGTGTGTGTGTGTGTGTGTGTTGCCGTCACTGAATTTATTGCCCTATGATCACAAACATGACCATGATTTCATGGTGTGCATGTAGCGTTGGAATTTGAGCAGTACAAGTTGTCTGCAGTCAACATGTTATTATTCAAATCCTCTAAGGAATAAGTTTTACTCAAAGTGTGACTTGGGAATTTTGACCCTTCACAAACGTTTAGGTCATTAGCTAGTGTCGGAATCAGGCCCTGGACTGAACCTGATTACTAAAGAAAGCCCTCGATAAAAATCAAAAACTCCTCATCTGCTCGTCATCTGTGCACACATCCCTGAAACCACCTTTGTCTAGGCCTTATCCCTACAGACGTACAGGATTATCTCTATATCTGTGTTTGTCACTGAGATGTTTTGCATTCACACTCATGCATAAAACCATTTTAAATTACCAAGCAAGGGCTGCAGTGAAATACAGATTATTTCGGTTTTTTTTCCTCTCGCATACTTTCTTCTCTTTTGAGATACAAGACCCCTCCCCTGCAACACCATTCCACCTTAATGACAAGGTGTCTTTTATGGAGCCATTAATTGTTAATTGTTTGGTTATGCACCCCCCCCCCACCCCCACCCCCACTTCCTGATGTGGGTGGTCTCAGCCTGAGAGCTTCCTGTCTGTTTAGGCGGGCTTCCTGAAGGTGCCAGAAAGTACCGGAAACAGGTTCCAGCCACAATCTTAAATCAGTCTGCTCCTCCCCTTCACCACCAGATGCTTTCTCTTTTACAGGCTTTTAGATAGACACTTCTCTCCAGCCAGTCAGACTGGTATAAACTGGCTCTAATGTTTGTGTATGAGTTCAAATGTGCTTCAAATGGATCATTATGAGACAGAGAGAGAGAGAGAGAGAGAGAGAGAGAGACATATGAAGCCCTCACTTGAAGCTGATGTCTCTGTGAAATTGAGACAGACATGGTGGCATTTTAACATCTAAACTCAAGCTGACGCATCTGTCTCAATTGTATGGATGCTTGGCACCTCACCGTACAGATCAGAACAACATGGTGGGAGGATGGGGGTGGGTGGGGTTCTGGATTCATGTTAATTCACCTCAGCAGACTGACTTTGTACCTGAGGTGGAGCTAAGACATGCAGGCTCCACATGTAAATGATATGCAAATGACCTCTACTCAGGCACCTCCCACCTATCTGCACATTTTACTGTAAGAAGGCTCTTGTAATACCTCTTACATAATAAAAGACACAAATTACATTAAGTGTAATAGTACATCTCTTTAATGGATTTTATAAGTCAATTAAGGCATACAAAATGAAAACAAATATTGTAATCTGTGGATTTAATGCACTATACATTTTCAGCCAAGCATTTTTTTAAAAGACAGAATATTGCAAAATGAAATGTTCCGCTCCCTTGAGTTTCTGCTTCCACCCCTGTAAGGTATTTGGCTTTTGCACCTGCCTTACCTCCTTATGACACTGTGTTCCTCCAGGCGCAGTGACACTGTGTTCCTCCAGGCCCAGTGTTGCAGAAAGGATCTGACCTTTCTTTTAAAGAGCTGGGTTACACACGGAAGAGGAATACATGGTTAATACAACCAGAAAGCTGTTACGGCACTTACCAAGTTATGGTTGAGAAACAATGCTAACACACACGTGTGTGAATACATGTTCACACACACACACACACACACATTTAGAGGGAAAAGGAATCACTCACGTAATTGTTCTTGTCATTTGTGCAGCAATTTTACTCCTGAATGCTTCGTTTTAGGCGGGAATTAATAAAAATTGCACTCGCTTCAGGTGCTGTGTCTCTCTTTTTCTTTCTCCCTCTCTTTCCCTCTCTTTCTTTTTCCCTCTCTCACTCTCTCTCTCATTCTTTCACTCTCTTATTCTCTCTCTCTCTCTCTCCCATTCTCTCTCTCCTCTCTTCTTCTCGCCTGCAGCTCTTTTACTCTCTTTCCCTTATTATCAGTTCATAAATCCCTCTCATTCAGGCAAATTAGAGAAGGCTGCGTGAATGTGTGTGTGAACGTGTATGTGTGCATGTGTGTGACGTGTGTGTGCATTAGTCCAGCTTAATACTGAGAACTAGGGGGTCCAGAACAGCAGGAATTGGACACAGTGCGTGGTGGACACACACACACACAGAGCACAGTGCAGCGTCCAACACAAAGCCGATCGGCATGTCTGATCCCCTGTAATTAAATTATGCCGAGAGGTAGAGTACTTTTCCGCCAGAAAAAATCCTTCTGTTGCAGAAAGACCCTAGTACTGGGGGGGGGTTCTACAGGGCACTGTGGTAGCAGTAGGAGCAGCCCATGCCTGACTGTGGTACTGTGAAGAAAAGACGAGATAACGTGTAGAAGAGCAGGGTGACTTATAGCTGAGATTTATTTTTAATGCTGGATGTCTTCTGAGTTTTGTGTCTCACAGGTGGTTTACAGATTTTAACCAGTAAAATCCATGGAATAGATAAGACCAAATGACTTTAATGAGCATACGCCATTTTGCCTTTGGAAAAAGAACATGATATAAACTTGGTTTGTTTAAGCTTACTGAGGGTTTAAGATGATCTCTGTAAAGCACCCACTTCCAAGCCATGAATCATGTATTGGATTGGAACTCAAGGTTTATTCAGCAGAAAAATGTCACCACATCTTTTAGCTACAACATTGTGAACATTCAACCCTGATTCTATTCCCAAGGTCTTTTTTTTCAATAACCTACCATGGGAGTGTCACTATCACCAGTGTCTTCCTTTGACATACCGGCTTTAGTTTCAGGCAGGTTACCACAACACTTCCCGTTGGTGCTCCTGTCAGGCACCGTGACCCGTAATTATGACCCCAGCAGTTATGTTCACCTTCAGAAGAACCATGTTGCCATGAACTGAGGACCAGTCGTTTATGTAACTCCAGCCTCTGAGGAGATCATGGCAGAAACCCCTCCCACCCCTCCGGCCAAGCTAAGAAGTTCTCCGATTCTTACGTCATGTACTGAATATTCTCAACATTTAAAACATTGAGTATCACTGTCTGAGAATTCTTAAGATATTAGCATATTTAATCTAAATACTGCTGTCTGACAGAAAATCAGCACTTGGTAGGGTTTAGAAGGGACACATCACAAACATATCACATACACAGGAGTGTAATCCTGTAGACCTAACCGTGGTGGTAAGCGATAAAGTACAGCAAAAGTTCTACTTGTTTAAGACAATTAGGAAACAAACTCAGTGCTAAGTTGTTCAGAGAGGGAGATAGTGATCATTTCTGATTTTTTTTTAATAATCTTTCATCTCTCTCTCTGTCCCTCCCCCCTCTGTCTTTCCCTCTCTCCAGCCCCTGATTATGCTAATCTGAAGAGGGCTCACTATATTCATTAGAGAGCCACTTCTTAGTAGCTGTTAAGACACTTACGGTTGTTCACTGAGAGGGAAGGGAATGCACAAATTGGAAAAAAAAGAAAGAAAAAAACCGAACGTACATAAAAAAGAAAAAAAAACAAACAAAGAAAACTAATTCAAGACTGAAGACGGAACGTTTGAACCACGGCGTCTTCACCTTTGTGATATCAGCAAAATACGCAGCACGTCTGCTTGCTGCATCACCTTTCGAATGTATAACTACAAAATCAGCATTGCACATTCCCTGCCTGTGGTATAACGAAGGTGAAGATTTTTAAATCAGACATGCGTTTCAAAATCGAAGTTTCCTTTTCTAAACCCTCTCGGCACCCCCCCGCCCAGTACCTAGAAACGGCTGCTCATTATTACTTCATTACAAACGTAGAAAAACCGTAAGAAACAATCTCCATATGCATCATTTACATTTTACATTTACAAAAAAAAGTTTTGGGTTGCAAGATTTGCTTGGACTGTCCATGAGTCTAGAACCAGGCAGGAAAACTCTGGAAAAGCCATTCCCGCCTGTGCGTTTTAAAATCTCGTCTATAAATAACGGCCTGCAATACTAATAGGTTCAGAACCTTGTCATATCAGGTTACATCTGCGTGGGATACATGTCTAACTTTTCCATGATCCATTTCGGTGAGTGCGCGCTTCATGCATTATAGATGATGAAACCTAGGGCTCAGGTTGGACGAGAAGCGGCGTGCTCGTTTTCTCGCCGCGCGCTCCATGTTTTATCTCCCCCCGAGGCGGACTCCCATCTCCTCAGTGTGTCCCTTTCTGTCGGCGCTTGTTGGTGATTCCCCCCCCCCCCCCCCCCACTTTGCGCTGAGGTAAGAGCAGGCGCGAGGAGGGCAACATTCTGAATAATTTAACGCCAGAGCGTTTGAACAGGTACGAAAATAATCCTGGGCGAAAAAGAAGAGCGAATATCTCTCTTTCACCCTCCCTCGCGCTTTATCTCTCTGTAGAGTCTCTCAGCACAGATCGGAGTGTGGGTATGAAATATTAAAGGTTATTGGTGAGCGTGAAAAGAGGGAGAGCGGTAGTCCTGCGAGAGCGCCGAGAACAGGTAGATGTGGAGTTGAAGTAGACAGGTCGCGATTATTTATACCGCTGAGTCTCTGTAAACACAACGCGCACCGAGCAGACGGCTTGAGGATCTGTGTGAGGCTACTGTACGCTCGAGCCATAACGTTGTGCACATTTTGTTCAGACATACTCACCTCCTCCCGTTATATCTCCACTGAGACACACATAAAAATTTGAAGGATATCACACATTTCATACATTACATTAACCATTAGCCTACATACTGGGTCCAAGTCTGAGGATTTACTATACCGAAACAACTGAACTTGAGGTTTCACACTGGTTCGCTGTTACAGGGATGGGCCTTTCTTTGAACTTCTGAGTTTTACAAAACAATACAGAAGACAGAAATCTGAATCCTCCTCACTGACCCAGACTCTCCTCCTACTCGTATTCCTCATCTTCCTCACAGACTGGATGATCGTACCCAAGCCCGCCCTTTGGCCCTCCCGCTTCGCTAGGGGCAGCATGGCCTGGGTGGGGTTTAGGGTGGAGCCATGGGGCAAGAGGGTGGTGCAGACTCTCGGTGCACTCTCCGGCCTCGGGTGGCGCTTTAATTAGGAGTTGGATGCGTGTGGCCTCCACTCCACCACGCTAATGATACCCCCCTGCTACCCCACACCACCAAGCCCACAGCTCTGCCCGTTGGAGGGCAATTATGAGCCTTCGACTCGAGGAGGGCTCTTGACCTACCCTTGAACCTGTCACCCGCAGTCATGGAGGCCAGCATCTCTAACCACAACATCACTAGCTACGAGTTCGTTTAGTAGCCAGACAGCAAAGACACATGAAATGAGTGTAAAGAAATGTAGGAAACTTTGGGTTAAAGCAGTCCTCCCACTCTGTCTTTCTCACACAGACATACACACACTCACACACACACAAACACATACATACACTACCTCAGTATCATAGACTGAGTAGCAACAGTGGATGGTGTAATAGAAGGTAATCAGGTTCTGGATGCATTTCATGTGTGTGTATGTGTGTGTGTGTGTGTGTGTGTGTGTGTGTTGGAGGAGTACTGTATTGAGATAAAGCCTGGCTGCTGTACAAAGCTCTCCATTCTCTGTCATTGGGAGCTGGCAGTGAGGACAGTTATGTGGGGGAGGTTAGAGTCAGGAATCAACCTGGATGTGAGACACACGCCAGACATATAGAGAAGAGTCTTAAAGAGCTCAACTTCATAACTGCAGCGGAATTATGCAGAGTGCCTTCAGAGGTAGCACATCCTTCTTTAAACACAGACCAATCACTGTTAATAGGGCCAGAATACCTCATCAAATCTAGAAGAGAACTTTTAAAATTCTGACATGATCTTGTAATGATCTGAGGGGTTGGAGGTGGTGGTGAGGAATTCACCTCAAGAGGTTCGGGGTGAAAGGTCATGTCACGAACAAGGACCTGGAGGCAGGATGTAGGTGAGGATGAGGTAATATTGTTTTGACTGATTTATGTTTTGAGTTATTGAAGATGAAGTTGCATCATGGGAGATCTTCAATTTTTCTCTTTACAGCTGAAAAAGATACATAATGTCAAATTACACAAAACTCCACCTAAAATCAAATTGGCAATGTTATGCATACGTGTTGGATATTTCCATTCTTAATCATAATAAACCACCATCAGGACAGCATTTCTACAGACGTCAGAACAACCCGACCTTTGCCCTGGAACTGCTTGTGCAGTTGTGGTTTTGAGGCTTTGCCCTGCCCTCTCATGCCTGCCCCCATAGCGCACTGGTGTTGTGAAACCACGCAGGTGTGTGTGTGTGTTTGTGTGTGTGTGTGTGTGTGTGTGTGTTAACTCACTTCCCTCCACTTCCCCCTGCAGTGTGTGGCCAGTCGCAGTGTGATATGCAGCGGTCAAGGTTACTCAACCTCAGTTTCCTGTTAACCATTCTTGCTGAGTCACCGTACCTCTGGGGAGCCTCTCTTTCAAGTTCCATCCCCTCCCCTCTCTATCACTGCCTCAATCTCTAAACACTCTGTCTCCTAGCGTTCCTGCCGTTGGGTCCTAACTCACCTCATGCTCCTGGATGCCTCCTGGTCTATCCAGGGTGATGATATCATGAGTAAATGCAGTGATGCTTTGAGCAAATGCGGTGACAATCTTGCTAAGTTTATGTGCGATACTTTTCAGCGATTAGGCTCACATTTTCCGTTCAGATTTTAGCAGTCGTCAAGGCCACATTCTGAGTGTGTGTGTGTGTGTGTTCACCACCACAGAGGGGACCCATTTGCACTGAGGAACATTTTCTCCAGTGCCGCATCCGTATTTTAACCCGACTCTGAGCCGCACAGGGGTACAAGCCCCTGATCCCAAGAGCAGGCCTCTATGCTAACTTTGGCAGTGTTGCCGAGGTGACGGGAGCTGGGCCTTCTCTCGGCCCCACTCTACTGTAGACCGGCTTTGGCTGCCCTTGTATCTGTAAGGCTCAGTGGTAGCGGGGCACGTCCTGCTGGGGTCTTGCATTAAAGGGCCTGGATTGATTTGCACCTGTAGAGAACGGTCCAATAATTGCGCCCGTGAAAGACCCTTCCACCATTTCCTGTGCCAACCCCCCGGGGCGAACCGTCTCCGGTCCTCCCAGGCCCCGAGGAGCTTTCCGTGGAAGCCAGATGCAGCTCCTTGCTGGGAGAGGGGTCTGTCGGAGGCAGGGCCAGCGGGATTCTGATGCTCGCCCGCAGCCCGCCTGCCGTCACCAACCTGGCACACGCTGGCCAGGCATAAAATGTGGCGACTCCCGGCGTCGTCAGAGTGAAGGAGCCGGTCGAAGTCGTACGGGGTACCGTACAAAGAGAAGGCAGGGGAAGCGCAACGTCCCTGGGCTGGCAGGGGGAAATCACGTGGGTGTCGGCCCCAGCGTGACCGTGGTCATGTGGAGCTTCAGCGTGGATGGAGAGGTGGATGGAGTGGCTGATGATACCTGCTCCATCCCCAGAATCCCCTGCTCCATTCCCAGAATCCTGGTCCTGTAAACCGATATCAGTGGGATGACTAAAGCCCGCCTGGGTCCTCACAAAACACCCCCAGCACAAAAAACAAAAACGATCAAACAAAAAACAGCATACAATGCGTTGTTTACGTCTAGAGGCGTGTCAGCCTTGCGGCGTCTGGCGCGGCTGTGAAGAACCGTGGTCGAACCCCGGCGCGCCTTGGCTGCTCCGGCCTGCCGCTCGCCACTAATCACCGCGGTGATGCGCTGCCGCCGCCGCTCGTGCTCACGCTGTCTCTTAGCAACACGCCGGGGAGATTCGAACAATTCCATTAAAGTGTGACACCTCTTAGCAGGTGGGTGCATGCTTGCGGAGATAAACAGCGTGTGGGAGATCAGCCAGTACTATTTGCTAACATCAACATTGATAGCATCAAGCAGGGGATGTGTTTACAAGGCCTCCGGAATTAACCGTGAATGTAAGAGTCACCTCACCCCCACCCACCCCGAAAAGAAAAGAACAAACGTCTGTGTCTTTTGATCGGCTAAAAAGCCTCTCAGGTAGTTGGCTGCCTGTTCTACATCTGCGCGAAACAGTCTATTTCCATTTAAATACCTGCGGAGTCTCAGCATTTAAATCCGTCTGAAGTAACGCCAGGGACGTCTGCGGAGGAAATTGGATGATTTCTGGTCTCTCTGGTAATTTTAGTAACTATGCACGTAAACAAACTGTGAAGGGGGGAAAAGAAAGAGGCAGAAATTGCGACTGTGTGCACAGACTGCTCTTTAGAGCCAGGTGTTTTCTGAAGGCAGAGTCGGCGCACGGCGGGCTGTTTGGAGCAAAAATGATTAACTTCAGTATGAGGAGTGGAACAGCTGAGGATGAGAGCTCACGAGCGGAACGCAGCCAGGCATGTGAGCGTTTGTCAATGATCAATCTGCCTACCTGAAGTACCTGAACTATGTTGAGCCATCATCTAATATGTGACTGAATACAGGAAAGGCTCTTGTGTCTGTGTGTGTGTGTGTGTGTGTGTGTGTATGTTTGGGTGTGTGACCGTGAAGTGTGTATGTGTCAGAATTATACCTCCATTTTCTCACGCCAAGTTCATTTCTTCTCCTCCAGAGTTTATTAGTACTGTATTACTAGTATTAGTACAGGTCCTTGGGTAATGTAATACTCAGAGTGTGTTTGTGGGTAGTTTGGGGGGGGGGGGGGGGGCCTTATTTTCATCTCGCAAAAATGGCTACAGTTTTTCCTTCTCTTTTTCTATGCCTTATCAGTCTCAACCAATCAACACAAAGCGCACAGCCAGTCTCAACCAATCAACACACAACGCATTGCCAATCATGTAGGATAGGCCAGAGCAAT
>JAOYMR010000001.1:12000358-12015150 GCA_025802075.1 Tenebrosternarchus preto | reverse complement strand
ACACACACACACACACACACACACACACACACACACACACACACACACACACACACACACACACACACAAATACATAAAAACACTCATATAAAATGCTTATAAACACCACACTACCATATAAACATTACACACACCACACCTCCATATAAATGACTTACAGTGCA
This sequence comes from Tenebrosternarchus preto, assembly GCA_025802075.1. Classification (NCBI taxonomy): domain Eukaryota; kingdom Metazoa; phylum Chordata; class Actinopteri; order Gymnotiformes; family Apteronotidae; genus Tenebrosternarchus; species Tenebrosternarchus preto. Next base: position 12,014,985 of record JAOYMR010000001.1, on the reverse strand, counting down.
TGGCACCTTCAAAACCTGCTTTGTGAACATCCTCCACTGTGTTTCACCACCCCCCCCCTCCCCCACACACACACACACCCGGAACATGTGTGTGCTTCACACACATGTGCTTCACACACCCAGCTTCGCTTACTGGCTAAACATCTACAACTTCCCATCCGGCTCTGCTTGTCTCCCTCGCACACGTCTGCTGAGAGCATATGTGGTACGTTCGAAAAAATAGTCAGAGTTCAGAACAATAACGTCGTGATACACGTTTTTTTTTTTTTTGGGGGGGGGAGAGTTTTCCATGGCTGTAGACTCCGGGAGAGGAGCAGGAGCTCACGGACGCAGTCAGGAATAATGGCTACGCAGCAAGGAGCAGGAACGGGAAGCATTCACATGTGGGAAACGGGTTCTGTCCGTCTGGCAGCCCTTGGCCTCGACAAAACCCTGCAGCCACATGCTCCTGTATGGGACGTTTATTCTGGTCCAGCGTGCCTTACTTGAGGTGACCTACTGTAATAACTGATCAGCACGTCAGATTCAGAATAATTGTATCTAATGTGCTGTATCAGTCATTATGTTTTGCATTGTTTTATGTCTATGTGGTAATATCCTTTGGAGAAGAGAGAGCAGTCATACAATGATCTGAAGATCTTTAAATAGTTTTATTCTCACTCTTTGTTTTATCTGTAATTTCCTTTTTTAAATGTATTGTCTGTTGGATTAAGTACAGTTATAGACGGATACTTTTTGGATAAATTGCAGCAAGTGTGTCAAAACGTCCACTGTAAAGGCATTAGATCAAGGCAAAAAGAATCAAGATACACACATGAACTCTCTCTTTCTCTCTTTCTTTCTTTCTCTCTCTCTCTCTCTCTCTCTCTCTCTCTCTCTCAGACACACACACACACACACACACACACACACACACACACACACACACACACACACACACACACACACACACACACAGATGACACAGTTTTTAGAGTCAGGGAGATGAGGGGGCGTCCTGTTTTCCCAATTAAATTAACGGATACATTAACCCGGAGGTTGCTTCATAGGTTGGCTACGGACTGTAAGTCGATTTCACGCTATATATAATATTCACACAAATAACGCGAGGGTAGCGCCACATTCGGGATGAATGAACCGATAACTGCCGCTCGGGAGGCGCGAAGTATTAATGTCGTGTTCCGAGCCTGTCAGCGCGTGCAGGAAAAAGAACTAAATAAAAAAGAAAGAAAGAAAGAAAGAAAGAAAGAAAGAAAGAAAGAAAGAAAGAAAGAAAGAAAGAAAAAACCCTACATTTAACACACGAATAATAATATATATGCATTCACCAATGAAAGAATCAATTACAGCATAAGTAAGCAATGAAAACTAGAAGATAGAATTATACTATTGCTAATAAAATGATAACACCTACTAAAAGATTTTGCTTTAAACTAAATTAGAACATAAAGGTTTGCAATGATCCAGTACTGACAGCAATGATGAACAGATCACGCGTGTGAGAATCACGCAGTACCCTGAAGATGACAGACCTTTACTGACTCTAACAGGACTACGAGACCTAACAGGCGAAAATGACATGCAAAAATAAACGAATCAACCCCCTCACCGTGCGCAGTAAAATCCATACCACTCCATAAAATTAACTAACAGATTAACAGAAGTCCAGAGAAGTTAAGACAAACGTCCAGTTTTTGTTCTGCCTAATAATAATAATAATAATAATAATAATAATAATAATAATAATAATAATCTTACCCAAGCGACAGTAGAATGATGCGCTTAAAATCTCCCCGGGGACTGGTACCGTTTAAGTGGTGGTTACGCTCTCACATCCGCAGCATTTCTGTATTCCAGATGTTGAGCACCTTTCCGCCTGCTGTGCGCGCCACTACGCCCCGATCTGATTGGCTTTGAACAAAAGCATCAAATAATCCTTCCCCTTGATTGATGATTTAATTATCCATACACTAGATAAGTACAGGAGGAATGAGCGCCAGGAACACTTTATTTACATAACCAATCACGTCCCCTCAAGGTGGGGCTTCCCCTCCGCCTGTCCGCATTCGCGCGCATACACTGCAGTGAAGCTCCGTCCAGAAATGAGAGAGCAAAGAAAAACACATTTTACAAATAGTCGGATTAATAACCACGCCCTGTAATGTACACGAGATTGTAAATTACGCAAATCCATAGGCTCTTCAATTACTTAGATAAACGTTAAAAAAAAATCTTGGAAAAAAAGTTGAAATATGTACCTTTAAAATTCACATAAATATGACAGAGCTGTATTAAACATGAAAAACTAGAACTGATGTTCAGTAGTCAGATAATGTATTTTCGTTAATTTAACGTTCACCTGCCACCTGCGTGAGATGTCCCTCCCCTTAAGAGCGCAAATGACCTGCGCGAGCCGGAGCTGTGGAGGGAAAAGGCTGCACGCTGACTGTGAGGCGCTGACTGTGAAGTTAAAGTCACCCAACCTCGAATATCACACGACGAGAAAACCGTGAGTAAACCTGATACTAGCGGACAAACTGTGATTTAAAATACAGTCTTGTCAAGCAACGACTGTTTACTTTTCCGCGTCAGTTGATTCCGGGTTTTGAGGGTCAGACTTTCTGACAGCTGAGATTCCGTTATGTTTTTAGATCGCGAATTTTGTCGAAGCTTTTGGCGAGAATTTAAGACAGTTCCAACTTTCTTCATATTTTTTACGCGTTTTGTTTGAAAGGTTACTTGATACGAGTCGTTTCTTGCGCCTCATGAAACAGGAGAGAGAAAGAAAAAAAGAAAAAAAAAACTTATCACGTTTCCCAGAAGATGCTCACGTTTGGTACTCCTCAATTATCCCTCCCCGTGAAGATAGGTGGCGCGTGTTTCAGGGTCTCTCCTCTGTATTACAGAAAAGAAAAGGGAAAAAAATGTCATTAGAAGAGGCGTAACACGTCAGTCCGTCCGCAGGTTTGTTTCCTGGAGTGGCTGAAAGGGATCAGTCCCAACCTGCGCTGCAGGAATAACGGTCCTTCCTCCAACTATTAACAAGGCTTTATTATCTTTTCGCGAGGATCCCGCTTCTTTTCCAAACCGGCACTGCTACATTTTGCCTATTCGCACAACCAGCTCGACAAGATAGAAACGTAAACAACAAGGTAGGTGAGACTTGTTTTCTCGTCTTGTAAAAATAGGAAATCGAGCCAAGATCGGGAATGTAATGATTTTTTTACTCATATTGGACAGGAAAGTCGAATACGAATATGTTTTAGAACGCACACTTACCTTTAAGTTCACCTGCACAGGTGAAAGGTGAGTGCTATAGTCAGTTGAATGGCAGTTAACTGCTTATTTTTGGAAGCGAGTCAGTAGATAATTATTTTACCAACTCCCTAAATACTAATAAAAAATAGTCATATAAAGATATTTTATTCGTGTAAATGTTACGTTATGGTTACTTTAGCAAACGAAAAGATTTTCATTTTTTCTTCTTTTGCTAAATTCCTTTGCGTCGATCGTAGTTCGCCAAACAAAATGTATATTTGACAGATCAATCAAATAATGTATTTTACAGAAGGTATTAACTAAGCGATGTCATATTGATCAGTTATATTACATTCGTGATCGGACTATCATCTTAAATGTATTTTCATTCACTTTCCCCAGTACAACGTCCTGCGAGGTATTTGTGAGTGTTTGTTTTGCCAGTCATAGCTCGCTTCCCACTGCAATGCAATCATACGGGACGGAGTGCAGTCGGCACGCGGAGACGAGCTAACCCGAACCCAGAATATTTACATAAAGCTTAAAAACGCGCTAAATGTGAAAGATGATCAATTCGCGAATTCAGTAAAAGCCATGAAAGTTTTCGACGTGCTGTGCTCGCCAAAACTGGGGTTTCTGCTCTCTCACCGCTTTTGCACAAAACGCAACGAGGCCACCAAAAAGTGACAAGTGAAAACAGGACGAGTAAGGATAATCTAAAAATTATAATTATAATAAAATCAATATTAATTGGACTAAAATTAGGGCACAACAAATTTGCATCTACCCTACAACTAACAGATTTGTGGTTTAATTATTTTACATTGAAAAAACACTTTTTAATTATTGTGCATTTTTGTATTTTCAGCGTTTATGGTGATAATCCGTATTTGTAGTTCATGATTAATGCAGTTGCCACAGAAATGGAAAGTGACTTTATTCATCTGGAAAGCCTGTTCATATTGACCTGTGAATTTTCATAATTCCCAAACTCCAATTTAACCTATTTAAATCAAATCGGCTCATCAATTCTAAGCCTACAAGTCTGCCGATATTAATACATTTTTATTGAAAGAATCTGCAACTTAGACTAAACCGGTTTACTATTCGTGTTGTGTGAACAATTTCTCGTGTGGCTTCAAAACTGGCCTCTGTGATAACGTGCAACAGTTAGTGAGTTTGTTAGCAGATACCGAGAATGGAGACCAGCTTATCTTAGTGTTAGACCACAGCTAGGTCACCACCGATCAGCGCGAGCTTACAATGTATTAAGACGTATCATTTTTAAAGGAAACGCCGTAACCCCACGTCTTTCCCCATAGGCAGTCGCTGTGAATTATGACTTACATTTGCCGTGCAGTTTTGTCTCCCCCTCCGTGAGCTTTCCCGTTGTCTCGTGCTCTTGCGCCCCTTAACCCGATCACTTGCATCAAAAGAACAACAGCACATTAATTCAATCCCTCCGTAGCCTCGCAAACATCCTCGGTTTTTTTTCTTTTAATGTGACCCGGCATTTCGAGTTCGCCGTATAAGCGAGTGATATAATTGTTCAAACCTGCGCTTGGTGTAAAAAAAAAAAAATAGGGAGTCGCGGAGTGTCTACATTGTTGCTGTGTTTGGTTGCTAGATATTGAGACTGCGCGTTGCTGATTGAAGGAGTCGCGTCCATGCGAACTGCCATCTGATACACTCCTATCAATGAGGCAGCACATCATGGCGGATGGCCCCCGGTGTAAGCGGCGAAAACAAGCCAATCCGAGGAGGAAAAACGGTAAGAAAAAGCTCAAAAGTGATCTGGCAGAGTGAAGTGTGTGATTGCGATTGTGTTGTCAGAGCGGTTCGGGATACGGATCTGGCTGACGGGCAGCATATCGCATGCCTTTTTTCTCCTCTTGCTCATTGGGAATAAAGTAGAAATAGGACTAAATGGATCTGTAGTGTAAACAAACGGTTCTTTAACGGATCACTTGAACCGCACTGACAAGGCTTTTGTCGCCACGGCTTTTCATTCCTTACACACGGAAGTTGGAGTAAGTTAGAGAGGCAATTGTGACGGTGTAGAGTGAGAAACGGAATGCAGGAAAGTTTTGCAGTAGCGGCTCGCCCTCTTTATTTCCCACCAGATGAAAAAAACCGTTAATCGCGTTCAGGCGCGCTTGTTTGGGCTAGTTTGTCGTTTTAAATAGCTGCCTATTCTTTACGTTAAAAACGTTAATTTTCTAGAGAATGTTGATGACACTCCATAAACAGAATCACATAGTTAAAGCTGTAGCCCTCGAGCGGCGCCTGTACACCAGGTTGTATTTTGTTATACACTTATTTTCATTCATTTCAAAATTATGAACGTCACTTAAATTTTGCGTAGGTTTTTGCGTATTGTACGCTGTCCTGTGGATTTGTCAGTGTAGTTGTTAGAGACCCCTGTGTTTTGTGAAGATGAATGCGATGTAGCATTGTGAACGCCACAAAATGATACACAAGTGCAATGGCGATAATACTAGTTGTGGCTGATTTGCGTGGAGTCGTAAGAAAACAAACACACATTCCGTTGTACACAAATTGTTCTGGGACATTTAGCAAGTGCCCATAGCTGTTGTTATTATAGTACAGTTAACACCTTTTAATTCGACTGTACTTTTACAGAAATGTTTTTCCCATACCATGCGGTACGTTGCTAGAGTTAACTTGTCGAGTTCGCATTTAGGATTGTTTGGAACTCGATATTTGTTGAAGCACAAGGCGGTTTAGCGCGAGGTCACGGAGTCACGCAGGAAGAAGGTTGAAAATCCTCCCAGGACTAACAGTCCATTGTTTCCGTGGTTTGTAAATTGTATAAACTGCCTCAGTACACCATATAACGGCAGATAAACAAACACCGACGATTATAAATGCCGTTATAAATTGGGTGCTCGTGAAAGGGACCCCGCTGGTGCTCGCCTGGAGATGCCACGGGAACGCTCCACAGTTTTTGTGCGTCTAAATTTTAGTTTTTAATTCCGCCGTTTCACGGGGATTAAATGCCCTAGAAAGGCATTGAACGGCCTCAGCAGTTAAACCACGCTTTTCCTCGTCCCCGTTCTGTGATGTCATTTTTTTATTGTTTCCCTTTTCTTTATTAAATGTTTTGTATTGATCGGCTAAAATCAATGTGAGTGGTTGAGGGTCTTTTCAGCCTACAAGTAGCTTCAAGCACGTTGCTTCTCGGCTGACAAAAGGTCGCGCTGAAGACACCCTTTAGACTGAGGCACACTGGCCGTGACGTTTCACTCCCAAATGATGTACGATAAATAAACATACTGTTGTTTTGCTACAGCGCCTCAAGTTACTGTACCGACGCCCTTTTGCTTCAGAGAAAAAAGCCTTTGAGTAAATAACGTGGGAGTTTATGATTAAGTCGCAGTGACACCACAGCTGAAGCAGATACGCGTTTAGTAAAATGTGCTCTTATTTAAACTAGTTTTTAAAGAAATGCACGCATCCTGGTGGTATTTTGTTAGTGTACCGCTATTTCCAGTGAAACTAGCGTGGTTGAAAACTGCAAGGCAGTCCCCCCCCCCCACCTTTTATTATCATGTTCTCTTGTTTTCGGCGTGTCATGCGATGCTTGCGCTCGTGGCTCCGCGGGGAGCGCGCGGTTTATCTGTGTTGAGTGGGTATTTCTCTCCCTCGTTTTAACAGAACAGGGGCGCAGCTCCGCTCTGGTCCTGGCTGATAACTCTTCATATGATGATAGTTATCACTGTGATAGTAAGGGCTTAGCTAAATTGTGTAACGTTTTCAGATGTTCAGTGCAGGAGGTCTGGGTGTTTATAATCAGGACTTCATAGGACGACATTAAGGTACGAAAAAAATATGGCAAATTAGGAGAAAAATTAAATACTGTAATTTTGGCTGTGATGCACCTGAAGTCACAGGACTGTGTGGCAGTAATTATTATGCATAGAAGAATTGCATTTAACCCCACATGATCAGCGTAGAGAATCATTTCTGCCCTGGTTCAGAGGTCTCTGTTCCATACACCTGTGCGGCGCATTCAGATGGAGATCCCTGTATACACTCTCTCTTACCTTGGGACCTGGGTACAATAAGTGGAGAGTGAAGTGAACCCAGTGTGTTTTGTTTTGTCTGTGGAAAAAGGCACTTTTTTTTTTTTTATCACATTCCCTGGTGGGGAACAAAGAAGACTTGAGAAAGTCTCGTGAAGATGAGCACAGTTTCATTGCTGTCTGAGCTCTGCTGTTTTCATTCCTGCTGGGCCGCACATAGCTAGGACATATTGTCTGAGAAGCAGGAGGAGATCAGATTTATCGGCCAGATTGTGGGCAGTTTGTTGTCGGTGCCCAGATGAACTACACGCACATCTCTCTCCAATCCGCCTCACAGCTGTGCAAGCAGAGCCATAGACGACACGAACTCAAAACTTCGATTTCACAAAATGCTGGAAGTGTCCATCCTCTGTCTCTCTCTCTCTCTCTCTCTCTCTCTCTCTCTCTCTCTCTCTCTCTCTCTCTTCTCCACATGTTGAGAGGGTATGAGAGAGTAAGGTCAGAGTCAGTCTGTGGTATCTGATCTGTGCTGCTATACAAGACTGGAACTACACCACAGCATTAGACCCCCCTGCCCCTCTCCCACTTTCCCTCTCTCTCTCTCTCTCTCTCTCTCTCTCACTTTCTCTGTCTTTCCAGGTGTTACAGCCCTCGCCAGCTGTGAGCATTCGTTCACTTTGCTTTGTATGTGTGTGTGTGTGTGTGTGTTTAGTAATTTAAAGCGACAGACTGTGTCTTGTAGCCTGGTCACTCACCCAATGAAAGGAGTTTCGTTTGGAGACTCTGCCCTTTTTGTTTTGGAATACTTTCCCACCATGCAACACTACTGTGAGACAAGACAGAATCGCAGCGTAAATGTGCAGTGACTGCGTGATTCTGGTTTTAGGTGTGTGCGTGTCTGCTTCCAAATATTACGTTATGAGTAAATTTGCTCTATTTTCTGAGTTAGTCCTGGTTTTGTTATTGCTCCGAGCAGGGGTGGGGGGGGTCACCTTTCGTGACCCCGGTGCTGTTGAAGGGGTCAGAGCAGCTGCAGGAGCACAGCTCGGCGCGGTGTTACGAAGCTGTGGGAGCACAGCTCGGCGCGGTGTTACGAAGCTGTGGGAGCACAGCTCGGCGCGGTGTTACGAAGCTGCTCGTGGGGAGCCTGTACACACGCGTCCTCCTGAACCTGGTCCACAATGTGCATTTCTGCACACTTCCTGTAACACACAAAGCCTTATTCATTTTCAGTCATCAGTATCCCATTCAAAAGTAGATGCTCCCACTAGGTTATATTGATTATATAATTTTAGTTGTACGCCCCCCCCCCAAAAAAAAAAGCGTCCCCACTGGAAGAGTCTAATACAATATCCACTGTTTGATTATAGTTATTATAGCTTATTCAGAATGAAGGTGGGGTTTAGTGTGTGTTTGTGTGTGTGTCTGTGTGTGTTTTGGGGGGGGGGGGGGCTGATTCTTTAGCTACAGACTGTCTTTCAGTTCCAACAATGGCAGATTCCCCCTAGTCTAAACAGTTTCTCTCTCTCCATTATGCTCTTTAAGGTGCATTCTCTAGCCCCCCCCCCGACCCCTGGCCCCCCATCCTCACAGTAGGTAGGCAGCCATGGCTAGGCAGCTCTGGAGGGACAAGCCAGCGGTCTGGTGCTCTCTAGCGTGTTTCATTTACATGTTTATAATGTGAATGGCGGCAGGGACGGGCTTGTTCTACGTCCGCTGCTCTCCCCCCTGACACGGATGCTTCAGTGCACAACAAACACACCTCCAACTCTCTCTCTCTCTCTCTCTCTCTCTGTGTCTCACTCACTCTATCGCTTTTTTGTTGTTGCTTGGACCAAGGAAAGAAAGCTGGTGTTTCTGGAGCTTTCAGCAGCACATCACCATGGTACAGTGGTTTTGGTTAAGCAGGTGCCAGGGAGGATAGAGAAGGTGGCATCAGTGCAGCAGGGAGCAGTGCACGGTGGCATCAGAGCAGCAGGGAGCAGTGCACGGTGGCATCAGTGCAGCAGGGAGCAGTGCACGGTGGCATCAGTGCAGCAGGGAGCAATGAAGGTGGCATCAGTGCAGCAGGGAGCAGTGCACGGTGGCATCAGTGCAGCAGGGGGCAATGAAGGTGGCATCAGTGCAGCAGGGAGCAGTGAGGGTGGCATCAGTGCAGCAGGGAGCAATGAAGGTGGCATCAGTGCAGCAGGGAGCAGTGCACGGTGGCATCAGTGCTACAGGATGTATCGCGTGGTGGCAGCAGGCAGGAGGGCATGTCTCTCTGCTCTGCCACTTCCTCTCAACCTGACTGGCACTGCCATCACTGTGACACACCCTAGTGTCGTACGTGCTGTCTCGGCAGCGTTGTGACTAAACACTTTTCTTGTGCACTTTTCTTTTTTACATTTATTTATTTGATGTGTCATTTAGTTTGTTCCTGAAACGACATGAAATGCCCCATCCCTGTGTTTGTTGGATGCATCAGGGATGGCATGCTTGATATTATAAAAGTAGCAGGTACTAGGTCATCCTGAAGAGCAATAGAGAATAATCAGTGATTTAAAGGCATAAGAGTGTTTGATGTTAGTTCATATCTCCATCTTCGTGATGGCATGAAAATGTATATATAATTATATAACACTAAAACAATACTACTGCTATTAATAATCATTCTTTTTATACAATTCATGTTAAAAGTATGCAGTTATGCTGTGATGTGGTCACATTTAATTATTCAAAAACTGGAGAATTACCTTTCTAGTGGATGCTAGCAGCTTCTGTGCTACAGAAACACTGTTAGTGCATTTCCACCTTCTTCTCAGCAACGGTTGTGCTTAAACCATTATCCAGCTATGAGACATAAGTAATGCGTGAGCTGACCGTGTACTTTTAGTGAGGTTTTAACCATTCATAACCTCCTAAATAGACACGGGTGTTACAGTTGTGGTTGTTACAGTTACTGCACTTGACAGTCAGTAATGAACAGTCACTCAGAACAGTTACATACCTCCCAAATGCTCAGCTCCTATGATTACATTTCTTCTATTCATTTTATCACTTTTTAAAACGCAATTTAATGCGATTAGATATTTTTCCCTTTCTTCTTTCTCTCCATCTCGCCTGTAAAGATGTTTTATCCTGGCGTGGGGGAGTGTGTGTACGTGTGTGTGTGTGTGTGTGTGTGTGTGTGTGTTTGTGTGTGTGTGCGTGTCGGGGGCGGACAAACACACACACAAACACACAAGGAGCAGGCAGTGTCAGCTGGCCCTGGACCCGGCCGTTCCATGGAATGCCTTAGGTATGATTTCACTTTCTCTCACATCAGTCCTGACCCAACTGCCTTTCATATCTGATCCGCTGCGTCTCTGCCGGTAAACACCCCCCCGGGGGCAGAACAAAGAAGGCCAGCCTCTCTTCTCCTTAATCACAACCCAGCCTCTCACCGCCAGGGCGCAGAATTTACATTCTGCTTCAGAAAGAAGGCCCACATGAAAAAGGGGGAAAGAGGTGCAGAAGAGCAGCAGAAAAAAGAGAAGAGAATAAAAGAGAGAGAGAGAGAGAGAGAGAGAGAGAGAGAGAGGGAGAGACGAGGGTGGGTGGCGAGAGCAAAATAACTAAGGTGTTTGTGCGTGTTTGTGGGGCCTCCCCTGGTTACAAGCCTTATATAGGGCCTACTTTACACACCACAACCCCCTCACACACTGATAGTGTTACAAGATGCCATCCCTGTACTATTCATGGCCACTCACTCTCCCACTTAAAAAAAAACAGGCAGATACACTGTGTGTGTGTGTGTGTGTGTGTGTGTGTTTGAGTGTGAGTTTGTATACATACATGTGTGTGTTTGTTTGTTACTACACATTTCTCCATAGGTGACAGTAGAACCTGTCAGGTTTAGCTTGATATAACGTGAGCACACACATACATGGAAGGCGCAGAGCTGGTTATTCTAGCCTTTTATTTATGATGAGCTGAACTCCCAGGCTGTGCTACTGGCCTGAACCTCACACTCTGATCCAAAGACGCAGGTGAGGGAGCTTTTCCCATCCCAGTACCATATGCAAATACCGTGCTAGACCCCAGACAGGGGGGTGGGGGGGTGGGGCTCCAACTATGAACACATCACGTGATGTGAATTCCAGGTTTTTTTTTTTTCTCTCTCTCTCTCTCTTTCTGAGGTTTTTATAAAGGGGAAGGATTACCAGTACACCTTCCCCTTCCCAGCTGGCAGGATTTCATCAGCTTTAGTCCAACAAACACCTTTGGACACTGAGAGAGAACAAGAGACAGAGAGAGGGAGAGAGAGAGAGAGGGAGAGAGAGTGAGAGCATTTACTAAAGGAGCCTTTGTTAAAGGTGCAGGACTGAAGGCTTGATATTAACTCACACACACACACACAGACACACACACACACACACACACACACACACATACACAGGAATGGAGGAGCTGTTTAACCCTATGTCAGGACTGAGTGAGAGACAGACTGTCACATTCAAATGATCATTCTGTTTCTCTTTTCTTATAAATCTAAATATCCCTCAGAGCACATCATACAGTCTGATATTGACTATTGGTGATCATACAGTCTGATATTGACTACTGGTGATCATACAGTCTGATAGTGATTATGGCACATATGACTTTTATTGCTCCTGTGGTCAGTTTTCCACACATACTGGATTATACGTGTGTGTGAGAGAGAGAGAGAGAGAGAGAGAGAGAGTGAGAGAGAGAGAGAGAGAGAGATCCATGAGAAGCAGCTGAGAGCTTTTGGTGGCTTTGTGGATATCCAGCCCCTAATTACAGTGTCAAATCCTGCCGGCCCATTTCAAGCCTCTCAGCTTCATTCAGATTCACGCTCTCTCTCTCTCTCTCTCTCTCTCTCTCTCTCTCCCTCTTCCACTCTCTCTCCTTCTTCCTCTCATACTCTGTCTCTCTCCCTCTCTCCTTCTCTGTCTTTCTCCATCTCTCTGTCTCTCTGCCTCCCTCTCTCTCTTCTTCTCTTTCCCTCATCCACACCCCCCCCATACTACGGACATCTGTCTTCATCCAGACAGCAGTAGAAGTGGCAGTAGGAGTGTGTGTGCTGTACTGCGTCATCGCAGGCATCATTTGCCCTACTGCACCACCTTCTGTTACCCCCTCGCACTCGACCCTGATGATTCTTCAGCTCTCTAAGACACACAGCTTGGGTTCTGTATGTCTGTAAGATCAGACTCTCAGTCCTGTATTCCTGTAAGATCAGACTCTCAGTCCTGTAGTCCTGTACAATCATTCTCTCAGTGCTGCACTCCTGTAAGATCAGACTCTCAGTCCTGTAGTCCTGCACAATCATTCTCTCAGTGCTGCACTCCTGTAAGATCAGACTCTCAGTCCTGTATGCCTGTAAGATCAGACTCTCAGTCCTGTAGTCCTGTACAATCATTCTGTGAGCTTTTATATAAAACAATCTGTCTCAGTAGTTTTGTGAGACCTAATTTCAATCTTTTGCCTGTGGTTAATGTAGTCCTATAGGAAAGTGTTATATAAAAAGTTCAAAGTTCAAGCTGAAGTGTGTGTGACAGAGTGATTCAGTGATATCGTTAGCTACTGTTATGGTATGTGTGCAACTATAGCTTCATAGACTATTTCAGACAAAAACGATTTGGGGGAAAACATCTAATTATTAAGGGTGAAGAGCCTAAAAACATGAAAAGTTGTGTGTGTGGATGTAGGTGTTTGTGTGTGGGTGTGTGTTTCTGGTTAATTGTGCTTTAAACGTTCAGTTTGTGCGATGTGGAATCATTTAGTGTCAACCAGGAAGTGACAGAGTTTAAAATGTGTGTGTGTGTGTGTATTCAACATTCTGTCTCACTGTTGCATGGCTCTTGAGATTTGACAGTTCATATCAACTCTTCTCTACAGTGATGTTTGTCTGAACCATGTCACACTCTTTCAGAGTCAACTCCCTCTCTCTCTCTCTCTCTCTCTCTCTCTCTCTCTCTCTCTCTCTCCCCTTCACTGCATCTTGCGACGCTTCTGCGGCGGGAACAAGCAAACATCCGAATTGAAACATCACTGGACTGGCAAATAATTGCATGCATTTTGGCACTTTCATTTATGTGCGTAGCTCGCGACGCTAAGCCGCCATGTTTTATGCATTCGGCGAAAAAGTACATTTTGAAACATCACGCCTCATTTCAGCCTCACATGGCTCGAAAAAACAAGGCCTTTCTGCTCATGTAGTCCTGTTTCCTGTCTGCGCGGAGCGGCCGCTTTGGGCATTATTATGTTTTTCAATCCCCAGTGTTGAATTAACACCTGCAGTGCTGAATTAACACCCGCAGTGCGCATTTAAGTCCAGCTGGACACAAATGAGCGCTGGAAGAGTTAATTCAGCACCGGGGATTTTGTTGTGTATGGATTATGGGTGGGAGTGTTGGGTAGGGAAACAGCATTTCTCGGAGTGTCAGCTTCCCCATTTGCGGGAAGTAAGGTGTGTGACAGTGCGTCTGTGTATCTCTCAGGTGTAAAAACACTTGAGTCTTAATTCATATGCACAGAGGTGTTTTGCAGGTTTGTGGTGTATAAATTAACATTAACACAAGATCAGTTTGATGGTCATATTTCCTGGGTGGATTCTCTCAGCAGCTGACAACAGCAAGAGCAGAATAGTCTACTGATGAGGGAGAGAGAGAGAGAGAGAGAGAGAGAGAGAGAGAGAGAGAGAGAGAGAGAGAGAGAAAAGGAGAGAGAATAAGAACACATTTCAGCTTGTAATGGAGTAAAGGTGATTGGAAAACCTGATTTCCTTCATCAGTGTGCATGTGCTTGTGTGTGTGTGTGTGTGTGTGTGTGTGTGTGTTTTGCATGAGTAAGTACTCTCCTCTTCTACAGCATTATGCCAGCTCCTCTTGCCTTAGAAGCATTACTCTCTCCAAGGTCAATCATGACTTTGATATAACTAGCAAATATAATAACAGCAGTCATATTAATGTAATAATGTGTGTGTCTGTGCATGTGCATGTGTGTGTGTGTGTGTGTGTGTGTGTGTGTTTGCATGTATGTTGCATCACAACAAGGCAGAAGAAGTAATAAGGGCCTTATGTTTAGGCTTTTGAAGCAGGCCCTAACACTGAGCTTGGAGCAGTTGGGTTTTGCTACTAATTACTGTGCTGAACAGTGAGACATTTTATTTCTGCATCTGTCCTAAGCACTGTACTTTTTTCTTGCTCCCTTTCCCTGTCTTTTCCTCTGTCTTTTACTATCTTTCTCCCACCCTCCCTCTCTCTCTCTCTCTCTCTCTCTCTCTCTCTCTCTCTCTCACACCCACCCACACTCTCACTCTCTCTCTATCTC
>JAOYMR010000001.1:11928967-11943581 GCA_025802075.1 Tenebrosternarchus preto | reverse complement strand
TCCCTCCCCTCCTCCACCCCCCCCCCCCCCCCCCCCCCCCCAGGCCACTGCTCCCCCAACAGACGCAGATGGTTCATTCTACCCGTGTATCGCGCTAATCCACAAATTACTTCCTATTTGTTGGGTTTTTGTGCTCACACTTCCTTCATCTAGAAAGACTTTCCTGTTGAACGGGTCCCCTGGTTCCACTTCATCTTCTGCTATTAAAATCTGATGGTGCCGAAAATCGGTACGTGTTTGTCCAAACAGGTCTTATGGCAGGACCAAGGCTGCATTTTGGTGCACGTTTTATGCTCTGATTTCCTGTTAGGTAATTTCTTGGCCAAATACCACCTCTCCCATTTCTATATTAATCACAAACAAATACACATTTCATGACTAAGTCCAGAGAAAAAAGACATTTTACTGTCGTTGCCCATGATTCAGTCTCTGTTAAGGCATTAGGAGGGTTTTCCCCAATTTTTCCAACATAGTTGCAGTTAATATTCAAAACATTTTAGCCATGTGTGTGTGTGTGGGTGGGGGGTGGGCTTGGTTACTCCCTGTGAGTCAATACTATGCTAAATACCCACTTAGGCCCACGCCCATAACATGGCTAACACACACACACACACACACACACACCCACACCACATGAGCATGTCACATGGGACTCGAACCCCATGTCCGCCCCCCCGCCCTGTTCTCCTGCTGCCATTCACAATTACCCCTGAAGAACGATTGCATTATATTAACGTTGGCACAGCTACACCCTACCTCCATCCTCACGGGGTCTACAGTGGGGGTGGGGGCAATGGTGCTGAGGGGGATGGGAAAGGCCTGTGGGTGGTGGTGGTGGGGAGACTGGGGGAGATTTAGTGTAAAGCAGCTGTTGCTGTTTGTTTATGCAACTCAGCAACATACGAGCGAGTGGCGGGGTCCCTCCCCGGCGCAGGGGCCGCCCGCCTCGCCTCTTGATCTCTGAAGGTTGCTGCTGTTTGAACAATCCTCCCTGTGTCCTGCCTTACGCCATCTGTCTCCGCCGGAATGCGAGCCCAGCGCGCACCACCCGCCAGTTGCCAGAGTGGCTCACGGGCATCGCCCCCTCCGCCACCGGCACCTCCTCCCTCGGGGCCCTTTGTGTTCCCCCGGACGTTTAACATACTCACCTCCCACTCCGAATGAATCGTGCCTGCATGATGCGGCCCAGCTTCCCCACGCTTTTACCCACCTCGTTGTCATTGTTTTTGTTATCGGCATTATATGATTATATTGATAATTTTTTTTTTTTCCCCAGTTTTTTCCTTCGCTTTGAATTGCAAATGCGTGGGCCGACCGCCGATGTTTTATCTTTGAACGCGTAAATGAAGGCAGAGCCTACGTAGCGCACTCACGCGTTATTAAAGTGCCGTTTGAAGACTTAAAACCGCCTGGAAATGCACTTCCAATTATCAAATTGTAACATTTATCCAAGCCCACCTTTTGTGGTATAATTAACTTTATTCTCAGGTATGGTAAGGGAGAGCATCGTTAAATATGCAGGAACCTATCCGAGCGATTATCCTAAATTAATAAAAGTGGATCAGATTGCCTTCTCTAATGAGGGGGAAAAAAAAAACTCTTTAAAATAGCAGGCTTTTATTTACTTCACGGTGCTGCCAGATTCTAAAGGCACGCTTCGCTGGCACACGAGCCAGGAAATTAAAAGGTATGTGGTTCTCTGTTATCATGGCTGCGAATGTGCTCGTGCTGTGGCTCAGTGGAGAGGAGAGGCGGGGCCAGGCGAGGCAGGGTGGCACGGCGAGCGCCATTTGGCTTGTCACGCCCTTCACTGATTGCGATTATGTACTGAAGTCTTCTCCTGTTCTGTTTGTGAGGAGCTCATGTAAATATCCTCTCTCCTACAGCACCAACTGCTGAACCAGGGAGCTGGCAACCGCAAGTTCAAATGCACAGAATGTGGCAAGGCCTTCAAATATAAGCACCATCTGAAGGAGCACCTGCGGATCCACAGTGGTGGGTAGAGATGGGCTCACACGCTCGCTCTGAATATTCATTACCTCCGGTTAAGAATGCTCTGAACTTCAGTGCATGTTCCAAAACCGATCACTGGTTGTTGTCTCCCCCCCCCCCCCACCCACTTTCAGAGGGTGAATTATGTTGCTTTGTTGGCTTAAACTCATCTCTCTCAAAAGAGAGCAGTTTAATCAGACTGCCTGGTACTTCATCTTTACATAAATCACCTTTTTTTCTTTTTTCCCCCCAGTATTGATTCATACTACATTTTGTTCTAGATAAAATGCACCTTTCTTATCAAATATACTTCTTTAGAAATGATCAGTACACCATGGCAACGTCCTCTCTCTGTTTTTCTCAGGAGAAAAACCATACGAATGCCCCAACTGTAAGAAGCGGTTCTCTCACTCTGGCTCCTATAGTTCTCACATCAGTAGTAAGAAGTGCATCGGCCTGATCGCGGTCAACGGCCGAATGAGGAACAACATGAAGTCTGGTTCCTCTCCGACTTCAGCCTCCTCGTCCCCGCCCAATGCGGCCATCACCCAGCTGAGGCACAAGCTGGAGAACGGCAAGCCCCTCGGCCCCCACGATCAGCCCAGCCACCTCAGCATCAAATCCGAACCACTGGACTTCAACGACTACAAGCTGATGATGGCGTCGCACGGCTACGGCACGCCGGGCTCCTTCCTGAACGGCGGGATCGGGGGAGGGAGCCCTCTGGGCATTCCCAACTCCCAGAGTCCATTGCAGCATTTAGGTTTAGGCATGGAGGGGCAGCCACTGGGGTACCCGTCCCTGGGGAACAACCTGAGCGAGGTCCAGAAAGTGCTCCAGATTGTGGACAACACGGTGTGCCGACAGAAGATGGACTGCAAGCCGGAGGAGCTCTCCAAGCTGAAGGCTTATATGAAGGAGCTGGGCTCCCAGATTGAGGAGAAGAAGCAGGGGTTGGGATCCCCCAGTGGGCACCAGACTGGTCTTCCTGTTATCAACCTCAATGGCGCAACCAAGAGCATCATTGACTACACGCTAGAGAAGGTCAATGAAGCCAAAGCCTGCCTTCAGAGCTTAAATACGGACTCAAAGAGACAAATAAGCAATATCAAGAAGGAAAAGTTGAACCACACGATAGATTTAGGCACAGAGGACAAAATGCATGAGAACAACATAATGTTTACACCCTTTTCTTGCCAATATTGTAAAGAAACCTTCCCAGGTCCAATTCCTTTGCATCAGCATGAGAGATACCTGTGTAAGATGAACGAGGAGATCAAGGCCGTGCTGCAGCCCAGTGAGAACATCATCATGCCCAGCAAGCAGGGCATCTTCGCCGAGAAGCACGCCCACCCGCTCTCCGCCATCATCTCCGAGAAAGGCCTTACCAGCCCTGTCAACCCCTACAAGGACCACATGTCAGTGCTCAAAGCTTACTTTGCCATGAACATGGAGCCAAACTCAGAGGAACTACTGAAGATTTCTATAGCAGTCGGCCTTCCTCAGGAATTTGTCAAAGAGTGGTTTGAGCAGAGAAAGGTGTATCAGTATGCCAATTCCAGAACGCCTCCTTTAGATAGGAGCAGTATGGAGGTGGGTCTTCCTGCAGCTAACCACATGTCTATGAAAGACTCTGTGAACGCTCGATCTCCTCTGTCTTTGGTCAAAACCTTGGACCGGATCACGTCTCCCTCCATCGCCGAACTCCATAACAACATCAACAACTGTGACGCTCCGCTCAGACTCTCCAAAATGCCTCAATTCCACGGGCCCAAGCAGCTCGGCGAGAAGCTGGACCACTCCAGGAGCAACACGCCATCTCCCCTCAACCTGTCCTCAGCCTCCTCCAAAAACTCACACAGCAGCTCCTACACGCCCAACAGCTTCACGTCCGAGGACCTGCAGGCTGAGCCGCTGGACCTCTCCCTGCCCAAGCTCCTGAAGGAACCCAAGCACATGCTGTCCCTCAAGAGCCGGCTCAAGCCTAACGGCGCCCCCTTGGACCACAACCCCATTGCTTCACCCCGCGAGCACTTGGAGGAGCCACTCAACCTCGCATACCTGTCCAAGAAGGAGTTCGGCAGCCCCAACGGAAACAGCAACATGGACAAAAGCACTAGCCCCATGTTCGGCATTAACCCCTTCGCCGCCAAGCCTTTGTACACCTCCCTGCCCCCTCAGAGCGCTTTCCCCCCAGCGCCGTTCATGCCCCCGGTGCAGGCCACCCTCCCGGGCCTGCGCTCCTACCCCACGCTCGACCAGATGGGTTTCCTGCCCCACATGGCGTACACTTATGCCACAGGACCTGCCGGCTTTGCCGAGATTCAGCAGCGTAGGAAGTACCAACGGAAGCCAGGGTTCCAGGTAAACACTCTCGCCAGCGATCTCCTTCTAAACGTTCAAATTCATCACTTTTTTTTTTTTCTTCACCTGAATTTTTATTTTTCTTCCTGCTGCTTCACCCGATGGCCACGCGTCTGTAGCGCCCTGACTCTCTCTGCTGCTAATTAAAAGGTGCTCGCCACAAGGAAGGAGTGCTTACCTGCTGCTGCCGTCAGCACTGGAAGACCATGGCAAGAAAGAGAGAGAGAGAGAGAGAGAGAGAGAGAGAGAGAGAGAGAGAGAGACAGAGAGCAAACACAAACAGCTGGGCAGCGGCCTGTAGTGCCGCTAACTCTTTAGCTGTTGTAGCACGCATCATTAGCATTAGCACGGAATGGCTGTTTTAGCGCTGGTGGCGAGGGAGGGCACACGTTGCCAGACTCCACCGCGGCGCGTCTGAGTGGGTGAGGGCAGGAGGCGTCGCCGTGGCAGATGCTCTGGGCACTCCTCACCATGTCGAGCTACATCTGTGCGCGCGCCCGCCTGTGTGTGTGTGTGTGTGTGTGTGTGTAGGTGCGCGCGCGAGTCAAGGTTTACTCACAAAGCCCCACAAAGCACCTCCTCACTCCAGCAGTACTGACTTCTTTCCACTCCTGTCTTCCATCTCTCCCTCTCTCACTCGTTACCTCTCTCCCTCTCTCTCTCTCTCTCTGCCTCTCTTGCTTTTCCTTTGTATTTCCAAAGAGAGGAAAGCCAAAATGAGTCTGAACACGTGGATTAATAATACAGTCTCCGTGTTCATTACAGCACAGTGCTGAAGGCTGTTTAACATAGACGGAACCATTCTGATAAAAAAGTATTAATAATGTTTCCTATTCTAAGTTATTAAATTAGATTTTAAAAATACAGCTACGGGCATTTAGCTCAAATTGATTGCGGGATGATAGCGTGGTGCTTTTAAAAAGCTGCCATAGTTCTGTCTGCAGGATCACTCTCAGACCAGAGCAAGTATTTCCTAATGAGGGCAACAGAGCTACGCAATTCTGGTCATTTAGTGCACCTCTTGATTTAATCATTACTGCTTAGAAATTAGAAGACTGTGGTATAATATGCTGTGCAAAGGCTTTTCTTCTTATTATGACCCTCTAATGCAATAACATTTTTTTTCCCCCATTAATTTAAGTTTAAGCCTATCGGGGTAATCTTCTCTGCAAAAGAAGAACAGATAAATATGGCATTAACACTCTTTCATGTATAAAATTAAACCAAATTTCAATGCAAATATATGGAGAAAGGTAATATTAAGCCTATTCGGAGGGAGAGAGCTCATTTGTAATATCCTGCTTTTTTTATACATTTTCAAGTCACAAACATTTTAATAATTAATTTATAAGATGTGGTGCCATACAAATAGGTTCGGTGTAACAAATCCATTACCTTGCATTCAGAAAATTTGCAGTTTAATGAAAAATATCCTGCAAGAAAATAATAACATTTAGAAACATATGTATGCTCATATATATTTGACATTTCCTGTGAAACATTTATTACCAAGTTTCAATAAGTCCTCTCCACATAGCAGCCTGACGTATACTGAATAATTATAATGGATATAAATCCTCTTCACAGGAGCATAATTAAAATCTTCTAAACAGTGTTTCTCTTTCCTTCTCTCTCATTTTATTTTATTTTATTTTATTTTTTTCAAGGGGGAGCTGCTCGACGGCACGCAAGACTATCTCTCCGGCTTGGATGACATGACAGATTCAGACGCCTGTCTGACCCGGAAGAAGATTAAGAAGACTGAAAGTGGTATGTACGCGTGTGACCTTTGCGACAAAACATTCCAGAAGAGCAGTTCCCTCCTAAGACACAAATATGAGCACACAGGTACAATACTGTTCCAGACACTTACTTTATCCCATGCTTTCCCCCTCCTGTTTGTCTTACTAAACCCTCGTTTTTTTTCCTCTCTCTAAAGAATATTCTTCCCTTTGTTCCTGTTATTTTGAGTAATTTCCTGTGAGACTGTTTCTTTTTTGTTGTCGTTCACTTTTTGTTGGATATGAATGGAAAACTAACATGTTTCTCTCCTGTTGACAGCGTGAGAAGAGTATTATAGCTGGTATTTCATGAGAGGATCGTGGCTAAAACGCACTATTCAGTGATGGAAATGGACACAGAAATAATGAAATTAAATAATGACAAGTAGATAAGTAGATGAACAGTCCCAGAAAGAAAGAACAGAAAGAAAGAAAGACAAGAGAAAAAAATGTAATGAACAAATTCCTTTAAAGTAAGGATTACATTAATTTCAGTGGACAGATAAATGTAATCTTTGGTTTTCTGTGACTCTCCTTGTGTATGTCCAGAAGGTTCATGAACGCTGCAGTTATAGGAGATCTTTTTACACTCACACACACGGGTCTAAAACTCACGCATAACCAACTAGAACAACAACGACAAAATAAAACCGACTGAAACGGATGCTTCTCCTCTGGTATCTCAGTTTCTGAAGAGTGACATGTCTGACTAAAATGGCAGAGACCTCCCAAGTTCACGCCATGTTCCAGAGATGGAGGAACTCCAGCCTTCTTCTCTGACCGTCCCGCGCCCTCACGCACGCGCCGGCTCTGATTGGCTAAATCCTGTATCGTACGTCAGAACGAACGACTAAAGTGCTGGAGGAAGAGAGAGGTATGGAGTAATGACCTCGATCCTCTCTCTCCTCTTTCAGTGGATTGCATCACACTCCTTCTTGGTTGCTTCTGGTTTTGGGGAGAGTGTAGTGAAGAATCCACTGGCAGGAATGCTTCTGGCCCCGCCCCTTGCCGCCCTGGGGGTGGTGTTGGGGTGTGGCATGGTGAGGAAGAGCATTCCTCTGCTATTTGTGGTCAGCAATTGGCCAGATGCAGGCGTGCATGTGTGCCACTTTATAAGGGCTGTCACATAGCTGTTGAAATGCCAAAGGAGAAACTCCAGTGCAAGTGTGTACGTGTGTGTGTGTGTGTGTGTGTGTGGAGGGGGGGGTGACTGTGCCAAACACACAGCCAGGATATTTTGAATGTGCTGAGTTCGTGCAAATCCAAAAGTTCGGTGAAGACACTGGGCTCGGTGAACAGGGGTTGTTCACTCACCCAACACCCTACCATGTTCCCTCTCTCTTTACCTCTCTATCCCCTCCTCTCCCACCCCTTCCTTACCTCCTCACACACTCCTTCCCTACCCTCTCAGTTAGCCCTTACTCCCTAGCCCCTCGTTCACGCCCCCTCACCCCCCCTCCTTTCCCGCCCTCGCCGCCTCATTCGCTCCGTCATGCTGCTGCCACGGTGACGGTGGCCTACATTTAATAACGCCGTTCCGACTACGATGTCATGAAATCCCAAACCATTAATAGCGAATCTCTCCAGTCCGATAAGGCCGAGTTTACAGAGCCGTGTCTTCAAGGGAAAAAAAAAACAACAACAGAGAGAAAGATAGAGAGACAGATAGAGAGAGAGAGAGAGAGAGATAGGGAGACAGAGAGAGGAGAGAGAGACCGGAGCGATGGCCTTGCTTCCCTGTGTGCGGTATAGAAGTGCCGTTGGAGACTGCAGTTCAATTTCAGCTTTTGTTTGTTTGCCTCTTCGCAGCAGCTCTGTGTGTTTGTTTGCTTTGTGCTGGTTTATTTATGTTGTGTTTCTGGCAGAGCAACTCTTCTGCCAAAACACAAAATGTGTGTATGTGTGCACATGTGTGTGTGTGTGTGTGTGTGTGTGTGTGTGTGTCTAAGCTCCCCCATGTTCAACCTCTAGGAGGGAATTTTGAAAGTAAATGCTTAGACGTGTTGCACAGGACACGTGTGTGTCTGTGTGTGTTTATTAATTCCAGAACTGAACCCAGAGTAGACAAACATACAACTATTTATTAACATGTTACGTTGTTTTTTGCTCATTTTCCATCTTGATCATTTAGTTTTCCTTTTCTTATTAGTTGTGGTCTAATTCTTCTCTTTTCGTGAGTACTGTAACTGTGTGTGTGTGCGTGTGTGTGTGTGTGTGTGTGTGTGTGTGTGTGTGTGGAGCAGCCGGCACGTTCGACTCACCGCGTGCGCCCTGTCGTTGTGTGTGTCCGCAGGCAAACGGCCGCACCAGTGCCAGATCTGCAAGAAGGCGTTCAAACACAAGCACCACCTGATTGAGCACTCACGCCTGCACTCGGGCGAGAAGCCCTACCAGTGCGACAAGTGCGGCAAACGCTTCTCCCACTCGGGCTCCTACTCTCAGCACATGAACCACCGCTACTCCTACTGCAAGCGGGAGGCGGAGGAGCGCGAGGCGGCCGAGAGGGAGGCGCGGGACAAGGCTCACCTGGAGCCCACCGAACTCCTAATGAAGCGGGCGTACCTGCAGGGCCTCACGCCTCCCCCCACCTACCCCGAGCGGCTGGAGCGCGACGCCATCCTGCGCGACGGCGCCGTTATCGAGGGTGTAGGGGTCGGGGGCGGAGTCGGGGGCGGGGCCAGGGTGCGGCCCAAAGAGGCGGAGGGGCCCTACGGCAAGGCGGGTGGCCGAAGGGAGGAGGAGTTTGAGGAGGAAGAGGAGGAGAGTGAGAACAAGAGTGTGGACACAGACCCGGACATTGCGCGCGATGAGGAGGAGAACGGCGAGCACTCAATGGACGACAGCTCCATGGACGGTAAGACGGAAACCAAATCTGACCACGAGGACAACATGGAGGACGGCATGTAAAGACTACTGTTCTAGAAGCTTCTCCCTCCAGCCCCGTCCCGAATCTTATTAGCGTTCATCTTTATTTCTCCGGTAGCGCAGTCGACCTGACCGCAGATCTGAGGTCTGACTGCACGGGACACGCAGACGTGCTCGGGACTCTTCAGATTCCCGCAAACTCCATCTGATGGACTGAAATAAAAATACAAAAATTAAAAGTGAAAAAAATGCAGGAGGGGAGAGTGTGCAGACTGACAGGCGTCTGACCCAATCATCCGGTCAGGGAAGGGACGGGGAGGGGACACGGGTTTTTTTAGTTTGTTTTTTGTTCTTTTGTTCTTTTTCTTTCTGTTCTTCTTCTTTTTTTTTGTAAGAAGCTGCATTATGCAAAAATGAAAAATAAATGTAATACGTTTTAAAAATTGTACAGTATTAAGGCCTAAAATTATGTGTGGTGCTACCATCCTAAAACCCTGTGTTCCATAGTATTTATAGCACAAAACTAGTAACTTGTACAAAATTGCACTCCGCTTCTATAATCACTACAAAAATAATAAAAAGAATCGCCTATGTATATTTATACAGTGTTGAAGAAAAAAAAGAACATACTGTAGCAGATGTGTTGCAGTTGGTCAGTATTACGACTTCTATCTCTCCCAATGTGTCCTCAAGCCCTGTGTTTACTCAGCTAGACACACTTTTAGGCCTCTGAATTTATTCTATGTGAAGGAACTTAACATATATTATCTGTTTGGGTTGAAGACATTTGAAGTCTTAAATGGACTGTGCAGAGCAAGTGAAATGGTCTGAAAATGAGACGAAGGAGGGATGGATTGATGAAGGAGAAAAGCCTTTGTAAGGTTGGGTTTTTTTTTTTTTGTATTAGAGAAGACTAAAGAAAAAAAAACAAAAAAAACAAAGCCTTATATGCAAACCTTTTAATCTGTGTGTTTCTACAAGTGCCACCCCTGTACAGTGTTAAAGGAGAGGGTCAGGGCGAGGATTTTGGCCGGCATCAGTATTCAGAGACTTTACCTTCTCCTCGGGAGCACCCATCTCAGTGTTAGCGAAGCACGCACCACTTCTTTAGTTTACATCATCCTTGTGCAATTTTCTGTTGTTTTTTTTTTCGTTTGTTTTTGTTTTGTTTTGATTTTTTTTTTGGTTTGTTTGTTTGTTTGTTTTATCTCTCTTTGTCAGTATTACACCAAACCATTTCGCTACAACAAAAATCGATTCATTTTATTTCTAGTTTTAAATAACCTTTTATTTATGTGGCCCGTTTTGTACTTCCTAATTTTATTTATTTCATACTGTAGTGTACAGTATTATAGTTCTTCAATATATAGATATATTTTAGTAAAATGAAACATGACGATCATTTGGGCAAATTTTACGTAAAGAGAGCATTTATTGTGTTTTAAAACATTAATTGTGAATTTGCAAATTTTCAGCTTATAATTTTGTTTTCTTTCTTTTATTTTTTTCCAGTTACTGAAAATTCCAAATTTGGAAACTTTTGATACGATATTGTGAAAACACTGTATTTTCGACTGAAAAAAAAAAAAAAAATTCCACTTTCTTCATCTTGTTTTTCTAGCTAAAAAATGAAGAGGGACTGTTCCAATACAACGTATGATATCATGAGAGAAAAAAAGAATCTTTCCTGAAATGTCTTTGTAAAAGTATTATTGAATTTTTAATTTGTAATTCCTCTTGGAAATGACCATGCTCGAATAAAAGTAGCCAAATTAAAGAACTGATACAGAAAGTTATTCTGTCTTTACTGCAATTTATCTGTGAATAATGGAAATTTCATGTAAATGTTGTTACAGAACATAATTTCTTATATAATTGTAATCACCATTATTGCTGAAATTGTTATATCTACAGCTGCCATATTACACAGCTTCAGCACGATATATTTGAAATATATTTTGTCGGAGACATTTACTTCTCATAGCTATATTTTAAGATTGTTAGAAAAGCTATATATTTCCAAATGAACATCTTTTGGAGAAACCTTCTGAATTCTTTTTATTCTCAATTTTTAGCCAGACAATTCTATTCCAACTTGATTATTTAAGTGCAAAATTCCAAACTGCTAAAAACAGGTATAAGAAGGGCAGCACAAGTCGCGTGCTTTAGGTCCAGTGAACATGGCTTTCTCATGGGAACACTTGAATGCTGGTAGTTGAAAGAAACAGGGGCTTTTGAGGGGGTGGAGGGGGCGCTATGGAATCTGCCCTCCTTCACAGAGCAGAAGAATGCAAAAGGTCAAACAAGGTCGATGAAAGCAGGGATGTGGGATGCTGCCGAACGGCTGAACTCTGCCTTACGTGACACACCGCCACCCTGTTCACCTGTTCCCGCCAAACAAAAAAAAACAACCGTAGATGAGACACAGATGAGACGTAGATAAGACATAGATGAGACATAGCCGAGATGATCTAATTTCTGTGATGAGCAGCTCACTGGGGAAAACGCAGTCACTCGTCTCAGCAAGGAAACGCTCCGTTTCAGAGCTGTAGTGTCATCGCTCACAGTTTCCTCAACCCAAAGCCGTCGTTTGTGTTTTTTATTAAAAGCCAGAGAGTTCCAGCTTTTCTCCGACTGAGGCACCGCCAGCTGGAGTGACATCATGCGGCTTTTGTTTGGAGTACTCTGGAATTTCCATTTGTGCCTATCAACATTATTTAAAAAAATAAAAAATAAAAAAATTGATGTGCTCCCAGAAAACGCTACGTTTCCTGCTCTCCGGGCACGAGGAGCAGCCGGCCGGATCACCTCCATGCTCTGCCCAGGTAAGCCCTCGTGAGCGGGGAGGAGGCTCGTTCGCTTGGGTCTCCGCTAAACGCGCTAACAAAGAGTTCAAATACTCCTTTCTTTCATTGCTCCTCTGCCGTTTGTTAGGTATTGTTATGTATTGTGTGTGTGTGTGTGTGTGAGTGTGTGTGTGTGTGTCTGGCTGGATCAGTGGTATGTTTGGAGTCGTTCCTCTCTGATGATTCACTGCATACAGCTCTGTAAGATTTACACATTTTCTACAGAACTCACATTTTCTTCCACACACAGCTCCATGCCCCCCTCACTCTCTTTCTGCCTCTCCCCCTCTCTGTCTCTTTCTGTCTGCCTTCCTCTCTCTCTATCTCTCCCCCTCCGTCTGCCTCCCTCTCTCTCTCTCTCTCTCAGTAAGGGGTGATCTCATGTTGCCATTGGCTCAGCACAGCGTTCTTCAGCATGTACACTGTGAAACACGGCTCTTCCAGCGTTCTTTAAATCTTCCCGTGTAAAAACAACCAATCACTCTCTCACTCTCTCTCTCTCTCTGTCTCTCTCTCTCTCTCTCCTCTACCACAACCAAATCACTACCGCACACAGGCCTGAAGAGAGCCAGAAAGGCCAGGCCTTCATCCACAGCGTAACACACAGCCACTGACTCCACTCAAACTGAATCACCGTACATGTTAAGAAGGATTATAGCACCCGGGCGCTGTGCTGTTATCAGCTCAGGGATTCTATTTTTACATGACAGATGTTTCAAGTTCACAAGCAAGACAGTCATAACCGTTAGTCACGTTAGAGTGGAATACGAAGCTAAATAGCATCATAGCTGGGTGCATTTATGATGTTTCACTGTTGTACTATTAATGTTTCGATTAATAGTAAGTTCTAGTATGAAGTTCTAGGAATTGCGGTCAGCAAAGTGGACTTTGGCCCCCACCTGCCCCGCCCTAATGATGACTTGCCCTAGTTCAGCAGAGTGAGACTCCCAGGCCTGAGCCTGTCTGTTGACCTCGTTAAATTATGTACATAGTCCATATGCTGGTTCTGGAATTCTGCATCTAGAGGAAAGACGGTGTGTGTGTGTGTGTGTGTGTGTGTGTGTGTGTATGTGTGTGTGTGTGTGTGTGTAGAAAAGGAGATTCAGACCTGGCACTCTCAGACAGAAACAGTTCAATGTCGGGCAGTTGGTGAGAGAGAGAGAGAGAGAGAGAGAGAGAGAGAGAGAGAGAGAGAGAGAGAGAGAGAACAGAGATGACCAGCAGGGATTAGCCAATCGCAGTGTCAGAAGAGAG
This sequence comes from Tenebrosternarchus preto, assembly GCA_025802075.1. Taxonomy (NCBI): domain Eukaryota; kingdom Metazoa; phylum Chordata; class Actinopteri; order Gymnotiformes; family Apteronotidae; genus Tenebrosternarchus; species Tenebrosternarchus preto. The sequence continues at coordinate 11,930,479 of JAOYMR010000001.1, read as the reverse complement.
GCCAGCTGTTGGTCTGGCTGGAGGAGAGAGACCCTGTGAGCAGGTGGCTGCTCCAAGTGCCAGCAGAGAAACCCAGAATACACAGCAAACCAAATTACACACAAACCTGTTCTACTGGGACGCTACTACACCCCAGCGAGGAGACGCCTGGTGTGTGTGTGTGTGTGTGTGTGTGTGCTATGTACATGTGTGCCTCAAGAATTGGTGAATTTGGCTTTTCTGTTTTCGCTGAGAGTAGCACTAGTCTGAGGTCTGAGGTCCAAACGCACTTTTGGACTCATGAAGGTCAGATAGGATATCTGCAGGAAATTTCATCAGGCAGTTCACGTATTACAAGTTGCCACGACCAGGAGAAGTTACGATTCCACCTGTGACTAAATGATAAATTAATAACATTAATGCATTAATGGCTTGTGCAGTAGTAATTAAACTAATAGGCTGTAACTGACTGACAGACCCAGCAGTGAAATGTTAGTGCAGCTCTGTGGTGGAATTTGATGCAGGTTGATTATGTGATGTCATGATGGAGCTTCTGCGATGGCGCTGTATCAGCCTGTCCTTCCTGATTCATCGTGAGTGAGTGAGAGAGAGAGAGAGAGAGAGAGAGAGAGAGAGAGAGAGAGAGAGAGAGAGGGAGTATGACAGAGTGATGAACATAAAGACAGAGGTACATCCCTGTTCTAAATCCCCCTTTCCCTGCTGTGTGTGTTTTCCTACTGTCTAATGCGATCTGAGGTGAATGTGCCATTGGTCTTCCAGTGCATCTTTCAGTGATTACCCTCACTGTTTATCCAGGTGGATTCACTAAGCACACAGCATTCTCTTTAGCAATAACAGAAGCAGGTGGAGGCTTCCTGCTACATTCATCACTGTAGATGTACATAAATGCTAAAAACATTGGGGTATTTTATTTCCTATTAAATGCCAGTATATAAGGGCATGGTCACCTTGTCTCAGTACCTATGAATTACTCTCTCTGTCTTGCACACACACACACACAAACACAAATTAAATACGTGTTTTGGCATGACACCTACCGAAGGAGATAGGTGATTATGTGTTTTGCCAGTGTGTTTTGTGGAGCCTTTGATATGCACAAACAGAGATTTAAATGCGCAGCATGTGCATGTTCGTGTGTGTGTGCGTGCGTGCGTGCGCAGGCTCGAGCGGCTGAAGGCTGATTAGAATGCCTGATCATGGCTTTGACTGTAGGGCCCCAGCTGGGGACCAGGAACATCAGTCATTATGCGTTTCCAGGGGAGTGTAATTGTGAGCGCACAGCAGCATGTCAGTAGAGGTATAATCATATCTACTTACATTAGCGGTCAGTTATCCTGACACGAGCCCTCCCTGCCACCGGCGCGCTCAGGTCTGATTACCTCCGCTGCCGCAGACGCGGCGACACCTCCGCGCGCGCTTCTCGACGCCGACAGCGGCTCCTCTAGCAACCGCTGGACGCGGGGTTTAGGTTCACCCGCGTGGTACGCGAAAACAATACACATTTTAACAGCT
>JAOYMR010000001.1:11894053-11907948 GCA_025802075.1 Tenebrosternarchus preto | reverse complement strand
CCCCCCCCCCCCCCCCCCCCCCCCCCCCCCCCCCCCCCCCCCCCCCCCCCCCCCCCCCCGCCGCCGGCCCCCCCATGCGGGGCGCTGGCGGATTGAAACATGTGGATGTCATTTGGCACCGTGTTAGAGGAATAGGTGCGTGGACAAAGCCAAGACTCGCTCTTCTCTGGTCTCATTGTGAAAATAACACAGGCATGTGGCAGAGGCAGCTTGGTTAACATAATCACATATGACCAGCAGCTGCCGAAATCACACAACGCAGCTGAGCAGGAAACAAGCTCTCTGCGGCTTTGAATCCCTGACACGTCTGAAGGAAAGAGACGGGGGTGGAGAAAAAAAAAAGGTAGGATAAATTTGGCTGGACGTAAACACAGGGTCACGAGGAACCGCTACGCGATTGTCAGGAGAGACTACTGGGGATACCTTTGATCATGGACACTCTCTGTGCAGAGAAGTCAAAAGAGGCTCTTCTTGCCAGAGGCACTTCAGAACGGAGACGGGCGGGACCCCCGTGTGAGGTGAGAAGACGAGAAGCATCTGGCTGGAGGCTGGGAGAACACAGGCCTGATTTCCCAAACCTTCAGCAGAGCGTCTCTCAGAGGAGGGAAGACGTGGCCTGCCACCTTCAGTGAGGCCCGACATCAAGCGCAAGCAGCACATCCAGCTCGGGGTGTACCCGTTACCGCGGCAGCCGACAGGATGTCCTGTTCTGAAGCGAAGTCTCCCAGCACGACAGTCACAGAAGTAGACCAAGGTGCCATCATGAATGTGATATTAATTTTGAGGTGAATAATTTAGCAGATGTACAGAGAGACTGAGAGGGAGAAAAAGAGAGCAAAGGAGAGAGAGAGAGATAAGCACCTCTGGGCTTTGTGCTTGGTGTGAAGAGAAGGAGGCAGAGATAGAGAGAGAGAGAGAGCGAGAGAGTGAAAGAGAAAGAGTGCAAAATAAAAGCTGCCAGACTAAAGCAACTGGAAATTTCTCTCTTAAACTCCAATTCTATTGTTCTGTTTTTTTTTAAGATTGATAAATAAGTATTTCAGATTCAGATTCGGAATCTGAAATCAGTACAGTATTTCTGAATCAAAAGAGGAGTGGCAACTTTGTATCATTTGTAAGATAAAGCCTGTAGAGCATCATCCTTTGAACTGGATCACTCATACAGGTAGGTATACACAGGCATATTCTCTTCTCTTCTCTTCTCTTCTCTTCTCTTCTCTTCTCTTCTCTTCTCTTCTCTTCTCTTCTCTTCTGATTGTCTGTCTAATGCAGTGGCATGATGGAAGAGGAACCCTGTTAGCAGCAGACGACTATGATTAAAGTGCACTGTAAAGAAAGAATCAAAACAGCTGTTAGATACCTTACATTAAGTAGCACAGTTGATCTCTCTCTCTCTCACACACACACACACACACACACATCTGCCAACAATCTGTTTTTAGTCAGACAAAAAACTTTTGAATTGTCACTTTACAAAATATTTGCCTTAAGCTACAAACCCCCTTCACCCTCTCAGGTTAGTGTGTGTGTGTGTGTGTGTGTGTGTGTGTGTGTGTGTGTGTGTGTGTGTGTGTGTGTGTGTGTGTGTGTGTGTGAGGTAAACGTTAAGGTTTCTATTGGAGTCTTTGAGGAGACTGGACAGCCTCAGGCATTTTGCTTTAGGTGGTTTGTCTCTACGTCTCTCCCTGCATGAAACATCCTCTCTCTTTCTCTCTGAGGTGTCTTTCTTTCTTTCTTTCTTTCTCTCTCTGTCTCTCTCTCTCAAGTAATAGAACTTGTAGCAACAGTATGTCATTAAAAAAAAACAATCAAACAAGGGACCATACAAACCTAAATGTGCTTGTCTGTCTGTCTGTATATTTGCCTGCCTGTCTGTTTGTCTGTGTGTTTGCCTGACTGACTATCTTACTGACTGTATAGGTCTGAATTTCTTTTCATTAAACACATTTAGTTTGACTTTACCCCAAGTATAGAATCATTTATGAGTATTTTATAGCTATACACTTGACATTGTGGAGATATTTCAGGTCAACACTGAGGAAAAAATAACAACACACGGAGAAAATGTAGTGTACCAGAACCTGCCGTAACCCAGGCGATTCACCAGAACCTGCCGTAACCCAGGCGATTCACCAGACCCTGCCGTAACCCAGGAGATTCACCAGAACCTGCCGTAACCCAGGCGATTCACCAGAATCTGCCGTAACCCAGGCGATTCACCAGAACCTGCCGTAACCCAGGAGATTCACCAGAACCTGCCGTAACCCAGGCAATTCACCAGAATCTGCCGTAACCCAGGCGATTCACCAGAACCTGCCGTAACCCAGGCGATTCACCAGAACCTGCCGTAACCCACGAGATGCATCAGCACTAGCAGCTGCGGCAGTTGGTTTCACCAGTTGAACCCCAGACCTCTCAGCTGGAAATTCACTCTTCAGCGTTCAGTGTTCACCGCTGCAAAACCTACTGACATGAAAACACAAACGCTGGAGGTGCAGTAGTGGTGCTCCGCGGGAAGCCTGTGTTTATTCGGAGTGTGGAGCTCGGCAGAAATGGACCATGCTGCTCTTGTCATATTCATATCATAAACTCAGTATGGTACACAGACTCCTAATGTTGTGTTACTAAAACTATGTACATTGTGAAAAATGTAAGATATTATGCATATTTCATCCTACCGCGGCTTCCCTCTGGAGAGGGACATAAATGAGAGCGCTGATCACTGTGGGGTTTCTCCAGTTCGGGCTTCCTGTCAGAGAAAGTTTGCTCCTCTCTCTCTCTCTCTCTCTCTGTCTCTCTTTCTCTCTCTCTTCACTTTTCACTGGGGAACAGAAGGCAAACTAGAGTTCATTGAGCATATTTGGACCCTTTAAATATGAATGCGTGTCTCATCAGACATTGGTGTTCCACCTTTCTCTCTCTCTCTCTCTCTCTCTCTCTCTCTCTCTCTCTCTCTCTCTCTCTCTCTCTCTCTCTGTAGCAGTGTGGATGTACTCATCATGACAGTAGATAGCTCTGTTGGGTGATTCACTGATAGTGAGGGACTGCTGGTACTGTAATGTGGATGTTAATGCACGGTAATGACCTCTTCTCCATGCTGGAGCAGGCCTCACGTTCCTGCCTCATGTTCCTGCCCCACGTCCCATGCACCACTCTCATGGAGGTGCCTCCACCCGCACAGACTGACCGATGGGGACGAGGACGGTGGTCTGTGGTGATGTGAAGTGATGCCCCTGGTCTAACATGGAACCCGCTGTAGGAGACAACCTCCAGTATTCTGTTACTGGCCGCGTAAAGATCCAGAATGACGAGTCATAGGAGTGTGGGGGAAGCTGGAAGTGTGTGTGTGTGTGTGTGTGTGTGTGTGCAGAAGAGTGTATTAACTGTGCTCCAGCCTCTCTGTCTCTTCAAAGCTCTGTCTCTGCTCAGTGGAAATCAATGGGTCTTTTTGATTTAGTGGCAGCTCTGGGAAGACCTGTGATTATTACCAATAAAGGGAATTAGATAAAATGATTTTTGACTTTGAAATTTGTGTTTAATCAAATTTGAGATAAAGTCATCAGTGAAATTGCTGTTGATTTATAAATAAGATAATTGGTGGTGTTCTCCTGAATCTCCTGGATGGAGTCTTTTATAGCTTAGTCAAACCTCTTCATTCAATTTTAAAATTACCTATTGAGTGCGAGTCTCTCCGGAGCAGCACCAGCACCATCGCTGATGTCTTCCTCCACGTCTTCCTCCCCTGCGTACCAAGAGTGCCACGCCCGCAATCGCTCCCACATCCCTCCGCCTGCCTCCGTTGTACCTCTTCTTCTCGTTTGTTGCTCCGCCCGAAACGCGAGCGGAGTTGGTAGTGGGAGTTTGCTTTAGACGGTTATCTCCTCCCGCGCGTGCTGGAGATATCTCTTAGCCTTTTAAAGTTTCGAGCTCCTCGTAGTCCGAGCCTGCGGGAGATCGTTAATTCAGTGAAGATAATACAGCGGTAGATAAATTCACATCCAATTGGTGAGGGTATTGTTTCAGGAATAGCAAAATACACCTTATCAACTTCATCTAGTTTCATGTGTAATGCAGTGGCAATAACGCAATGAAACTGTGTTTATGTGCTTACATTATGTTTCTCTGTACGGTTATTTTTGTAGGTCTGATACATTTGTATGACGGGAACGTTATTATTCTTTGTGATGTCCAGCTGACGGATGTAGTAGCCTGTATACTGCTGAGTCACTGCCTGAGTCACTGCCCTGCTCTCTGCCTCAGTCTGTCTCAGTCCTGCACCAACCCCCCCCACCCCACCCAATCACCGGCCTCGGCCCCGTGTTGCGTGCTTGGCTGGGACTTGGAGATGGAGAGAGAGCTGCTCACACACGGCAGCTTCACGTTACCAGTGTACTTGGTGGAATGGCAGCACTGGGACACTAAACCACCCACTGCTGAGATTCGTCAATGTTCCTATAGACTTCACTCATGGCTGAGTGGCCATGAACACACTTTTACTCGGTAATAAAGCAAACTCGGTGTGTGTCAGACAATTTGCATTTTTCTAATCTGACATTTGTGTAATCTCTATGGAGTAGTGAGGACTGTTCTGCCATAGTTTTTGTACAAAGTTGTAGCATTTGCAGTAGTAATGTTTCTGTGATGCAGAGGTTTATATATATTGCTTCTTTTTCATCTGGTTCAGATGTGCGGAGACGGTGCCTTATCTTGCGTGAGCTCTTAAAGAGTAGCTGGTTCATATTAGTGAGAAGGAAAAGGGTTCTGTGGTAGTGCATTGTTGTTTTGTTGAGAATGTTGAGATGTTAAAATCTTCCTGCATAGATGTTCTCACTGGTGACGGTCCTGTTCTGTGTGGTCAGGGGACAGTGATTTTTGCAAATCTCTCAGTAGTTAAATGTTCAGGGTGGGATTTCAAAAACTACCATGAAAACAAAAGTCCAGGAGAAGATGTGAGGTGGAATTTTGCCAGCAGTTCACGTCACTGTAAATGTAATGGACATTAAAAAGGTGTAACTTGTAGCAGAGCATCTAGCTGCACCCCATTGCAGAGGAAAACAGCTCAAAACAGCTGGTTTAAATGCGTACATTTAAACCAGACCTCCTCAGAACGGTAGGTCTGTCCTCAGAACGGTAGGTCTGTCGTCATTTCTCCAGTCTCTTATTACTGGGCATGACAGTGGAATAATGATGTGCCTTTAAGGTTTCCAATAAATTTATTAGAATATTTTGTTTATATTTGTGTGTGAAAATTCTGCCCCAAATGCACACAAGTATACACCCCCCATCCCGCCAGACATGCATGCACACACACATACACACTCACTCTCCAGCTGCTGCAGGTCAGCGTGTGTGTGTGTGTGTGTGTGTCCTGTTTGGCCTGGGGCTGTGTGACATGTGGCACTGTGCAGGTAGAGGAGGTCAGCAGCTTCTGTGGTCTGGCTAACAGCATGACATCATGCTCCTTGGTCTGGATTACCAATCCCTCAGCCAGGATGCTGCACACACACACACACACACACCAACCCTGCAGCTCGGGGTCTGGTTACACCTTGATGTTACTCTAAAAGGAACCATGATAGTGTAGAATTTAGTAAACAGTACATGGCCATTTGCTCAATAACTTTTTACAATTTTATATGGATGTTCAAGATTAATGAAAGGCAAACGTAACTACAGATTTTGCTATATATAAATAAAAAAACCTTTTGGGTGCAATAAGCAGAGTATTTGAAGCACCTACCACATGTTCTGTCTCTACGGTGACTGTGTGAGTGAGAGAGAGTGTGTGTATGTGTGTGTGTGTGTTTTTCAACTTTCCTCTTATTAGTGGGCTGGTTTCTGCACCTCAGGTTGCTGGGGCCCCTGTGTTTTGGATGGGAGACCCTCCATTTGCATGTGTCCCGTGCTTTTTTTGCGTGGCTAGTTAGAGGAGGAAAATAGTGAGAAGAAGAGTAGAAATGAACCCCGTTTTTCCTCAAACAAAACTAATTGGAAGGAGTCCACTGTACAACAAGCAATTATGGTGTCTCAGCATTGCGTTATTCACTGAGGATGTAAAACGGCGAGCAGTCCTCCACGTCCCTCTTCAGCAGTGTCTGGGTTGCTTTGGCAGCCTCATCAGAAATTGGTCTAATTAACCTCAACTTATATGCATCTTCCTTTATGTACGTAACCTACTTAACACTCAAATGTACATTGTGTAATCTTCAGGGTAGAAAAAGAAATGGGCCTTTTTGGAGGGGGGGGGGGGGGGTGTCAAGTCTACATTTAAGTAATTGGGTCCCATAAAAAAAAAAACCACCCAAAAAAAGAGAGTCCACACTTTGCTTGTGACCTTCTATCTGTTTTTTTTTTTCTCTCACCGAATCAGTCTCTCAACAAAACTTATTTGATGTTCAGCCTTATTCATTACCTGGGTTGGACAGGCCCCTCCAGAGATGACTTTGAAGGACTATCTCCAAGGCCTAATTAGAAATAACGTCTCCGCTTTTGAATCGTCAACTCTCACCTCAAGCAGGAAAAACTAAGTCTTGCATTTTAAACAGCTCACTAAATGGATAGTGTGAGTGTCTAACTTTGTTTTGACCTTAGTGGAATTACTGTGATGAGTATAAAATGACTTTGTGACGTATGGATTTGGAACACACACTCATTTGTGCTCTCTCTCTCACATACACACGCCCGTGCACAGGCTGTGTGTGTGTGTGTGCTCTTTTGCTTCCTTTTCAGAGATGATACTGGAAAGGTTATTTTCCGCAGCTCAGCATGCTTCCTGTAAACATTACAATCCATCAGAGAAGAACAGAAAAAAGACGGTTTGTTTTCACACTTAAAGGAGACATGAAATAGAGTGTCCTTAACTTAATCACCACCTTGTTTCCCTACATTTACATATATTTGCATATTAATTGGACTACAGATTAAAACTGGTTTTGTAATTTTAATTAAGGGTCCACAAAGGTATATGATTAGAACTGTTTAAAATACAGGCTGACATAACTAGCAGCAAAGGCTCTGGAGCTGTGTTGTGTCTCCTCCATCTTGGTAGATGGGGATTACTTTCAGGGAATGCCTGTTTTATGATAGTAATTTTTAATCTTTAGTAGATTATGCAGCCAAGTAGATGGGAAGGGGGTGGGGCTGGGGGGGGGGGAGAGAGGCGGGGTATCAAAATCATTTTCATTTTTCAAGATTCGTCTCCCATTCTGTTGATTTGCAGCACTTGACGAAAAACTCCTTTGTAGCATTTCCTGATTGCAAATTAAGAGCCTTAGCTGCAACTCTAAAGAATGGAATTTTGATTTAGTGCGTAAGTAAGCAAATTATGCAAATGAGTTTAGAAGCAGACAGAAAGAGAGCCGGCGATAAACAGCGCTGTCCGTCGCTGCAGCACCTTGGAAAGCCTTTCGGTTCGGAAATCCTCGGGCTGAAGCGGAGCGAGGCTCACGGCGTTGGGCGCCAGATTAAAGGGAATCGGGCAGTTCAGCGCGGATCGTCTCCAGCAGATTAACCCTAGCTTTTGGCTTAGCTGAGGTCATCATTCCGACAAAAAACACAGAGGGACGTCTGTAAGAGCGAGAAGAGAAGAAGCGCAATCGCCTGAAGCTCCACAGCTTCAGAGCGAAGGTGCGTTCGCTACCTTCAGAAGACCGAGGGCGAAAAGCAGAAACATGCTTTTTTGGGCTTTTCCAACCACTCCTCCATGTCAAGGAAAGATTTATGCCCAATTTTCTGATGCAATTACACTGAAGTCAGGCTATCTTGTGGGCGAGTTTAGGTGAAATACAATATTACTCCAGCGTTTGTTTGGTGTGGTCTGGAAAGTTTTTGAAAGACATTTGGAAACATTTTCCCCATAAAATACTTAACCATTTAAGCAGTGGTATACGGTTTCTTTGCATACTTCTTACCTCACATTGTCTCGGAGTAACAGCGACTCCTCGGCTAAATCAGATCATGTGGCCCCCGTTCGAAGTCCTGGAGAAACTCCTGCTGCCGGGGCTAACGAGGAAGACGCGGCGCTCATCATACTTTTTCCTCGAGGGCCGCGTGCAACCTCCACGGAGCCCGAGCCGACGTGCTTTCACGTGGACGGGTGGGGTAGCAGAGCCGTCACACGTTTCTCTTCTCCAGGCCGCGTTCAGTCCAGACCTTCAGAAGTTCCTTTGCTTGTTTTAGCGTTTCTCCCTCTTTCTTTTCTTTTTTTTTTCTTTCCGTAAATTGCTGCTTCTTAGATTACTAAGCTGTCCTAATAGGTACAACCTGTGCAGAAAGCGAGTGGGTCTCGTCTTTCAAAAGTGGAACGCACATCCTCATCGGCGATTTACGTGCGGTGGATCAGGGCTCTTCGACACGCTCGGCCCTGCGTGGTCCCGGGACCTCTGTCATAAATACGACCTAAACACCCGGCCCTGGTGCCAGCGCCTAAAATGTGGTTTCGATTGCTTCATCGTTGAGATCAGAATCTTTCCATTCTCTCTCTCTTTTCTCTCGTTTTCCCTCTCAGCCCGGCAAGAGCCAAGAATGTCAGTAACTCAGTGGTGGCATGTTAAAGAGGGCTTCATGTTAAACGGGACTTCAGTACGTGGGCTGAAGTTCCAGGCTGACAGAGGCAGTGCTGGAGTGTGGTATGAACCAATAACTGCAGCAGAATTGAACCCATGAATTCAAACCCATGAATTTTGATATCAGCCCTCATTTGTGCTTGAAAACATTTTTCTCTTTTTAATATTTTACTGCAGAGTTTAACATTAATTAATCACGTAGACTAATTTACTTATTAAAAGTTTACTTATCATGTGTTAGTTCTAGCAGTCTCAACTGTTCAGTTGTCCAACATGGGTTTGATACAAATTATGCTGCAAATCTTTGGGTTTTTACACATTCTTTGTTCTTTAAGGGTTTAAATATGACAGGGATATTTTTCACTTCTCATGCACACATTCTCAAATACCTTCTCTAAACACTGTTGTAAAGTGTGACCTTTGGCCGGACCTGTTGTTTTGTTCAGTTTTAAGTTACGGCAGAGAAAGAAAACTCATAAAAGAAAGTATGTTCCCATGTGAGGTACCACCATTACCATCCAGAGCCCTTCACAGTGTGATAATTGTGTGAACTTCTTAGATCTGCAGACAGATATATCAGACAAAACACTGTGATTGTGATGTTTCACATCAGCTCAGATTTTACTTCCTTATCCCAGAACACCCCCGCTTTTGAAAAACCAGATATACCCCTGACTAAAACTTCTAAGATGCTTTTAGCACATAAGGGGGGGGAGTGGACCCTGAAAATTACTGAAGGACTTATTTGCAATTTGCATCCTGTGATACTTATCACAATAGCAGCTAAAGATCGATATATTGCGCAGCTCTATTAGAGAGCAAATCCGCTTCCTTCTCTGTAGCCACCAGCGGTAAATAATGGAAGACAAAGCACTGTGTGACTGCACAGGTAGCAAACGACGGATATTGCAGCTTTGTATTATAACTAAAATGGTCCGTAAAGCTAACCTTTTCTGCTCGTTAATGGAATTTGTCAACATGAAAAAGACATTATTGTTAGGCTGTCCTCTTTTTTCCCCCTCCGCGAAATCCGCTGCCAAATTCGGATCCCACTCTCCTGTGAACGTTTAGCGCTAGCTCGGGGAGCTCGGGAGACTCACGCGGCATAATGAAATTACCTCCGCGCAAACAAATAAGGTCAAACTCTCAAGGAGACGAGCAGTGGAACCAGATTCGGCTAATTACGCACCAGGTTGTACGGCGCATCAGCGAAGGCTGCGCGTGACAGCGTCAGGGTATGAGTAATGAGAGCCTGAACCAAAAATCATTTGCTAATATAATTTTAGCTTAATGCTAATTTAATGTCGACGTGCAGGCCTATTGTCATTAACGCGTAAACATATCACTTGGCTCTCATTTTACAGGAAGACAAATTGAGATTTAAAAGCTGAAATTGAAATCAGAGCTTTCTTAGCAAAAAAAAAATGTTTTGTTTACTGGGGACGTGTTTGTATTCGGGGAATCTAGACGTTTAACCGTCGTAATCATATTAAATAAAAGCTGTATCTCTGACCGGAAGGGGGGGGGCGTTCTTTTCCCCAAGCGACTGTTTAGCTAAAACGTTATCATCTGCAATTAGTTTTACCTGCTTCCTATCGCTCTAGTGCATCTTATTACCTTCACTAAAATGACCGCGCTTTTGTAATTATTGACCATGACTTATTTTAATTAGTTTACTTGAGCAGAATGCAAAGGGATGGTTTTGGGAGTGGCGATGTTGGTGTGTGCGTGCGCGCTTCAGGGCCCAAGGCTGTCTCCGCGCGGTAGAGTAAAGCCGGCATGATTTACCCATTTGGCAGCGCGCAGAGCCTCCCGTTATAGATACCTGTGCAAACCGGCGCCATCTTTCCCCACATCCGACACACGCTACTAACAGGGAACAAAGAATCGCTCTGTCAGCAGAAATCCTTCCACTATCTCCCCCTTCCCCCCTTTTCTTTCCATTACCACCTCGTTCAGTGTTCTGCAACGAGACAGAGTCCCCTGGCCAGGGCTATCAATAAACCAGACAGGGTGAGCTGAAGACCACCTATGTCGCACCACTGTGTTTGGCTCAGGGAATCTGCTGAGTGCGAAATGCTGTGGTCGTATTTCACTTGTAGCGCTGGTTCCGTTTGCCATCTCTTCACCCACCTCCCAGCCCACTGCTGACACGGCGACTGCCCTGTAATCCTCACCAAACTGAGCAAAGACACTATGGGATTATCACCGCCAGCGAGGTAAAGGGCAGTAGTGAGCTAAATTATGACTGAGAGAGGCAAAGGATTTTGGGTAATCTGCTCAGATTAGGTTCACTGGAAGATGTTGTTTCTGCACTCTTGCTTCCTTTATTTTCCTAAAAAGAGAGAGAGAGAGAGAGAGATGCTAATTGGTTCTGATTATTGTGGATGTGTAACGGTGCACGGTTGGTTGACAAAATTAAGACCCCGCCCCCTACTTTATTGCATATTCACTCCTCAGATTTTTCTCTTCTAGCTAGCAGAATGATTAGCGTAAATAAATAAATAAATTGTTTACTCAGGGAGCTGAAGCTACAATTACAACATTTAGCCAGTTATGTTGCTGTGGCCAAAGACAGCATCAATTATTTGAAACAGGCACTTATCAGAAAAAAAAGTGTAAGGGAATTAATCCATGGGGGAAAAAATGGAGAGAGAGATTATGGTGGAACTAATGCCATATGTTTCCTGCACAGCAAACTTTAGAAAGGTCCAGAAACTCTTTACATTATCAGCCTACTGCACTCTAATCGGATTCTCAGCTTTCTTTCCCAGGAACACTATAAATACTATCAACAGCAAACATATAAACAACGTTAATGAAAAGTGTTGATTGCTGTCGGCATTGATAATCCCCAATTGAGGCAACACCAAAGGTGTGTGTGTGTTGATAGCTCATCACACACGGTAGCTGCTAATGGTCCCCTCCGCCAGCATACCTGACGCCTAGCACAGTTGTGGCCGAGTTGTTTTATCAGGGCCGGCGTTGTCACAACTCAGTCCCCTTGACATCTGTGCAGTAATTACTTAGGTGTAATACCTCACAGTGTACACAGCTCCTGTCATTGACAGCACATGGAAAAATTGCACGAGTCCCTTTGTAGCAATTGTTACACAAGATAAACACCAGTAGTTGGGGGTCAGAGTGTGTGAGGGGCGTTCTGTGGCCTATAAAGTGTGTCAGCACAAGCATGTGGGCTCAGAGTGGCCCGGGAGAACAGATCAGTGTAGTAGTGGCCTTCCTGTAAAGACGACCCAGTCTATTAACTCAGGTCCCACTCTACAGGATTTCCCTGTCAGCAGCCATGGGTTTGGGTGATCTTGTTCTCTTTCTCTCTCTCTCTCTCTCTCTCTCTCTCTCTCTCTCTCTCTCTCTCTCTCTCTCTGTCTGTCTCTCTCTCTCTCTCTCTCTCTCTCTCTCTCTCTCTCTCGATGTTTCCCTCTCTCTCGCTTTTAATCTTAGTCTCTCTCTCTGTGTTTCCCTCTCTCTCTTTTAATCTTAGTCTCTCTCTCGATGTTTCCCCCTCTCTCTCTTTTAATCTTAGTCTCTCTCTCTCTCTCTCTCTCTCTCTCTCTCTCAATGTTTCCCTCTCTCTTTTAATCTTAGTCTCTCTCTCTCTCTTTCTATATGTGTTTCTCTCTCTATCTGTCTCTATCAATCTTTCTCTCTCTTCTTCTCACCCCCCTCCCTCTCTGTCTGGGCACTGGAATGAAACAGGCTAAACAGCCAAACCACTCAGAACCTGAAATCCCCCCGGGGTGGTGTTGGGGTGGAGGGGGTGGTGGTGTTTAGGCGGTGGTGGTGATGGTGTTGTTCCTCATGGCCAGTGACAAATGCCATATGTCACAGACTCCACAGTCGCCCTAATCCAGTCGACAGGCCCTCAGTGTCTGACCTGACACTACCATGCTGTTATGTGAAGCTCCAGTACTGCAGAATTGTGTAGTTATTTTTGTTAAGGCACAAGTCCAGTGTAAGATATATGCCAGAAAAATGCAAAAAAAAAAACCTCAAACCTAACCTCTGTATCCTGTTGAGAGCCAAAGTAGGCAAGGTAACTGAATTGTCATTGAGAGTTTGAATTACATAATGTGGTTTTAATCTTCAGAGCTCTGTTTTTCTTAATTTTAGGAACAATCCACTTTTAGAGGTTTGATAAATGTTGTTACGTCTCATACCTTGGTGTCTAGACCAGTCATTTGAACCCACCTGATACCCAAGGGAGAAGGGGCAGATTCTCCAGAGTCTAAGTTACCCATCCTGCTTTGAGTCCATTTTCTCACTGGTCCCCATCTAGAGCCTCTTATTTAAGGTTTTTTAAATGGCCCTTAAAAACACTGTTATACGTCTGGAGGGCTTCATGATAAATAGTTGCTGTTATGTAATATCAGTGTTATAAAAGGCTCATATTGCAGTAATAACAACCGATATATTGTGCAGTTGTGAATGCAAGGGTGTGTTGTGCACTTTGCTTAGAGTGTTTTTTTTTTTTTTTAAGGGTGTAAAAGCAGCAGCCAGATGGACCTTTGAACCTACAGTCCCCAGGACAGCAGCCCGGTACCATCCTGCCGCCTGTGGTTCTGGACTCGGAGCTGACCTATGGCCTCTGGGCCTCTCACTGTTTAAACCAACGGAGAAATTAGCACAAAAAAAGCTACGGTACTTTACAAAAAAACATGAAGCACGATAAACCACTGGGCCTAAAAGCCTGGAGTCCAATATATGCACATCTCAGGTATGCAAAAGTGATGAATATTCAAAACAGGGGGAACATTAGAATATTAAATATTGATTTATTTATGTGGCCATTAGGGGTCATCATCTGGATCAGCAAACAATTTTTCAGAGGTTGAAATTTTTATGTCATGGCAGACACATTAACCACCGAGCAAAGGGAACAGTGACATGCTTTCAGCATAACCCCTCCTCATCGCAGCTTACAGAATTTACACCATAAAAATGGCCTACAATATTATAATGCAAATCCCTTATGGGAAAATACCTGTGCAGCCCACTGAATATAAATTACAGGAAATTCTGCCTCGACACTCTCTCTTCTCTCTCCCTATCTTTCTCTTGCTCTCTCTCTCTCTCTCTCTTTCTGTCTCTCCCCATTCCTCTTTTATTACCAAATTACAGAAGGGTGGGTGTCGGGCTGTGGGTGGTGGTGGGGGTCTGGCTGTGTACAAATGGGAGAAAAGGTGATGATGGATTCTTTGTGGGCAACTCTCAGAAGTATTAAAGGACGCCTCCGTTTGTCAGGCTACCATTAAGGGTTAATTTTGAAAATCTAGCATGCAGTCAATTTCCAGGGGCCTGGGGGTGGGAGGG
>JAOYMR010000001.1:11852299-11865181 GCA_025802075.1 Tenebrosternarchus preto | reverse complement strand
CCCGCCGCCCGCGCTCCCGCCCGTCGCTGGGCCCCCCCGGCCGGCCCCCCGGCCCGGCCCGGGGGCCGGGGG
Organism: Tenebrosternarchus preto; assembly: GCA_025802075.1. NCBI lineage: Eukaryota > Metazoa > Chordata > Actinopteri > Gymnotiformes > Apteronotidae > Tenebrosternarchus > Tenebrosternarchus preto. The sequence continues at coordinate 11,865,109 of JAOYMR010000001.1, read as the reverse complement.
CGCGCGCCGCGCCCCCCCCCCCCCCCTCGTCCTCTTCCTTCCTTCTCTCTGCCCACTTTTCTTCTCTGAGGAAATAAAAAGAAATGTTTTGACTTTCTTCTCTTTAAACGAAACGCAACTCTGCTGTGACTCGGAGAGTCACCACCGCATGGGGCGAGAACCTGGCGAGAACGTTAGAGGAAGCCTACAAGGGGGGTGAGGGGCTGGGGGTTTTTTTGGGGGGGGGGTGATTTGGGGCAGATTCCACCCGATGAGGAGTGACACAGAGTTCAAAGGTTAATTTGTGTAACAGCCAAATTTGCATACAAATGACAAACGGCAGAAATTTCGGCGATTCCCGCCCGAAACTTTCAATGTCATCTGCATGAAGCGCGCCGGTCCTGTGGAGCGGAGCCTCTGGACGAATATTCATGGCTTCTGAAGCTGGGCCACCTTGTTTCCTATTAATATCCAGCACAGGTCAATTGCCTCGTTTGTGCAGTTTTATCAGGCCTGCCATTCACTCTTCCTCCGCCTCTCCGGCACTCACAGGCTTTGTAGCACTTTATAACGTGTTCTTAGTGCCTTTCTTCATAGAAGGAGGATAAGCTTTTCAAACACCACAAAGGCACAGTAACTCTGTTCTCTCAAACAGTTTTGAAGACATAAATGAATTACTGTGAACAGAAATATATCCACCCTCTTACCCCCCCAACCCCCGTTCCCTCCTCTTCCAACGTCCAATAACTTCTTAAGAGATTTCTGCTGAAATCAGTTCTCTCTCCTCATGATTGGATTGATTGTTTTTCTAATCCAGGGAAAATGACTCGCTAAAAGGGTCAGATAATCACCGCCAAACGTGTGGAATGCCAGACTTGAAGTGACTTCTCTTCCCTGTATTTCTTGCATGAGCTGTGAACTGTGTGGGTGCATATGTGCAAGCATACGTGTGTGTGTGTGTGTGTGTGTGTGTGTGTGTGTGTTTGTATCAGGGTGACCTCACTCTGTAAGTGCGTTTCATGCTTTTCCAGCATAGCTGTGCTACACACTCTCACAGTCGGGTTCGGTTTGCTGCGGCCGTTCCTGTCCAAACACCAACCGCGCTCCTGCTTTTCCAGCGTGAATCTGACGGCCTCCACGGCTCCGTAGTTCCACGTGCAGGACTTCCATCCACCGTCCTGCGGGGACCATCTCGCTCACACTCAATGCAAAAGAGAGATGTATTAACCAAGCAGTGCACTGACTGCTGTTATAATCTTCACTCATCCCAGAATTTGGGCCAGTAAGAAATCCAGTCTGATGATCTTGTGTACAATAAGTCGACAGTAACCAATAAAACATGTATAACAAGAAGAATTAATATGCAATTATAGCATATTTGTTGAAGTCTCTATGGCTTTGGTTTTATAGGTTTTTAATTGAAGTTCCAGGAGCTGCAATTAAGGAGATTCTTGTGTATATCATTGCTATGGAAAATAAACACACCAGGTCCTTCATACCAAGTGTTAAAATGAGCAGAAAGAAAGTTCCTTTATATGCACATATTAAAAGAACAAACGGCTGAACTGGATGCGTGGCAGTTTAGAATAAGTTCAAGGGTGTGGTGGAGTAAGTTTTTAGGGCAGGAGAAGCCGTGAGTGAGGTTAGCGGCCGAGTAGACGCGGGGCGGCCGAGATCCGGAGCGGCTCGTGAACCTTCTGCGGAGATAGAGAGCCTTTGTGAATCAAACTCTTGATCTCGCATAGACAGGAGAAGGGCTAGGCATCGATCTGTTCTGGAGGGGAGGGGAGGAGAAGGGAGGTGGGGGAGGTGGAGAGAAGAGTCTGGGAGCCTTTTATCAACATGCTCACCTTGGCGAGCTTGGTGGAGGAGGTCCCTGGGATGCCTCCTCCCCTGGCCTGCACCAGGAGATTACCACTCGTAACCTACACACCCTAACGAGCTATAGGTGCCCAGGCCTGTCTAATTAACAGCGATCAAAGACAGGGCATAATCCCTAAACAAACCTGACTATGTGAATACCCTATGAGAGAGGGAAGACTTCAAACAGGAAAGACGACGGAGGGGAAAAAGGCAAGCGCATTTTTTTTTTTTTTTAATACCTTGTACGTTTTAACGATATGCAGGCATTTAAGTCGTCTTCGAGGGAGCGGCGATCAGATGTGTTGACAACCAGGAAGAAAGCGTGGGGGGAAACCTGGGGAAAGGTTTCACCCCTGGAGGCGCTCGAACCCACGGCCACGCGCTCGCACGCACGCACGCACGCACGCTCCAGAAACCACGCCCAGCCGCCCAGCGCTGCTCTGGTGCCTCTGACATTTGTGCTGAAGTCTGTCAGAACCTTATGATGTCACAGCACTGCATCATCAGGGTCCCAGGTGACTCCCAGGGGCCTCACCAGACCTGATCCCCATTTCACACCACTAATGTGCATTTACACAGAGCACACCTCTCCCAGACCCACACACACACACACACACCTGCACACATGCATACACACCTGCGCACAGAGTGTGACCTTCCCTTATGAGGCACAGCCAATCAATTAGACACGCCGTCAAAGAGAGGCAAGGAAATGGAGAACTGCACACCTGTGACAAATACAAACACACACACACACCAAGCCTCTAGTGATTTGTGCTTTTAAAATCTAAATGCTCCAGCTACACACACCTGCTATGCACTCGACACCCACTTTAAAACATATTCCTTGCACCTACAGTTAACACTTATTTTACTAGGCAATACCTACTTTATGAGCACATAGCAAGGGTAGGATTACACACTGTAACCCAGCTGTTACAAACACAGGACTCTGCATCCATCAGCTGCTCTCTACCCCACTGGAGGGCCACAAACTTCATAGGCCCTAACTGTACACATTCAAATGCCATTTTTATTATACAGGCCTCTCTAATAAAGTAGGTGGTGAATGGAATGTAGCTCCAGTGATAACTGTACAAACCGTTATGACCTGGAGCGCAAAAAAGCTCAGTTTTATCTATTCTGATCCGTCTCAGGTGAAATGATGCCTGAAGTCTTACAGAGGGGCAAGGCTAACATTAAACAGCCTACAGCTGTGAAATACGACAGCACTTTATGACAACGTAGCCTAATTAATATGTTTTATTGTAAGATCATAATGTCCGTTAATCTACTATGAGAGAAAATTAGTGAGGGGGGTTTATTCATGGGATCATAACAGCACATAATGGGGGTCATAGCTGTTTCTACCGGCTCTAAGAAATCATACGGCATTACAAGATATGATTAAATATGGGTGGATACGAGGAGCTGGAAGGTAATGTTCTATCTTTAGCTCTGACACTTCTCTATTAGTCCGTGTGTGAATTTATTTTACACATCGTCCCTTTCCTCAAGGACCCTCAGCTAGCGCAAGTCGCGCAGTGGATTTGATGCTTCTGCTTCTGCCTGATCTTGTCTCGTGTTTTATTTATTTCATTTTTTTTGACGCCCGCACTGTACTTTATATCCCAATGACGCATTAATATTCTCATTATCGGCAGTGGGCAAAGGTGTAAATGACAGCACCTCTTATAAGTTAGAAGTGGTTAAGGACTCCCCATTCTCTGATCTCGAGTGGGAAACGGGGGGAGCTGCCGTCCCTCTCGCTGGCAGCGTCCGATCCACGTAGGACTCCGCCTCCAAGCTTCTTCCGGACCGAGGACGGGTCAGGCGCTGGCGCGGGTTTGAGGAGGGCTTCTTTGGACAATGTGCCAATATTCCATATCAGAGCAGAACCGATAAGAAAAAGGACGCCTTCCTCCTTGCAGTGATCCAAGTGTGGGGTGTGTGGTGAGCTGTTTGTGGAGAAGGCTTATATTTGCAGTAGGTGAATCTGTGGTTTTCTCCTAGGGCCTGTGGGTGGACAGACACAGGGGCCCCCAGAGCTCACTGGACAGTGTACAAACTGAGGGGCCTTAGGACATAGTACCCTTGTTTTTTTAGATCATTGATTTAGTGATTTGTACACAGTCTTGGGAACTGGTTTTTACATGTCCAGTGGTACTTCCACATCCACTGAGCTGCCTCAGGCCCCTGTGGCCTGAGGTCCTGCGGGGCCCCTGACAGTCAGAGACCCCTGGGCGCAGGCCCCTCTGGGCCGTTCAGTAATGCATAGCGCCGCTCCATGCCATCTTCTCCTCTCCCGTGCCAACACACCAAGCAACCATCACCGGAAAGCCCAGAGTCTCGTTGGCATAGCACTGCTCGGAGACGACATTAACCATCTGATCATAAAGGTTGTGTGTATGTTTGTGCACAGTATGTGGGTGCATGAAGAACAGTCTTGTTCAAAAAACCGAAAGGCTTGACCTAAATATCGCTAAAAAAAAACCACAACACGTGACCTGTTTAGAGCAGGGCGATATGGCCCAAAGCCATATGTCTATCTCTCTCTGTTTCCTCTATTGTCCCTCTCTCCTTCTCTCTCGTTCCCTCTCCCTCCCTCACTCCCGCTCTGAACGAGGTGGAGAGCACAGATGACAACAGATGGCTAGCATATTGTCTACATGACCCGTGAATAATTCTACATACAGTTCACCTCACTCAGGTTTTTGACTTAATTGCCCTGAACACCTTTCCTTCTCACGTCGTTCAGTTCAGGACAGAAATCAGGCAGCGTTTTGACGTTTAATGGCGGTGTGGGTACATTAATAATATGCGTAGCTGTAGTTATTCCTATACTTATATGGGTGATGGATTTCAGAAGAGGCCATCGTTCCATACCAGTGGCTCCGTGCTGATCTGCAGTGAGAGTCCCGGGAGGAAACGGGGAAAAAACAGGTCATTTTACCAGACCGAGTGTAACTCAGGCAGTACCAGCGTCCCCTACTGACACCCGGCTACAAGAGCACACGCGCACCCACACACACACACACACACCCCACACACTGAAGATATCTTTTTCAAGATTCACTCTAGCACTAACCATCAGGCTGTTACTCAAGCAGAACTGATGAACGATGGGCTTATCTAAAAGAAACAATGTACTTGATTGGTATGGTGAACATCACGTCAGCAAACAGTGTTTAACAAACATTTGATAAAAGAATAATGAAAAATTGGGTGAAAGTTACTGAATTAAAAAAAAAATACAACAGCTTAAAATCCCACCCCTTAATGTTGGCATGGCAGTAGTCATGGAGACCCCCGGCTTTGATTTTGGTTCATATCCATGTCTTGTGTTTTGTATTTTCCCATCATTCATTGTTTGCATCTGTGTCTCACTTCACATACCTTCCTAGTCTTCCTGTCTTGTGTTATCAGTCATTACCTACATGCTGTTCCTGTATCTACTGCTTCCTGTGATTTCGTTACGTTTTTGCAACATTACGTTTTCTGGTCCTGTTTTTTTTTTTTTTTTTTTGTAATGATCACGATGGTAGAATTGTGCGTAATAAACGCTGCTCAGCTTCACGTCTGCGCCCCGCTTCATCTCGCTCCTCGTTATGCACAGCTTTAGTCGAACTTCATGGCACCACGACCACTTCAGGTGACGTTTTATTCTATGTACTTTTACAAGTGTGGCCCGTTTGGACCTTTACATTAAATCTTGTGCTCCCTCTTATTGACGGCAGTTGGCTTTAATTCATTTATGGCAAGTCAATCATATTGATCTTCTCCCTGCTCTGTGTAATCAATACCCAAGGCAGGGGAAGGAGATATGACACATGTTGTAAACCTAGAATATTCCGCCGAGCAGCAGAGGTACAAACGCACAGGCTGCCGAAGAGCTGTATTTAGAACGGCCTCATTGGTCGGATTTTCAAATATCATTCCTGTAACAAGTCGTTCAAGATGGGACTCAGGTTCAGTGAAATGGATTTTTCACCCTTGGAGCTTATAGACCTACAGACTCCAATACACTAGCAAATCTGTACCAGCTAGAATTGTTTCTGGTCGTCTCTAAGGTATTTATTAGACACAGAGGTCTGAGTAGAGGCTGCTACACCATGCTACCAAAAACAAACCATACATGTCTGTCTGGCACAAATATTTGTTTCCTGAGAAGGATTTACGTACATGTTCAACGCTAATGATGATCAGCGCTGGACAAGTGAGAGGTGTAGGAAAGAAAACAAGCTGTTTTTCTCTTTAATTTGATGAGTGGTAATCGTTTTCTGAAGCCTAGCACCTGGATGGACTTAAGAAGTGGTGGAAGGCTCTCGTGAAATAAAGAACAAAGACTTCGTTTTCAGCTCACGGACGCGATGGATGGGGTTGGATATAGGATCCTCATAGTCTGAGATGATACACAACCGGTTGCTTAGGCTCTTTTGTTTTCTGCTTCTGTGTGTTGATTTTGTCTAGCAGAACCAGGTGGACAATGAACGACTATGAGAGCACTATCACAGCGATCAAATCAAGAAGTAAGGGCTTCCTCGAACTGCGGCTCTGGGAGGTTTACAGATGTTCTCGATTCCTAAAGCCATTGTTGCTAAGGCCCTGAGAAGAGGAACAGGTTTATTAGCGTTATCAGCTTCTGTTCAGGGGCTTTATAAAGTCCTCAGTGAACCATGCAGGTTCAAAACGTCCAACCTGAGTGGTGCCACAAACTCCCATGGAAAAAGAAAAATTGTGTTCACTGCATTTGTCTGGAAGAGGCAAATCAGTCATATTATTGTGTTATTCCCAGAGTAGTGTTATGATTCTAATTTGGCATCACTATGAGTGCATGACCCCCTTCTTCATGATTCTCTCATTTCAACAGATCTGATTCAACTCATCAGCTAATAAGCAAACCATGAAAATTTGGAGATTTTCACAGCAGGAAAACCACAAGACTGTGCAGTAATGTGGCCCTTCAGGACATCCGTGCTTCGAGCCCGAGTTCCAGCTGCAAGTGAGGGATGAACCAGGAGCTCCAAAGAGCATTCCAAAGTCACGATGTCACAGCGTCCTGAGCCACATGCAGCTCTCTGTCCTCTGTCACGATCGTCTCCGTTACGCCGTTACCGTGACACCTCATGCTCCGTGACAGATCTCCCAAGCGTCGGTCCCCCTGGCTGGCCCATACTGGGGGCAGGTCATCATTTCAACGGTGGGATAAATATGGTGTGACAGCTAAGAGGTGGTGGTGGGGGGGTGGAGAGCTGGCCCTCTTAAGACTGAGATTGTCCTCTGACATGGACATTTTGAGCTCGGGCCCGGGGCTTGAATTGGATTTTCATCAGAGGTCGGGAAGCCTGCTACAGCGTCCACCACTTTAACAGACAATAATATTACAATATTACGTTTGGCTTAAAAATGAGCCTTGTGGGTTGCTGTGTAATACAAAGTGAATGTTGATATAACATCTGGTTAGCCAATGAAGAAAGATTTGCCAATTAATGTCTCCAAAGAATAGTAATGGGAAAAGAGCCTCCTTTGTCATTAAAGCCGTAACAGTTGTAGCGAGGTTTGTTTGAATGCCGCTTGGCCGTATGAGAAAACGAGAGGAACCTGATTCTAGTCCTTCAGAAGACATGGCTGGCATTGCCTTTGAGGTTAAACTAACAAATCACAGTACAGCAAACCTACACTTTCTTTCTTTAAATCATCACACTGGAATTATTCTTGCCTTCTTTACAAAAGTGGAAAAGTTGAAATTCTTTGTGTGTGTGTGTGTGTGTGCGTGTGTGTGTATGCATGCATGTTTTTAATCCCTCAGGGGTTTAATTGGTCTCTCTTTGCTGTTGAGACATTTCTGGAACGTACAATAGAAACGTTTGGGGAGGGGGTGGAGGAGGTGGAGGTGGAGGTGGTGGTGGTGGTGAGGCAGCTCAGGGTGATGTGGGGTTTCCCCAAGCGTGAACAGTTGCACTGATATTTAAGAATCCGCCTACGAGCAATTAGAGCTCCAAACAAGCCGCGGCCATTAAAGTCCGGCGGCCGGAACCGTCTCCGCTCTCCTGCCTGTGGGTTTCCAGCCTGCCTGCGGTCGAAAGGTGAAGACGCACACCTATTATCCAGCACATGGTCCTGATTAGGCCGAGTGCATGCATCAGCAGCCGATTTTGGCTAAGGACCGTGCCAGAGGTAGTTATGGGGGTTGTGGGTAATGAGGACCAATCTAGTCCCCCCCCCTCCCCTAAAAAAAGAGAGAGAGAGAGAGAGAGAAAGGAAAACAGGCTTAGGTGTCCCTCGTGATTCACGACTGACCGAGGATGGTTGGAGAGGACATGATGAGGATTAAAGGATGAAAGGGAGGAGACAGACAATGACAGGCTTTCAAACAGGGAGAAACAGGCAGCCAATGGACGTACTGGGCACTGTGCTACCTGTGTGGGCCAGAGTTCGACAGGTATGTGAATTAGACAGGTAATGTTGTTGAGCCCAGATCTCTCTCTCACTCTCTCTCTCTCTCTCTCTCTCTCTCTCTCTCTCTCTCTCTCTGTCTGTCTCTCTCTCTCTGTTTTTATCCCATCCATTTAAGCAAAACTCATATGGGAAGCTCTCAATATGACTTATATTTGACTGACTTGGTGTCAGTCCTGGATGTTCTCCAGTGAGAGTCAGATGTTACTCAGTGTGTGTGTGAGATGAACTCTTCAGAAGGCTTTGGTTAGTTCTTCTGGCTCCTGTGTGATTATTTTTGTGCCTTATGACACATTCTCTGTATTAACTCTGGATTCAAGTCCAAAATGGAACTCATCCGTTCATTTCATAGACTTTGTAATATAGCTTTCCTCGACTATAATGTTCATGTCAGTGAACTTGCAAACTCCCATCCCCACACACACACACACTGGCATCAAGAAACTTTACTTGCAAGAACAGTCGATATGTTTGCTCTCAGTTTTATGATTGAGACTGAAATGCTGGAGTTATTGTCTCAGAGTCCTAAGGAGACGTCTCTCTCATACGTGGCTGTGGTTAGCTAATACAGTAATTAAACAGTCCACCCCATAACTCACCGTGAACGTTTGTCAATAGAGTGGAATGTAAATAAGAAAGAACAATGAAACGTCATTTACATTAATCATATTACTGCCTCTGTCTGAGTTAAAGGGGATGACGTATTAAAAATGGGTAAATCAGAAAGCCTGCCCCCATCATCCATCCGTAAATGAAATATGTAATTTAATATAAAGCGTTGTAATGTGGATACATCAGACCTCACACCGATATGATTTTGGAGTCATTTTAATATGTTTGTGATGTTATTTATTAGGACAAATGAACCCCAGCTTCATACAGTGATTGGAGAGAGAAGAGAAAGAGCGATGTGTTGTCAGAGCTGAAGAGAGGCCGGCCCCGTCTTATCGAGGGTGCTCTCGTTACAACAGCGGCACTAAACACACGAGATGAGTCTCTCAGAGCTGATTGCTGTGTGGGTCTTCGGGGCACAAGAGACAAATATCATGAATAGAAAGAAAAAAAAATAAAATAGGCCCCTCTCCACCGCAAGTAAACAAATGACCTTGATCAATATTAAAACACACGCAATCAGAGCACCTCGCCCTCTGCTGTTTCACTTTGAAATCCGCCGCGTTTTCATGACCAAGACGAACACTTCCGCCGCTCTTTATTCAGATGAAACGTCTCATATTACCAGACGAGATGATGTGAGGCGTCGCTTAGCGTAGGCAGGGGGAGTCGCGTTGTGTAGAGTTATTTCATAAATGCGAGTGGTTTTATTGACTTTGACTCGATTGCGCGCGTTATAAATTCCGTCGGTGGTTACTTAAATTATGGGATAAATGTCAGCAGGAAAACGGAATTAATGGATTTGGTATATTGTAATGTAGGAGTACAGAGACACTACAGTTTTGCATTTATTCATCCCAACATGTCCCTGGAAGCTTGTTACTGCTGGGAGACATTTTGGCAAAGAGTCTCTTGATTACCCAGTTTACAATGTGACCATCGAGTCAAGAGCTCTTGTTGGGTTTATTTACGGAATATTTGTCCATTTTATTTTAATTCAGACTCTCATTTTGTGTTCGGAATATCTAATAATCAATTAGGAGCCCAGATAGAAATGTGCATCAAACACCAGCAAGAATTTGAGTTCATCCAGCTATCTGTATTTGTTTATTCATTTGCTTATCTTTTTATCCATTTACTTATTTATTTGCCTATTTATAATTTAATGAAATAAAAATTCACCAGAGAGTACATGTAATAGAAGTTTCGAACATATATAGTAGTCTGCAAAATATTTACATTGAAGCTGGACTTCCAGCCCTATGTAGGTTAGCAACGCAAAGTTAATATGCAGGCTAGCTTATCTTCAGGCAGCCACAAACAGAAATCATCCTGATTGATTTAATAAACTGCTTTTATCTTTGAAATTGTTAATTAGGCAAGATGGACTGTGCTTTGAATGCAGCCTGTCTGTCGCTCTTGACAAGAGTATTAGATGCAGAGAAAGTTTTTAATTCATCTAGTTTTTGGGTCTGTCTCTTTTGTCTGCCACATTGCTTCCCACATTCTCTGTTTTGAAGTCACAAAGTCGTTTTTAATGACTTTTAAAACTGGCGGGAGGCAGGTTAAACTGCTTGGCCCGTGGTATTTTTAGGTAGGCAGTGTGTTTTTGAGGCCAGATTTGCCATATTGTAGGTATTTTCCATGACGTAGGGAGCGCAGCGTCCCACCGAGCAAGACGCGCGCGAAGATGCGGTCGGCGGTTTGTGGTGAGCGCGGAACGGCTTGGAGCCGCCCGGCAGCTCTGCGTACTCCAGGACTGGCACCTGGTCGCCGTGGGCAGGGCCAGACGCCCAGAACGCAACACCCTACAGTACGGAACTCGTCCAAGAAGCGGAGCCAGAACCAGCCCAGGCTGAGCCTCGGGGGAAGAGTGAGTGTCCACCGGTACGACCAGTGTGCAGGAGGGGCCCTCGTTAAGGGAGGATGTCAGAACAATACGGCCACACAGCTCGACGGATCAAAAACATCTTGTTTCTTGTTTCTGTCACTCTTCCCTCCTTTCCTCCCCCCTGGTTCCAACTGACTGATCTGTGTGTGTGTGTGTGTGTGTGCACGTGTGCACGTGTGCCCATGCCTGTGTGCCTGTTGGTAGCTACCGGTGTTATTGAGTTTTGATCTCATCCACTTGGATACTTCTAGGGAATATTTTTCCTCTTCTCCATCCCAGAGCAATCAGAATAATTTTTTTTTTTCTACCGCATATTTTAAATTCTCGATCTATCTTTGATGTCTTATTTGTGTGATTATTTCTCCTCGGTGAAAACAAACGAGGAGCAACTCCCTGTCAGACTTCGCTGCCGCTTTACGTACAGCAGGGACTTTTTTAAGGGATCAAAGAAAAAACATCCCATATGCATAAGTTCAAGCAAACATAAAAGCCGAATGAAAAGAGAGAGAGAGAGAGAGAGAGGGAAGGACAGAGAGAGAGAGGGAGAGTTATGAAGAGGGAGAGAAAGAAGAAGAGAGCAAAGACAGACAGAAAGTAAACTTAACACTGTGTTGGTCCATATTGCATCAAATTAACTGTGAAAATCCAATATTACCTTTGAGGCTAATTAAATGGAGAATATTTTTTGCCTCTGAAATCTGCAGTTTATCATAAAACTGGAATGTACGCACCTTCTGTCAATCTAAGCACACAAGAGCAGTTTTATCATTAGGAGAAATCTAACCTGTGCAATTAAAGCAATGAATCACAGTGAGCAAACCAGCAGGGACAGAGTGAGAGTAGCACCTCTAATTATTGACTGGCCTCTGGTTTTGCTACAGAAGGGTTCATTAGGATCTTCTCTGCAATTTGTTGTGGTATGACATTCATAATATATCGTTGGTAACCTTTAATTCATCTGTTGTTAGCACTTTTGTCTGCTGAAGCAAGGACTTGCAATTTTTCGTCTGTGTGTGTGTGTGTGTGTGTGTGTGTGTGTGTGTGTGTGAGATGGAAGGGAATACTAGTGTAAATTGGCACCATGTTTCATTTGCGTCTCTGTTAAAAACACTGACACTCTCTTTTTCTCACAGGGGAGAAACATCAGTCATAATGTAAAAAAGTAACCAACTCTACCCAAAGTTTCTGAGACGACTTCAGGGTCTTTATCACTTGTGTTCCCACTCTTGCCTCTCTCTCTCTCTCTCTCTCTCTCTCTCTCACTCTCATTCCCTCTCATACTGTCTCTCTCACTCTCTCTCTCTATCCCTCTCTCACTCTTTCATGCTGGGTCTCTCTCTCTCTCTCTCTCTCTCTCTCTCTCTCTCTCTCTCTCTCTCTCTCTGTCTCTCTCTCTCTGTTTCCTGCCCCTGACATCAGCAGGGTAACATTAGGACGGGCTGCAGGGCAGCTGAGGACATCCCACTGCCCTGTCTGGGGTGTGCAGCCAGTATCCCCCACGGGTGCATCGCCAAAAGACGCCCCTGGCTGAGTAGAGCCATTGGCAGAGGTTCCACTCAACACTCTGGCCTTCTCCTCCATGTCCTTCAAAACCTGCAACTATCACACAATTATAAGTGAAGCTAAGGAGCAGACCAACCTCGAGTTTGTTTGGAAGTTTGTATTTAAAATCAGCACCTTTATCCCACCATGTTTTGCATTTGATGTTCGCAAACATTGTGGAAAAATTTATGACAATGGTTTGCTGTATGCAAGTGGAACCGATACTGGAAGTGAGTGTGTAAAATCACTCCAGCAGGAAACGCCTAGAAACAAGGTTTATTTTCATTGTAGATATACTGGGAAACATTTTTTTAAATCTCAAACTGTAGATTTCCAAGGTAAAATAATATGAAATAATATGAATATATATATATGAAGGATAGCAGAGATATTTAAAAATGGTGAAGTACACAAGATTTCAAAAGAAACAGAAATCTATCTATCTATCTATCTATCTATCTATCTAT
>JAOYMR010000001.1:11793085-11819049 GCA_025802075.1 Tenebrosternarchus preto | reverse complement strand
AATTTTATATGACCAAAACTTTCCCATCGCTGTGTTATATTTTTAATATCATATTTTAAACACCCCCCCCCCCCCCCCTTATGTCCATATCAAGCAGAATTGCTCATTCCCATATGGTAGAGAGCCTGGAGTTATCCTTCGCTACACACAGTCACTGTGCCACGCTCAACCACACACTCGGGGACAGGTAAAAGTCTATTTTTAATTGCCAAACGAACACTCGCCCCAGTTCATTAGGCATAAATAATTTGGTCACTTTGGTATGTGCATTTGCAATTACTTATTCTGTTTGTATTCCCAATTACCTATTCTTTCAGATGTTTCTTTAACGCGATTAGCGAGTTAGGCAAACTAGCCGGTGCGTAGTGCATAGCGGCAAGCCTTCGTAGTTTTTTTTTTTGGTTCATTCTTTTGTTGGTTTTATAATTTTCTTTTGTCCAGGCACATGAACATAAAGCAGTAGGCGATTTGCTAATGTATTTGCGGATCCTGTTCGTCTTGTCAGGGTGCACAGATAAGCGCTAGCTGAAACTAGCCTTCCATATCATATTCATGTCATCTTATTAATTTCAACTGATTAATTTTTGCTGTCTTCGCTGCCACGTAAGTTGGCTTCCAGATACTTTACCAACTGTAAATGCGTGAGACCTATTTACCGAGTCCTCTGATGCCTGGAAATGAAACATTGCCTGAGAAGCACACACATGATCACATCCAGTCATCACTATTTATCCATTTAACTAATAACAAACCTTATAGGCATTTATACTTTCACTGTACGGAGTGCATTATTCTTGAAAACACAAACACAGAGTATTGTAAATACTACTTGTGGAGTACTTACCTTTATTTGTGGTAAATATTACTACATAATATTATTATTGATATTATTATTAATATTATTATGTAATCCTAACCTTAACAACCAATAAATTATTTTTGCATTATGTTTTCAAGAATTTGTTTTGAGGGAAAAAGCAAAAAGTTAAAGGCATGCAAATGTCCCTGTGATGATAAACGTATTCATGAGGACATTTAGTCCTCACATAGATTTAAATACATGTGAAACACACACACACACACACACACACACACACACAGTGGAAGAAGGCAATACTTGCAGGTAAGAGTAATTATGGCTCCTGGAGAGATTGAAGGCTGCAGGATTAATCAGAAGGTTTAATCCCGCATCAGGGTAATTTGCAGGATGAACACGCTACACAACAGTCCTCGAGCACAAAGCTATTCCTTCACAACGCTGCTACTACAAAGCAGTTCACTGCTTTTTACTAATTCAGAAACGGCATGGATTTTAGCAGCTACAGATTTACATTTTTCATTAGGTTAGTTTTTATGTTACCCATCTGTTCTTGATGGGTTTGGTGGGGACAGTGTAACAACACGCGATTCACAGTTTGATAAGGAGATGACCGTGATCAACATGGACAACACCACAAAACCACACCACAGAATAACAAGATAAGTACACTTCCCATGACCCTGAGACACACCAAAAACAATTGTGAATAATGATCATTGACTACTTTGTATTTCCAAACCCTTACAAAACAAATGTCTAAACAAACAGGATTTTATTTATTTATTATTTCTGATGTGCTACAACATAAAACAAACAAATAAACAAACAACCATTCTGCCGCATGCCTGTAGTGACTCATAAATGGAATCCATTTTGCAAAACTGTAACCAACATGATTCCAGCCTCAGCAGTGTGTGTGGGTACAGGTCTGTGTGTTAGTGTGGGGCTAATTAAAATGTCCTTCCTCATTAGTGGCGATTGGCCTGTGTGTGTTTTGGACATTCTGCATGTCCCTGGCAGAGAAACATGAGGCCAAATTTAGACATGTGTGTCACTGGTTCTTCGCCCATCAGATGGACCAAACCACCACGACAACGAAACTGGGGCAGCCGTTCATCCCCACGGACCACGGACTGCTGCACCAACACACACACTCTCTCTCACACACGCACACACACACAGATGGCGAAAGAACAATTCCAGAGTTCATGTCTAGAAACTTAGTCTTTACTAGCATCATTTATTCATAAAGAGGAAAGTGTGTGTGTGTGCCTGAGGGTGGGTTAGAACACAGGCCAGACTGGGGTTTTCCTGTTTTTTGGGACCATATGAATTTGGGGAACAGACGTCACACAGGAGAGAATTAGCGTGGGAGATCCGGAGAGAGATGGAGAGAGTGAGTGAGTGAGCGAGAGAGAGAGAGAGATTGTAGGGAGCATCTGCACTCAGTTCAAGTGCTGGACAAGACCCTCTCTGGCATAAGCAGGTCCCCCAGTAGACAGAGAGAGAGAGAAAAAGAGAGAGTGAGAGGAAAATAGGGGGAGAGAAGAGAGAGAGAGGGAGAGAGAAGGAAATAGGGATGCAGAGAGAGAGGGTGAGAGAGAGAGAAAGAGAGAGTGGACCGAGATATTTCACATTTGGACAGTTTGTCTCTTTGCCTGATACCATGTAACTGTGAAATCACCACCACATGGCAAAAAAAAGGAAGAAACATAACCTCTAATTTAATGACTGCACTTTTTCATGAGATTGTACACAATCATCAATATATCTCTGACCTTCCTGAACAGTTAGCAGAGTGTAAGATGTACGAGTCTTAAAAAAGAAATAATTTAAGTCTCATATGTAGCACATTTAAGTCTCTTTAGCTCATTTGGATTCAACATCTTCCTAAATGTGATCTGCAGAGACTGCATTCACACAAATGTGTGTGTTTTTCCTAGGATTCTTAGTGTACACTTAGTGGACGAGGTTATAAATGTTATAAATATGTATAATTATGGCTTTGGATAAGTATAATTATGGCATAGAATTAGTGAGCTGATAAGTGATTATTCTACACAATTATTCCCCACAAAAATGTCAAAAGGTGGTTTGTGTTGTGAGTGTGTTTGTTCACAAATATATATCTCATCACATTTATCAAAGTCAAGAGAGTAAAGCAGTTGTCACCCCTGAACGTGTACCTCCAAACAATCTAGATCACAAATTGTCATCATGTCTCTCAAACGACCTGATCATGAAGTGAAAGCAGACAGTAATGGGGAAAACCCCCGTTCTCCCTTCCCCTGCCCCACTGGGGTGTGTGCTACACCCGGTCCTCTCCAGATGCTGGGAGGCTTTGGCCCCGCCCACACACTGAGACCGCCGCCCACCGTCGCCGGCAGGACCACGCCTATCACACTTTCCTCCGGAGTAATACCCGTTTCCCCGGTAGGGCCCCGGTGATCAAGGGTCCCGAGCTCCGGCCCCCTGTCAGGAGAGACTGCCAGAGCACCTGATAGTTGCAATGGATTTGAGGGCTGTCCACAGAAAGGGTGACGGCCACTTTACATATTTAGAGACAATTCCAATATGTGTGATTCTCTCTCTCTCTGTTCATCTGTTCTCCTGTATTAAGGCCCAGTTTTCTGGGCCTGTTACTCCTTCCACAGCCTTGAAGTTATAATATTCCTAGTGATGTAATATTGCACACATATCGAACATAAACAGGATTAGTATTATCGCGGGTGCACTAGGGGCCTGTCTCGCATATTTAGAGTAATGCAGATAAATGCATGAATATGGAAATCAAGTGGGGTGGGTGCTCTGAAGGTTGGTGCACAGAACTCTGCACTTAAGAAAACAATGTTGTGCACTTACAGTACTGTAATTACACTGCACTGTTCTGGTGTGCACTTTAACTTTTGTTACACAGAAATAAAGTTTACATTTGAGAAACGTGCTCTGATTGGGTAGTTCTACTACAAACTACCCAACATCCATTATATGCTCTTGAATTCGAAAAGATGATGGTGACTCCTATATTGGTTTGATAGTAAACATGGAGCCTCAAACAGTTCGTTCCCCAAATGCGTTTTTTGTTCGACACAATGAAGAGAAAATGAGTATATTTGTCAGCGGAGGCGCGGATAAAGAATGAAAAATAATTTTCTAAGAGATGGGCCGCGTCACCTCCCCTCGCCGAAGTTGGCATATCTGAGGCAGTTATTTGATCTCCGCCATACAGATGGCCTGCGCGTCTAATATCGCTACGACACGAGCGTCGGCAAATACCAGGATGCTGATTTATCGATAGTGCTGAGGAAGTTAATTGCGCCGCAATCAGTCTTTTGGGAGGAATCGAGGACAGAACGCCGAAAATCCGCCGTCAACAAGCAAACACACACAAACATTCATACTTCACACGTTCATTTTGTTTATTTATGTTTACTAACCCCCGAGATTGCACAATGTCGCTAAAATTGCCCTCCTTTCAGGATTCAATAAGTGCGGAGAAACATTGTCAACATGACGCCGTCTGTTCGCTTATGCCGTATTGGAACCCGTCTTTAGGAGGTGGAGCGGGTTACGCCACTGTGATATACATTTTCATCTACCTCTTCATCTAACTCCGCTCAAGCGTAAACAGACTCCTCTGTAAGCGATCTCGATCCGCTTTAAATCACTCGCCTCGATTTGAGACAAAATTAAAGAGAAAACACCGCTCTCAGAAGTTCAGGAAAGCCGATGAAGAAGATGAAGAGGATGGCAAAACGAAAACGGAATATTTCAGAGGGAGAATGACAGGAAAGGAAAACTGTGTGTGTGTGTGTTTTACATGTATTTAAATATATGTGATGACTAAATGTTCCCATGATTAGATATACACATTTTACTCATCACAGGAACATTTACTTGCATGTAACTTTTTGCCTTTTCCCTCCCAAACAAATGCTTGAAAACTTTTAATGTAAAAATTGTTGATGTTCTTTGATTTACTTGGTTACTAAGTTTAGGATTAGGCTTAGGTATAGGTGTAGCACAATTTTCCACAAATCAAGTGAACTACTCCCCAACACAGCACTATGAGACTCTGTGTTTGGATGTGTGTGTCCTATGTCAGTGCTTCTCAGCCCAGTCCTCGGGACTCCCTTCACTGCCCCACGTTTTCACTCTGCCCAGGTTCTCAACGCATTAGGTTGGAGCAAAAACATGGAGCCGTCCGTTGGGCCCCAAGGATTGGATTGGGAAACGCTGCTCTATGTTCTGTAATTGTCTTCTGATTCCACATGTATTTTACTTCCAATTGGAAAAGAACAGCAATGGCATGGTAAACCAGAAACGGCAACTCAGTGTTCTGTCACAGCGAGTGAACGGTGATGATGCGCAACCTACAGCCAGAGAGCCATGATAACACACCACTTAGCACCAGCCTTTTCTCTCTCTCTCTTGGTTTGTTTGATTTGCGTAAAAAATTATTCCAATAATATCTTAATTAATGCAACATCTACATTAGACCCACTAAATGCCTTGAAAAAAAACCCAATAATCGACATTATATGTACATTTATGAATTGCAGGTATTAAGGCTGAAGAATGAAGTAGAACCTACCGATTTTATTTTATAAAGGTGCATCAATGAAAGCGTTATTAGAAACATGTCTCTACATGTGACCAGAGCTTTAGAAGCACTTTCAAACAAATCATTCATAACTGCTTGGTGCTTTTGTCTAAACGGCTTCTGCTTCTGCCTTGTATCACATGTGTGATGGGGGGCTTCAGGATGTGTGTGTGTGTGTGTGTGTGCGCGCGCGTGCGCGTGCATACGTGAGAGAGAGAGAGAGAGAGAGAGAGAGAGCAGAAAGCTCTAAAACAAACGTCTGCTCTCCTCGTGCGAGCTGGCTCAAACATCTTGAGCGCTTCAGTGACAACATAGTGGCAGTGCCTTCGCCTGGCTGCAATCCAACTTCCTCCTGTCTTCTGGGAAAACACGAGGAGAAATGGAACAACTGGTTTTAATGAAACAATTACAAGACACTAATTATTATGTTAATGTTTGCCTACTATCATCAGGAACTGCTAACAGCCTTTCTGTACCTAGAGGTTTAACACAGGGGTCCCCCCCACTCCCCCCCCCCCTCATGTCCTAGGGAAGAGGAATATTATTCAGTGCAATTGCATTTACACGAGCATGCTGTATTTTTGTGGGGAGATAGAGAAGGCCAAAACACACTGATAGGGGACTGGTAGACTGGTGTACCTTAGTGACTTGAAACTGCAGGTAAAGATGAATCATCCAACCAGGAGAGCAACAAAGTGGTGTTCGGGGGTGGAGGGGAGTGGAGAGGGGAGAGGGGAGGGGGGGGGTGGAGAAAGAAAAGGATAAATTGGACAGGGGGCTTGGAGAATGCACACCCAGCAGGACAGAAGAGAGAGAGAAAGAGTGAGGGAAATGATGTGGGGATCCAGGGCCTCCACAGAGAGGGCTGTCACCACTGCTGCTCTGACATGGACTACCAAAATGCCAGCAACCTGGCCACCTTCCATTAACACCACGTTGCTTCAGGCGTACAAACGAACTTGGGCGTGTAATCATAAAAACAGCACCTCTTTCTCTGCACATAAATGCAAATATGAAGCTTTCTGAGCGGCTCAAAGTTTTCGAGCCACGCCGGGGTTCTTTTGTTATTGTTTTTGTTGTTGTTTTGTCTGTGGACTTCATTCACTGCACTTTCCTGGTAATCAGTTACGTCTGACAGTCCGGCGTTCCGAGCCTGATGGATGTTCGGCGTGATTAATAACAGAAATATGGCAGTGATATTTTCCCATTCTTCTCCGTCCCCACGCAGTGAGGAACGCTGCAGTCAAGGAGGCCAGCTCCAAGCCTGCCTGAACCCCTTAATTTCATTACATGGTATTAACACACACTGAGTTCCTCCGAATGGACCAGATTTGAGCTCCCAGCGATCAGACAATGCCGGCCAGCCAGGGGCCGGAGAGGCACAAACGCTGTGCGGGAGAGCAGTTTTCATCATCCTGAAGTCTGTCAGATATTTTGATGTGTCCCGCGCTCCACGAAGAGGAGGAGCCTCGCTCCTCGGACGCGAACAATCGGGCCCTTCCCTCTCCGCCCGACCGAGCTGACGTGCCACTTCCAGACAGACCTTTCAGGAGTAGGGCGAGGGTGTTGGATTCACGCCGCTCCCGCAGATGTGAGTCTTCCCATGAACTCCTGCCGCATCACCGTCAGGAGGCACCGCCCCCTCCGAGACCACCTCTTCCCTCCTCAGCCCCCAACCCCACACAGGTTACCCAGCATTCCCCACTGCTGGCCCTAATTTCAAATGGCTCTAAAAGAACTGTGAGGTGATGAGAGCCTTATAAAAGAAAAGAAAAGCAGAAATCATATATTTCAGAATCAACTTTGTTTCCAAAAACACAAGCTACATGCCTGAAGTTCTAACACGAACGAGAATGAAACAACACACGAGTTTCTATAAAGATTTCCAAATGCATGAAAAACTGCAACAGCAGAAGGGCAGTAACTCTCAACGTCTTCGTAATTCTCAACGTCTTCGTAACTCTCAACGTCTTCGTAACTCTCAACGTCTTCGTAACGTCAACGTCACAGCAAGGAAGCGTTTTACTGCCGACTATCAGTCTCAGTCGAGGTAGAATTCACCATGAAGGTAACTTTGAAAAACTTTCTGGGAAGGCATGAATATTTATGAAAAATTAGCCTGGGTTTATTTAGCGA
Source organism: Tenebrosternarchus preto (assembly GCA_025802075.1). Classification (NCBI taxonomy): domain Eukaryota; kingdom Metazoa; phylum Chordata; class Actinopteri; order Gymnotiformes; family Apteronotidae; genus Tenebrosternarchus; species Tenebrosternarchus preto. The sequence continues at coordinate 11,811,490 of JAOYMR010000001.1, read as the reverse complement.
TATCCAGCCTTGGCTGAGTGTAGCATTAGGCCCTGAACAAGAGATGAAAGGAGTAGGATCTATCTCCCTCTCTCCCTTCGCCTTGCTTTGGGACACAATAGCCAACCAGCCGTTCAATTAGTCTGCCATCTTGGACTGAGTGCTTGACGGGTTGGGCTAATTGTTAATCCTGCTATAACTGTTGCTCTGCGCAATTAATCATATAGCCGGAGCCCCTTTGCTCCAGCAACCTCCGTGTGATACGACGTGTTTCACGGAGGAGTAAATGAAGGTGGGAGCTCATTACAATAAAGATTTAGGAAGAGGGAGGAAAAAAAAAAAAACCTCTCTCTTCCAATCGGGAGGTTAGGGTTTGTATTTAATCTTCATTTAGCTGCTCCACCGTAAGCGGCGACTTCGGAACGTGAATGGCAAATGCCACGCTGTCCAAAGAATGGGAAACTACCCCCGTCACACCCCCACCCGCACCCACCCGCCCGTATAACCCCCACACCCACCCGGAGCCAGAGAGACGCGCGGTAGTGTCAGAAATGCTGAGCGGTGATCTGGAGCTCCTAGTGGCGTATGGAGAGCAGCCTCGCGGGTCAAGCTCCATTCATCATTACGTGAAGAGGCTTTCTGTGTTCCTCTCACGACTTCTGGCAGAGAGAGAAAGACTGAGGGAGTCGGAGAGAGATAGAGAAAGGAGAGGGAGGGAGAAGGAGAACAAGAATGGTTGGGGGGGGGGGGGTTATTCTTTGAAAGGACAGAGGGGCTTTAGCAACACAATCGGTTGTGTGAGATGCAGAGACGGCCTGGACTGAGAGCACTAGAACACAAGGTGCCACTGTCAGACCGCCATGCGTGTCAAGGCAATGATGTCATCTTTCTCTGACCTCCGGAGTCACAAGACAGCGAGCGTTCCTGGGAAGGAACGTTCCAGCACAATGGAGCGGACTGTCCTAGCAAAACGCATCGCTCCGCCATGACCCAGAAAGGCGTAGTTTTTTTTTTTTTTTATGTGTGTCCAAATTATGATTAATATGTTTTCTATCTTGTAGTGGAGGACATGCTAGAAGAGGGGTATGGAACAAGAGCATCCCTTGTTAACATGAAAGTGGCCCCAGGCTACGTCCATTCACAGGGCCAAATTAGATGATTTCCAAAACCAGACATAGGCCTCTTCCACTGCCTGTTTCAGGAACAGAAGCAGGATTAGGAATGTCCTTGCATGGCATACAGATATGCTCCTCCCTACATAAAATTCCATTAGAGGCTATTATTTGTATGTGTTAAAGAGCATTTCTTTGAGGTTCATTAGCGATGTTAGTGCTACAAACAACACCAACTGTAAAACAGCTGCTCCTTAAAGACTTTCATAGATGTTCTATAGATAATACTTAAGTTCACTTAAAAAACTAACAAACGAGCAAACCAATTATGGGACTAAAGGCAGATAAAAAGAAACATGTGTACAGGACTGTTCAAAAGTGGGTGCGTTCGTCATTTGTGTGTATGTGTGTGTGTTGGGAACAGTTCTCACCATTCAACAACTGTTGAGACTGGCACCAGTACAGCTTTGGTCAGAAGACTGAAAGTAAGCACAAGGGTCATAATTCAAAGCGCATCCAGACTGTCCATATCTTCCAGTTCACACACACACACACACACACACACACACACTGAAGTCCCCATCAGCAGGGCTTCTTCCCTAATTTGACTTGCTCCGCAGGTGGGCTGCAGCTGCATTAAGGCAGGTCTCCTCTGGCTCTAGGGGGCCCCGGGGCCAAGCGGGGCCACCGGGGGTGGGGGTGGGGGGACAATAGGTCCAACCGGCCAGGTCTCAGGGTTGGAGAGCTGGGCCTTTCTGCCAGGACCTCGAGGTAACACGGCAACAGACACTGTGCCTTTTGTCTGCTTGTCTCTGTATTTGAGATTGGGGGGGGGGGGGGGCTATCAAACCCCACCCGATGCCCCCCCTTCTCACAAGTCTCAAAGAAAGCCATTTGTGTGTCACTTCACTTTATTTATTTATTTTTGACTTTTTTTTTTTGTATTTTATTTTTATTTTTGCACATTCCCTCCTGCCCTGCTCATAGGCTAAACTTGGGGAAAGGGCACAGGCAACATGACTTCCTTTCCATAGTAACAAGTAGTAAAATAATCCATTCATGAAGCCACACTGTCACACACACTGACTGGTTACATTTATACATACAGAAGCCTGCGTCTCGCACACGGCCCTGGTCCAAACTTGGAAATAACATCAAAACAAAAGTCCTTCATCCGGCTGCTTTGTCTTCAGGAAACTGGCTGTGGTTCAAGCAGGAACACAGTGTTCATATTCAATTGTCAACAAGTTTAAAATCCAAGCATGGAGATGAAAAGTGAAAAATGGACAAACATGGAGATTCGATTAATCTTGTTTTTTTTTTTTTGCGACAGCTATGTCAGATTTAGCTCTGGGTCATGCTGACATTTATAGAAAAAAATAACCACAGTAATAATTTTCAGAACTAGCTTGATATTAGTAAAGTGCATGATATGTGTGTGTGTGTGACACCCAGACTGGTCTCTACTGCATTACGAGTGAGGGACATGTGTACAAGTGTGTGTTTGTACGTTTGGATGTGGTCATATCTGCATGTGTACACGTTTTCATTTATTAATGTCTAGAGCAGTCTACAGTGGAAATTCGAGTACATGTTCATTACAGGACTTTGTACAGCATTTTTGTCCATCCAAGTTCTTTTAAATGTGCGTTTTATGCGGTGTTTTCTCACTTTCAGGAAGTGAGAGAGAAAGAGAGAGAGAGAGAGCGAGAGAGAGAGAGATTACATCCGCCGTGTCTCCAGGAGTGCCGCGTGGCCTGCAAGAGTCCTTACACACCAGCACTGATTCCACTAGTGATCTCACAGTCACGCTGACCTTTGACCCCTGTCCACCAGGCACTCAATCAGGTCAAATAACAGGCTGCACCCGTTGGAGAAATATTAGTAATTATTCGATATGAAATCAAGCCCCAGCCTGTCTGATGGTTCTGGCATCCCAATCTCATTTAATCTCCCTTAATGTGCCACTCTAACAGATTTTGATTGTGGTGCTGAGGACGGGTGACATGTATAACTATGACAGAGAGAGAGAGGCTGTGGGCCATTTAATTTCAGCCATTGTTGTTTATATTAAGAGCTGCTGATTAACCGTGATGAGTGGCGCATAAATATGTTTTACAAAACGGCACATCTAAACGTTTGATAGAGGGGTAAAATATGCACGTGCTGGTGTTATCCCCCTGTATAATACGAATGCAAGTGCCACGAACAAGGTCATACGAAAAGTCGTGCTCGGGGCGAGGTTTGTTTGTTGTTTTTCCACTCATGCAACATCGCCGTTCGTGCAGTTTTCCTGCTATTTTCATATGACAGTTCGTCGGGAGCGCATGCTGAATGTTTGCCTGCACGAGTCTGTGCACACACGCATATGCGTACGCTCGCGTGAATCTGTTTGATGAAGGAAGAGGGGTCGCGGTTTATCAACTGCCAGTGTTGCTGTTTTGTGAGCCCGTCGTCTTTGCTCAAGCGCGACCACCGCACGGCAAACGGCTGCGACAGCAAACAACGGCGGAGAGCGGAACTTTTACCCTCGAAACGGTTGGATGTAACTCTCCGAAAAGTTCGATTTGTTTTTGCGCGCCCAGAAGAACGCACTCTCTGCCAGCTGAACTTGGACGGACTCGTGTCTGTGCGACCCTCGTGGCACAAGCCCCCCCTCGGCTATCGTCATGGAAAGAGCTATCGTACAACAGAGCGAACTCACCGGAATTAGCTTTTGGCAGAGCGAGCAGAGAGCAAAAACTACTCCACGCTTGGTTTCAGGAGGGGTTCCATACATACTAATGTTCTACCAAGGTCCCTTTTGCACCTGGTCTGCCAACCAATAGCAGACAGACTTTAGAGTTTGGAAAGTTTGCGTTTACTAAGGAAGACTGTGAAGCCAGAAACTGCTTTTTTAGTGCGGAAACAAACACATACTCACAGGAGCACGTGCAAACACACAACCTGTTAACCACTGTTAACCTTACGACTTTAAATATTAAACATTTCAATGATATTGCATCATCTTGATTAGGAACACATTTTAACCCCACCAGACAACACTATTTTTGCCATTGTAAAATGGAGGCTGGTGCATTAAGAAAAATTGTTTACTTAAAAACCTACGTCACTGTGTTTTTCTGCCCTACATATTTTCCCCGCGCTGAGGTAAAAGTTGCTACAAATTACTCACAAATGCCATCAGCCAGAACTTTGTGTGTGTGTGTTTGAGGGGGGGTGGGTGTTGTTGTTTTTTTTCTTTCTGTAAACAGCCCCTGTCAGAAAGAATATGGTTACCTGTGGCACCACACAGCACACAGACTTCCTTATCCACAGTGATGTTTTGATGTCACAGCGTTCCTCTCCAGGCAGTAAGCTGGTGTAAGTAAACCCAATCAAATCTTTTTGAAGTAGTCATATACGCGCAAAGTCTGCCTACCTTAATGCTAAATAATTAGCCGAGCACAGTGGCTCACAGGGGCCTTTTTACCCTTGAGCCGAACTCGCTCTTTCCTGCTTTGATCATTACGTTAATTAAATCTGTCTCTCGTGACAAGCTGGCAGGGTTGAGGAACAGAAATAACAGGTAGTCGTTGGGATCACCTTTGTGAGTAGGGCGTACCTGGTGAGGGCCAGTCAACGCTCTGTCATCGATGGCTTCCCGGAGAGAAGAAACGCGAACGATAGCGAGCGAAACCTCCGTTGCTTCGGAGTCGGCCGCAGCAGCATCGAAGCACGGATGACGGTTTGATGGTCGCCCGCGGAGACGGCGAGTCACGTTGCCAGACCTTAGTGTCAGTCAAAAGACATGACGGGAGCCCCAGGGACGAATTAATCTCACGAAGCACGAATGTGAAACACACACACATGCACACACAGACAAGAATTTAAAGGTAAAGGAATGATCTAGATGTCAATTAAGGTCGTACCACTATAGTCTAAAACCTTCAAAAACATGTAGACTGAATCAGTGGGTTGTTACTGCTCATGAAATGTTAATCTGACTACCTTCAAGCCAATGAAAAAGTCAGTTTAATGATTCTTAGTTTAAATTTCTTTGCTGTAAGACAGTATGAGGCACTGTGGCAGGTTAGTACCCCTTTTTGTAAAACTGAAGAATACCTTACTGAAGTTAATAATGCTTACTCTGCTCTTAGATAAGTGCTAATAATATTTCACCGGAGTCTTTTTAACAGAAGTAAGTTAACATGGCGCTGGTTTAAACAGTGCCGTGATGGATTTGATTTTAAGTGGTGCTGTTTCATTCCTGATCTACAACAGTCAAACAGTGGATTTAACAGGCATGCCTGGAGATACTCACTCTACCACATTAAAACAGATTCACGGCACTTTCAGCTACCGAACACGTATATTACCCGTGCAACCTGGGCAGAAAACCCTGTAACTCGCTCTACTTAGGGAGTTTGTTTGCCTGGTTGGATACATTGAAAAACCTGCACACCCTGTGGGTGCTTTAAAAGTCTGAGAAGGATTAAAATAATTTCTAACTTGACATTTATACTATTGTTTCAAATCCCCTGTAAAATAAGGAGAATTTTTCTTGGCCCATTCTGAAACAAGATTTTCTTACTGTCTCTGTGGGGAGACTACAAAAGGCTTTTTTTCTTTTTTAATAAAACCTAGTAGTCAAATTTCCTTTATATGTGGGCTGGGGGGAGGAGGGGGTCAGATAGAGAGAGAGTGTTGGGAGAGAGAGAGAGAGAGAGAGAGAGAGAGAGAGAGGTGGAAACAGACAGAATGAGAGAGTTGGGAGAGAGAAGGGCGAGACCCGGAGAGGGGGGGGGCAGAAAGAGTGTGAGTGCGGAGAAAGAGGGAGGCAGAGAGAGTGAAAGTGTGTGTGTGTGTGGGGGGGGGGGGGGTCGAGAGAGTGAGACAGAGTAAAAGTGGAGGGAGAGAGAGAACAAAAGAGGAAAGATGTTTGAAATACAACATCACATCCTCCAAGTCTTTCAAGTCTTTTTGATTTGCATCATTAACTGTTTTTGGACAGTAAACCTAACACCAGGCTTGGTTCTGTGCATGGCCCAGGAGCCCAGCTGGATCTGTTTCTTGCTGTCGGAAGCTGAAGATGTTTCGGTGGGAAAAAAAAAAAACCCGTCAGCGATTATACCATTCACGTGGCACTGGAGTGTTAGCTCCAGGAGCAGAGAGTTTTAAAGCCAAGTCCAGTAAAAGTTGGCGAGCACTGGACATCTTTTCAATGACCACATGGTTCTCTACACTTGGAAACATTATGATGGCAATCACTTGCATTTTTTTTCTGAGTAATTCCCTTTCAACTATACTTTTCCTTAACCAATTTTAATAAATAGACACAGAGAAGGGAACTGTTATGTTTTACTGATTAGAATATCTCACCCCAAATCACTCATTTACTAGCAAGTCAGTTGGAATTAAATCCAAACAGCACGTATTTTCTCAGCAGAATTTATTCTCTGGTCAGGCAGCAACATGCACGTAGTAGTGTTGTAGTGGCAACGAACCCGAAAAATGTCTCTAAGTCGAAAAACATATTTTTCATATCTAGCAATCAAGAAGTCTCGCTGTGCTTACTGATCGTTCCAATAACAAGGGCACGGAATGGTTTCGTTGAAGGCGTTAAAACTAGACGTGGCATGTTGCCTTGTTACTGGCCAGGTTTCAGACCAGCATTGTCTGAGCTGAGCTTAGTGTTGAGTGTGCAGACCTGGCGTCACCTCCACATACGTCCGTCATTCCTGCGCCAGTGAGAGATCATCATCAGACATGCAACTGCAATATATACAGTAGATGAAAACTGGGAGCTCTCTCCAGTCGTTCCTTTGTCAGAGTCGCTTCCAGAAAGCAGGATACTGCTTCACCTCTCCTCAAAGCATCAGTACCCAGAATTCCCCACCATGGCCACCACAACACACACACACACACACACACACACACACACACACTTTAGCCTTTAACCAAACCAGCTCTGAATGCTTTAGTAAAATCACAAGATATTAATTTCCTTTCTGGAGAGGAGGACATTCCACTCGCTGAGTCTTCCTGTCATCTGCACGCCATGGAAGTGTGGTGTTATTTATAGAGAAGAGCTCAGTCTTCTCTCCAGGAAGCTCAGGCTTTTGATGGGCGTCCAGCAATGCTCAGGTGATTCTGATTAAGAGCAACTGCTGCCTTCGGCATCACAGGCAACAGCTGAGACTCCATTTCTGGAAGAATACAAGAACAAACTATAGGTCACACATTCTAGACACTTACATAGACGCTTTTATGATACACACATACACACGCACACTCTGACATACATGACAGCTGATGAAGGACCTCTTTCCAAAATATACTGCATAAAAAATGTTTACTACCCCCAAATATTTAACTACAAACACACTACAGTTACTCCATGAACTTCAGCGATATGTATACACACACAATGTTTAAAGCCATTTATCAGAGCAGTATGTATTTCATTAAACAAACAAAGAGTGGCACCATGGCGAATTCTTCCAAGCTTTTTCTTTTGGCTGCTTTGTCCTCTCCCTTGTCTATGTGAGTCCACACAACTTCGGTTCTGATGAGGGCGGAGTTCTGTCCTGGTCACCATGTAAGTGGACAGTTTCGGTTCTGATGAGGGCGGAGCTCTGTCCTGGTCACCATGTAAGTGGACAGTTTCGGTTCTAATAAGGGCGGGGTGCTAAGTACATGTAGGAGTGTACTACCTGTACTTACAGTGAAATACTGTAATTACACTGTAATTCTGTAATTACACTGAATTACACTGCATTAGTGTTTTATTGTTGTAGTTCTTATTCATCTGTTTCACATTTAAATAGCCCAGTTAAGATAAACAGTTAATCATTTCTTGAGGGACAAAGAGTTATACATTGTACTGTGTAAGTTACAAATACACTGTACTGTGTAGGTCACTTATATACTGTATTGTATATATTAGATTGGCAGCTCAGCTACATTGTTTATAAGTGGTCTGAATCACTTAAATAGATCCTAGGATTAAAATATTATCATTTCTCACAAAATTCTCCAAATAACCTTTTATCAGGTGATAAGATTTATACTGATGTACAGTATAAGTATAGCAGCATAATATTTTACAAAAGCATAAGTTTGCAAAAACTCTTCACATACCACATTAGAATACCAACTAAGTGCCAAGCTACACTGATTTAATAGTTTTACGTTTTCACATGAGATTCAGTGGTTTCCAAGATACTAAGAGAATAGCAATATAACTCCAAAGGTCACAGAGAAAATAATGACTCTTGAATCGACATAATTCTTTGCCCTTTTTTGACGTTGTAACATCTGATGTGCCTTTAAAACCACAGTATGGTGTACTTGAAAGGAGGAGTGAAAATGTTATGTGATAAAAGTTCATTTTAATAGTGTCAAATGTGTAACAAATCACTGAGTGAGGTGGGATGAATGTGTGCTGGGTAGCCTTCCTAAGAGAGTAACACAGAAGATCTGACATGCCATTAGAATTTACATGAGCCATATAAATAAGACAATATAAAAACATGCATATTAAAACTTAAAATTTACACAGATTAAGATTAGGACTAGGGTCAGGTTTTACTTCCTTTTTGTCTTATGATTTCATTTGTACAATCTAACGAGATATACACATAAATAGGATGGGCATAAATCAGTGATACAAGAAAGCAGGCTTGGGTTAGTGCACAGAGTTGACTATACGAAATAACAACACTGGGCAGCATCTCAGACAGAAACGAGAGACTTTGTATAGTAGGTGGATGAGATACTCGGATTATGTATGTGAGAATGAGTGTGAGCATGGTTTGAGATCAGGTGTAGGTATTGATAAGTGGTGGTTCCAGGGCAGAACTGGTGGTTTGTTTGCTGCATGCTGATTGGCTGGGCAAAAAGGGTTAGGGATAAGGGCAAGGGAAAAATCAGTTGTTGTAAGAAAATACTGAGAAATGTTCGAGATTTTACAGACTTTTGCTTAAGTACATTAATATGTACATAAAAATATAATTAAGTACTAATTCGCATGTCTTTGCAAAGCACAAACACAATACCACTGCTAGCCTCATTCAAACACAATACCACTGCTAGTCTCATTCGCTACATAAATACCGAACCTGGAGCCCAAGAGGGGCAAGAAGAGGTGAGAGTGAGAAAGAGGGCGAGAGAAAGAAAGATGGAGAGAGAGGGAAAATGAAGAAGAGAGCGAGATTCTTCCATTGAATATTCAGTTTGATTAGATGCACACTCTGTGGCTCATGGCTGACCTACTTGAATAATATTAAATGGATTCTCATGTTTCGCCAATATAATAAACAAGAATATTTCCTATGATGAGACTTTGCAGGACCCCATAGTACCACACAATGTGTGTGTGTGTGTGTGTGTGTGTGTGACTATGATTTTGTTTAGAAGTGTTTTCTCTTCGGTGATAATATCTTTAGTCAACTTACCCCACAGAGATCTTTAGCTGCCTGACCAGGGACACGGCAGCCTGGCTTGAGTGGTATCCACTTATGTGGAACTACTGTAGGTCTATTTTATGACCTCCTCCATGTCTGCTTCAGCTCTGGAGATGCTGATGGCATGCAGGATTATCATGTCATATGGCCAAGTTTGTTATAAAAATGAGAAGAGGCTTGCTTTAGAAACACATTCTTTTAGGTCACAGTAATTTTAACCAAAGATAACTAATTGACCTGTGCAAACATTTGACTAAAAACCACCAAAGGAATCTACTGCACAAACATATAATTCAAACTCATTTTCTGGGGGCTGTAAACAGTTTGGAAGAGCTGCAGACTGGCCTAGCGATCAGAGGGAGGGGTTTCTAATGAAAAAGCCTGTGGCTGTGAGGTCAGCCACACTCAGCCTGGCTGGCTTGAGAAAAGCCTGGGAAAGTAGCAAACAGAGAGAGAGAGAGAGAGAGAGGGAGAGAGAGAGAGAGAAAGAGAGAGAGAGAGAGAGAGAGAGAGAGAGAGACTTTTAAAGCCAATAACCTCAGCTCTAATTTAAACACACAACGGAACCTGAGATGAAGCCCTGTCAAACAAAAAAAACGTCAACAGAAGAAAGTAAGAATCGCATCTGCTGAAGGATGGAACTGGGAGAGAAAACTGTAAACTCAAAAAAGAATAAAGCATTTTATCAAAAACCAAATCAAAACCGAAAAACGGGTTTACTTCCATCACAGTGCCACATGGACTAGAGTACCCTTGGTGAGGCTTGTATCATTGCTTAACAGTCACCTCCAATGATCTCTTAAGAATAAATATCCACATAAAGGTAAACGGCGCGTTATACGTGACTTCATTTTGTGGCGACCTTGAAACAGTCGGTGCCCCATTTCCGTTTCCAGGCCAGCGCAAGCATATAGGTTCTCCCTTCGCCTCCAGCCATAGGCCTCGCCCCAGATATAGGTGCGCGCCCACGGAAACGAGCACCACCCGTTTGCGCTCTCCCTGGGGAACGTCGATCACTCATCAATGATGCGCGGCGCTGTGATTGTTTTCTGAGGGCGGGGACTGGACCGTCAACCTCGAGGCTGCTGGGCGTGCAGATTTAAATCGCTGCTTTAAGGTTGTTCTGCCGCGTCACGACTGCGTCCGAACGACCGACATAATTCACTGAAGAAAAGGATGACGCCGCGGCGACAGCGAGACCTCAGCTCCACTGAGGTATCACTTAACATTCCCGTATAAACAATTTCCTGTTCACAAACCCCAGTTTCCCACTCTTCTATTTAGAGTCGAGGCTAAATTCCCAAGCTCCATTGTTTACCTCAGATAATAACATGTAACGATTAATCATGGAACCCCGTGCTTCTTTACGGCATTTTCCCATAAACTTCAACTCGACGAGAACAAACAAAAGCCAACACATTTCGGTTGCCATGGTTTCGGAGCTTTGTTTAACTCTTCGAATCTGTTGATATAAAGAGAACGGGACAGAGAGAGGGAGAGAGTAAACTCGTAGTCGGTCAATCTGAACAGTCAATTGTAATATCTGAGGGCATCGTTGACTTTCCGGCACGGTCGGCAGAGGCAGAACTAACAAGTTAAGCCCTAACGGTGAGTTTGCATGGACTGGTAATGCATACATCAAACAGGGACAGTTAGTCAATATTGGAGTAGGGAAAATCAACACGCGTTTTAAAGGCGCGTGCGGCTTATGCCCCACAGTGCTGCGACAGCAACGGGGCGTCCGGCGAGGAGATTTCCTAAGGCGGAGATTTTCCCGTTTCTCATTTGTAACATTAGAGCAGAAGGGGACTGACACGCGCGCCAAAACGAATTGCCGTACGCAAGCCACCTTGGCATAGCAAATCAACTCGCATTTGACAGACATTGAAACCGTGGAGTGCAGAAGGGTCGCCTCTGTATCCCGCAGTAATATGAATGCACCAAGGTTTATTAAATATACATTGGGGAGTGCAGCTGTGATGTATATTGTTCCTAAAAAGAGGAAAGAAACAGAAAACCAGGAAGTTAATAGGTACAAACACGAAACAGCAGAACATAATGGGGATGGCACAGCACTGTAAAGTTGCGGAGATGTAAAATTCAGTTTTTGATTAACTCTCTTTATAAATGCTTTATTACATGCTTTATTAATATCGTAGCCAGGGCACCATGCTACCAGGCCTGGCCTCAGATACCATACATCATGCTCCAAGCCACGTCCTGAAAGTTACGCTAGAATATTTGTCACTAATCAAAATGCATTCAAACGCGCAGGTCTCTCCGAGCACGAGCAGACCCTGTCACATTAGCTTCCACCTGATGTGCCGCTCTGGCCTGAGCACAGCCTGCCGTGAGGGTAATATCCTCTCTTATGTCACGCCAAACAACGTTTTACCGCTTCTGCGTGTAATAGATGGCCAGCGTGACGGATATGGTCATAATATTAATGCAAGAGTGACAGTTAGATGACGTGAATTATAGGCGACTTTATTTCAGTGCCAGCTTTCCATTGGCCTCGCACTAAATGCCATATATAAATGTCACTTGACGGCGACCATAAACTGTTGTAAAGATGATTTGACGATAGATTTCCACTCTTATCTATCGTAGTTATTTACCCGCTTGCCTTCTTTGTGGAACATGCTTAATGCCTAAACACCACACACAGGAATGCGGACTTGACAGGGTGGGCTTTCGTCTGCTTTCCAGAGCGAGTAATATAAGCTGTTTCCAATGTAGCAATCGATGAATGACGCTGGTTTTAACAGCAAAAACGGGGTGCTGGGGGGGGGGGGGCTCGTACGCGCGCGTGCGCTGACCTAGCGTCGTTCTGCTGCCTGAGCCGTGTTTGACATGAGCCAGGTGTAAAGAGTTCAAAGCGCCGCGAGGAAGACACGGCGAGCGAAAGAGCGCAGGGAAATGCACACATAAACGCTCAATTACTATGATAATATGAAATAGAGTAAGTTCACCTTCACAGTAAGTAATAATAAAAGCTTGGCGGGTAGCTGGCCCAAGGCGAAAAGCGGCTCTGCTACCTTATGCTTATTTAAATCACAGGAAACGGGGGAAGGAATGAAAGTTGGGCGGCTATCACAGGTGGCCAATCAGCACGAGACGCACACCAAAACAAACCAGACAGTGTAGGGCTACTACAGGGCTCTGGCCAATGCGCATACAAAATGCAATATATTAAAAACACATTACAACATATTCTGTTTGGATTTTGGAATATATTGACAACATATTGAAATAATTTCTGGCGTCAGGTGGGGAGCTGCCACACACTTTAGACTGTTTAGTTTCGGTAAGCGAAGTGGAGGAAGGATCGCCTGGGAAATGTCCGTACCCAAACGAGAGCGAGGTTTGCGAAAAACTGTCAGAGCATAAAGAGCGAGAAACGTAGGAAAGGGTCCCATTTTGAACACTCTGCCTAACAGTTAAGATGACCACAAAGCTCACTCCACATTCTCTTCAGAAAACTTTGACTTATCTGATCTGATGGTGTGGTGATAGACAAGAATTTAAAGAAAAAACATGTGTGTGTGGGGGGGGGGTGTTGGAGTCAGAGCTCAGAAGAGGACTCACAAACACCTGACATCATTTATAAACACCATCAGATCTTATAATGGTTTATGCCTGAGGATACTTGATTTACAACCAACGAGAGAAAAACATAAAACACCCCCCAAATCAATGTAGTCCAACACATTTTACATGCTCAAAAAAAAGAGTTGATTCATTAGGCTGAATACTTAAGATTATATTTTTATTTATGAAAATATTCAAAATTAATCAAACCCTAAGTATTATTTATATATTAATTAGTAGAAAAACCCATAAAAGCATCAGTCGTTATGGTAGTTTCCTGACATGAAGTAAGATTGCTAATAGATTTAGATTTTGCCAAGATGCTCAAAGGAAACTCACAAAACTCACTGTTTCTTCTTTTCCCTTTAACCCCTAAACTGTGAACTTTGCCCTTCTGGGATCTCACCTGGGGAAGGGGGTCTTGGGGGAGCGTACCTGGTAAAACACAGTGAGCGTGCACCTTCCTCCGGGGCACTTTCTTCAACCGGCACGCCACCTGTGGTATCGGCCAACGGGCTGCACCATTTCTGATTGTTTCTCATTATGTGTACAGCAAAACCAATTTAGCTCAAGAGGCTTCACTTAGATTAGCAACGTCGCGGCCGGCCGGGCCCCTCGCCGATGCCCCACCTGAATCCTGATGTGCCATTAATGCCCATTTACGGCACACTACCACATGTACTGTGCCAACACCTTAAGCCCCACAAAACACCCCCTCACACTCCAGATGGATTGGGTTACACAGGACCCTAATCTGGCCCTGTTAACTGAGTGGTGTAGAGACTGGGTAAAGGGGAAACCAGTTACATGTTTATCATATATCATAAGATAGATATTATGATATTAAAATCTTCTGCAGTCGCCAGAAAAACATATCACCTAAGGGGACAATGAAGGACTGCGTAAATAAAGCCGAACGAATGAGCTCCGTTCGTAGCAGGTTTTGTAACATGTCCATGATGCTTTAGTGTTGTGTTGGTTGTGTTTGTTTAGCCCCTGTGTTTTGTAGTGCGACCGTAAATCTAAACATTGCCTTGAGGTCACGCATTAGAGCGTACTGAGTTCAGTCACCCTCGGGGACAAATTCCCATGAAAGCCGTAACCATTTACTTTTGTTTTCTGCCGAGCGTAAACAACGGCGGCGATTTTCCCACTGATAGAGAGAAAGATAGAGGGAGAGAGAGAGAGAAGGAGAGAAGCAAGGCCCTCCATCCAACATCAAAACCTCTGTAGAGCTTCCAAGTTCCACGGAAAACGCCACAGTCAGGGCGCTCGCAGATACGGCCGGCATGTGACACAGGCCCTTGTTTTCGGTGATTCCTGTCAGGGACTCTCAAGCGTGCTGGTCTCATGCCATCACAGACACAGGGCTGGTATGACTAGCATGGCCTAACCTGGACGACCACGAGCCCTCACAGCACGAGTTCTCACGACACGAGCCCTCACGACACGTCTAAGAATGACAGTGTTAAGTCAAATGCTAAACCAAACGAAAGCGCGGCATGAAATAACGAAAGGCTCGAATAAAGGTTATATAAAACCTGAGGAAACCTGAAGCACTCAGTTTCTGTCATTGAAATCCGTTAGCGTAGATTACTTAATTACTAAAAAGGACTAGTGTTGTGTAGTAAAATTCTCCCAGTTGTCTTTTAGAGTTTATTTTTGCTTCCAGTAAACTGGTGATTTCACTATAGTGCTTGTTTGGCTAACAGGACTGGAGTTTATATGTATTTGAGAAGTTAGTATTAGAAGGATGACATCGGGCTGGGTTTTTCTGTTAGGGTTTTTTTTTTTTTTTGGTCAAACAAATATTTCCTTTTCCTATTGTTTCTTTTGGGCAGACTGCGTGAGAGGCAATGTTTTATTTTGATTTACCTATTTTTCCTCCTCTTTGCAGTAAAAGGAAAGCCATACTCAGGAAAAAGATAATTGTAGGAATATTTGCGCTCAAATATTGGCCTTGTTTTGGCTTCCATTCCAGCAAAGCAATTATTGGATTTGTCAGAACCAAATAGAGCACTGGCAGCAGACATTTCAGTCAGGTAAATATTGTAGGTCACTTGTTGTGAATTCGATTTGTTCTCACATTGGGAAAAAAAGAGAGTATTTATGTAAACGACAAACATTTGGTAATAAAAAAAAACTACAAACATTTATCAAAAGAAAGAGGAATTGTTCAACATAAGCAAGTCTGACATCATTCTAGGCAAAAAAAAAAAAACTAGATACAAATACCTTTTGTCATATAGTCACTGGCCTCAGAAAGAGAGAGTGAGAGAGAGAGATACTCTTATATATGTATCAGTGAGCATGTGTCAGGGCCTACACAGCACAGAGGTTAGTGCTCTGACTTTAACTCGAGGCCCTATTATAACCAAACATTCTCTGGATCTTTCCCATCCACGTCTGGCCGAACGCACGTGGGTGTGGAAACAGGGAGGTGCCCAGCATGTGTGCGGAGGAGAAACTCTGTGGAGGTCAGAGTCCTGCAAGGGCACAGCACTCCCGGCTTTACCTCGTTCATTTAAGAAAAAAAAAAAAAAAACTCTCATTTGTAAAAAAAAAAAAAAAAGATTAAATAAAAAAACCCCAAATTTTAAACAAACTCCTATGAATTCTTTTACGGCGGTTTGCCGGGGGTGCCGGGTGCCGTGTTCCCGCGGTCCCTCGAGCAGAGAAGGGCTGCCAGAAACACAGCGTCTCCTGTTGCGACAGAACAGGGAAGCGGCAGTTCAGCTGTTAATGACAGGTTCAGTAAGCGTGCTGGTGGGGCCGGCTAATCGGCATACGCTCATCCGCTGATAGCTAATGACAAGAAGCTAATAGTCAACATCTGGGAGAGATCCGATCAGAAGGCAGATGCTGAAACATGGAGAGCTGCCCACTTTTTTAAAATAAAAGATAACAAAGGACAGAAAACATACAGCTGCCATTTTTAAGCATTAAACAAGAATATTACTTGATGGTAGCAATCAAGCCAAATTATTGTTTTTGTCACTTCATAAACCATTGGTAAAATTGTGATAATGCTAATACAAACTAAACATGAGATTTCAGTTTTACAATTATCCCCCCCCCCCCCCGTGTAATAACAGGTGAGCAGCCCAGTCGGACATTAAGAGAACAGGCGTGAGTGTTTGTCGGAGGCTCAGAGAGGAGAGTTAGCGGCGGCGCTTGGAGAGGCCAGGCTTCCTCCCCTGCCGGCCCCTCCACCAGAGCTGGAGCGCTGCAGTGTGTTCCACAGCCTGCTGCTGCTCCCTACAGTTAGAAAGCCCCCAGTTCACTCTTCCTTTCTCTCCCATACTCCTCTGCCTCGCTCGCTCTCCCCCGCCTCTGCCTCTTAGACCGGCTCTCGTGCTTTCTCTCTCTTTCTGTGCATTGGTCTCTCTCTCTCTCTCTCTCTCTCTCTCTCTCTCTCACACACACACACACACACACACACACACACACACATTCTCTCCTTCATTCTCACTTTTTCTCTCCAAATCTATGACACCTCACCCTTTCGTTCTCTCAATCCGCCCACCTACTCTATCTGTTACTATTACTACTACTACAACTATTCTGTGTCTCTCTCTCTTTACTCTGAGCTGTATTCACTCTCGTGGTTCCTAACTCTTCTCTGCAGAAGGTTTTCCTTGCATAAATCCTGGTTTAAGAGTGAACATATCTGAACATTCTCACCCTCCCTCCCTGGGAAACAGACATTGGACGCTCTTTCAAAACCATAATTGTGTTTCAGGCCTTCAAATGTAAATACCAGTGGGAGAAGACATTAATTATTCACAGTCACTGCACATACAGGAGGAACATCTTTGTGACTGTAATCTTAATAACTTTGGGTCTAATGATCTTTACAAAATAATTGATCTCTTCAATTAAAACATTTCCCTCTCCTCACCCCTCTTTTAAACTCTGTGGTGTTAAACCTAAACCCGTGAAAGATAACAATCATAATCACTTTTCACAATTCTACAGTTGCCAGAAAACAATTTCCCTTTGTCTGAAGGTTAAAGTGATCACCTCGGCACAGGCAAAAAAGCAACGCCACGTCTTCGTTCTCCACTGGAATAAGCGCCTGGTTTAAAAGGGGAGCTCCCGAACGGCGGTATAGCGCTCATAGGGTCTGCGTTCACCGCCGCTGAGAGGAGCTGCTCACAGAGAGAGACTCGGAGTGCCCGGGACCTCAGCGGCATCCGCGCCCTCTGCGTTGACCCCGGCATATGGCTCTCGCCTGGCACGTTCGACGCCAGGATGCCCTCTGACAAGTCAAAAGAATGCTGAAATATGTCTCCGAGATGTCTGCCAAAATCAAGATGTACCTCAATTAACCCTTTCACATGGCATTATTTATTTATTTATTTATTGGGGGGGGGGTTCTTTCCTTACTTTCTGTCGTTCTAATTCTGCTTCGGAACACATGAAGTTTATGACATAATTAAATGTTTACAGTGCAGCAGTATTTTGATTTGCAGCATGAAAATCTCCAATAGCCAATTAGTTCCCACCACATTCTTTAGGGGTTTTTGTGTCTCCACCACACATTCCATCACACACACACACACACACACACACACACACACACACACACACATTTCATACTACGCTGTAACTATGACCCCCGCCCTGTCAGCTCACGTCGTGTGGAGGGGGGGGGGGGCTCCCTGGCTCCCTGCTGCCGCAGATGTCATTAGCTGTCAGAGCGGGCGAGGGGGGCACTGCGGGTACTGCTCACGGGTTCAGCGGGCACCCTGGAGCGTCCGCTGCCTCCCTCTCCTCCTGCAGCGTGCTGGTGTGAACCCACCCCCACCTTAAAACCCCCACTGCACAGTACTCCGCTTACTGTCAACAGTAACGAGTCAGAGGACGCATCTCATGGACTGGCACTCGCCGAACACGTCAGCTTGCTCTGAACCAGAAAACTGGAATATTTTAACTGCAAAGTTACAGAAACAGGAAAATCATTCTCAACTCTCTTTTTTCCCCTCCTCCCCCTCCTTATTTTATCTGAAGTACTGAGGATCGCGCTATGAAATGGATGCTCAGTCCTATGAGATGCACCTGTGTAATAATTATGATTCATCTGTGCTGGATTACATGACATCCAGTTGCTCATGAAAGGTGATCTGTAGGGCAGTTCTCAGTGCGTAATGTGTTGTAGGCCTGATTCTATAAGACATAAAGTAAATATTGTCATATAAAATTAAAAGGGAGAAGCACATTGTTTTCTTATCATTATATATTACCATTATATATTATTTCCATAATATAATGCA
>JAOYMR010000001.1:11776204-11789922 GCA_025802075.1 Tenebrosternarchus preto | reverse complement strand
CACTCTTCTTTTGTAATGATTCATAGAGTCATCTACCGAGCACTCTTCTTTTGTAATGATTCATAGAGTCATCTACCGAGCACTCTTCTTTTGTAATGATTCATAGAGTCATCTACCAAGCACTCTTCTTTTGTAATGATTCATAGAGTCATCTACCGAGCACTCTTCTTTTGTAATGATTCATAGAGTCATCTACCGAGCACTCTTCTTTTGTAATGATTCATAGAGTCATCTACTGAGCACTCGTCTTGTGTAATACCCTCAAGCCAACACTGCTGGTCCTTTCTTGCAGCACATAAACTTAACATAATTGTGCAAGAAAGTGAAATTAATTAAATAAACTTTCCTATCCCAACCTGTTTTTTTTCTCAAACCAGCCTCAGTCAGTTTAAAGAGAAGAGGAACAGAGCAACAAAAAAGCATTAAAGATGAGTGTGTGTGCGGGTGTGTGTGTGTGTGTGTGTGTGTATGTACATAGTGGGGCTGTGTGTGTGTGTAGCGTGTGTTTGTGTGTGTGCACGTCTGTACTGATGACTCCAGGAACGATTCCACCCAGTCACTTTATATCTACAGCACAAAGACCACAACTGTATTGCCCAGGGAAGGTAACAATTACAGCAGGAAATGCATTAAAACTGGTGGATGGCTATGTGAAGTAAAGATGTAGTTTATTTATTACTCTGCTGAAATGCGTTCGTATCTGCTAGAACATATTTTCAGTGATGTCTGTGTTACATAAGGACCGTTTATTGTACAGGTGCAGCTGATCAGTAACAGATTCCTCTCTGTACCAAGGTTGCAGTTGTTCAATATACTTTGAGAGGCATAAAAAAGGCACATATCAAAAGTCTTCTTCCATGCTGTGTGGCTGGACCCTTTTTGAGCACAGCCATAAATATTTAAGTATTTGGCACAGTAAAATGGTGAATAATATTTGTGGATAAGAATTTGCATTCAACTGTTAAATTAAAAATTAATTACTCAGATACATAAAGGAACAATATAACTTTGAAGCTTCCAAGATGGCAAAGTTAATTATTTCCAATTAGGAGCAAAATATCTTCAGAGATATTTCAGACCTCTTAATGGCACGGGATGAACTGAGGAAAGAATAAAGAACGCTTTGTTGGTTTTTCTAGCTCATAAAAGATACCACTTCATATCCAGAGTCTTTGTGCCAGGCAATTAAAATGCATTATCTGCAGTAGTGTATTGGAATATGAAGTAAAACCAGCAAATCAATTAAATCCATATTTAACTGAACCACAGTATTGTTGTTGCCTAATGGTGGCGTGGTTTTCATCAATGCCCTCAGAGTCCATGGGAGGCACTGCTCGTCACTGCAGACCCTTAGGAGCCAGAGTCTAAATGATGATGCACTGTGTTGGGGAGATCTAGTATCTAATAATGTGCTTTAGCTTTAGAGACTCAGGGTTACATTTCCTTTCAGATGTTTGCGTGGAACAGGCACTTGCTCCACTGGAAAACAGAAATGCAGTAGTTGATTAGAAGGAAAGTCAGGTGTGCCACAAGGCTTAAGGTTAACTCGTGTATCTTTCTGTATCTTAACCTGAGTTTTTGTGATTGTAGCGGTGAACGTGTTGTGTCCTCTGCTGCATTGAAGCCGTGGTCGTCCATCCAGAGACACATGTAGCTGCATCTCCGTGATTATCCTTGTCTGATCCGACCAGCGCGGCCTTTGATCTGTATCCACTATCCCAGCGCCGGCAGCGATGTGTGCCTTAAAGGTACAGCGGCGTGTGAGCACAGATCTCCGCGGCTGTTGGTTCGAGCCTGACGAGCCCATGTCAGAGAGTTAATCTCAAAGGGCGAAACGTCCATCCCAGGTCTAAATCCAGGCCTCAGCTGGGTGATTAACAGCTACAGACTCCTCTTCCTGAGTGGAGTTAACGATAAACACATCTCCAGCGGTGCAACGGTAAACAAATACCTTTCCGTCCCCTGGGAGCTGAAGGCACACACGTTACACCGTTTACTAAAGTTGGGCCCTGTAGAGTCGCAGGCTGAATAAAATCAGTTCAGGATGAGCTGAAAGCCCACAACCTCCGTCCACGTTTTGCGGTCTGCCTCTACTCCCTGGACTTTGTGTGTGAATCAGGACTCAATCTAAATGTGAATTAAGAAGTTAACCTCTATAATAACTCATTTAGTGCTTCTCATTGTTTACGGCGTCCAAATCAGATGGCATTACATTAGTGTATTGGCAATAGCAGGGGGATTTGTGGACTAAGCGGTGATTATATCTCCAACGAGCAACCGATTTTACTCTGTGGGGTCCCTCAGGGGTCACCGTGAGGCCTGCTTATGGAACCCTGTTAAAGCCAATCAGGTGGTAAAAGGCAGCGACAGACGGCAGTTAGAGCCAATCAGGTGATAATGTGCAGCCACAGATGAGGCCCCACTGACAGATGGTGGGATAACCTGACAAACCTGCCCCCTTTCTCCCTGCGATCCATCTGCAGCTGACAGGTATTATTTCATAAACCTGCGTCTAGCATGGATCACAGGAGCTTCCCCTGCATTCATCTGGGGCTGAAACCAGCCATGTAACACCGGTGTCACGGCAAATCTGTCTCCCTAGCACCCGCAAGAGGGAAAGTGCTTTTTGATGAAGTCGTTCATAAATTTTAATACAAAGTGTCGGGTGAACATGATGTATAGTCTCACGGCTCATTCATATTTGAAAGGATCACCATGTGAAAAAAAAAATTGATTTTTTAAAAAAAATTCACACCCACTTTCGCACTTCCACCTGAAGAGGTTGCTAGGCACAGCACAGGCAGCAGTTCTTCAGCACGGCAGGTGTGGGAGAAGCTGTTAAAGCTGTGTACCCTGGAGTTACAGAGCCAGGAAAGGGCAAACATTGTTACAACACATTCAACAGCAATTTTTTTTTATATATAAATGTGAAATCACATAAGACTGATCAATCTCTTCCGCTTTTATTATTCGCGGAATCAGAAATGACACTTGATCGGATCTTAGACAGAAGTCACAGCCGAGTTTCTCCTACACAGGATATATATATATATATGATAAGATCCCCTCACCATGTGTTCTTCTCTGTCTCGCTCTCTGTCTCAGAGAGAAGTTTCACGGCAGCCTGACTGAGCTGCTCCAACCCAGTAGGCCATGACTCCTTTTAACCTCCTCTCTTTTTCTTGTTCTCTCTCTCCCTCCTCTCTCACCATCAGGACCATCCATCCATCCTTCACAGACAGAGCCACTTAACCAGGGACATTTCCTGGAGACGCTTAATCCTTTTTCAAAGAACTCCCACTAAGTTCGGAAATGTACGAATTACTGGACGGGACCCACTTACAGGGACCACTGACGTGAGCCATTCTCATTCATTAGGCACACACCACCGTAAATGGCCAGGATAATGCAACGGATGACTGTAAGCAGGGAAGAGATACCCAGTGCCTCGGTAATTAGCGCCATGCGCCATCAGAGTGCTAGGTGGCTAACTCTTTATTTTCACCCTTTTTCCTTCAACTTTCTGGCAAGCACAGGGCAGAAATGAGAAACGCATTACGGTTCCATTAATTGATTTATGCCATTTTAAAATGGAGGTCTCATAGAGATGGAGGAATTAGCCGCACTCTTGGGCCAATTAGGCGGCCCAAGGCCTGTCTGGGATGCCCTGACGTGCATCTCAATCAATGGCAAATGCCCACAGGTGAAATGCCAGATCCGGAACAATCGCGCCAGCCCCTGCATTCTAACACGGCAGACTCACTGGTGCTATTCAGACACGGTTAACCCCACCCACGGACCTCCTCCACCCTCCCCCCCCCCCCTTTCGTCCACCAGCGTGCAAAGGTACTCCGAGCGCCACATTCCTTCCGTTGGGCCTCTGGGGTAAAAACTCACTCATCAAGTGGTTTATATGGGCCCGGCGGGAACATACGAAAGCATCTCCTGGTTGTCGCAGCTTATTGGAAATATGGACGGACGACTGGAAGATACATCGGTTGTTGCCTCTTGCCGTTCCCTGTTTGCTCTTCCGTCTTCCGAGGACACGGAAAGTCGCTCAGCATGGGCAGCGAAGATTCGGAACGTCGCACTTCAAACACGCCGAGAGGCGCGGCCAGTAATATGCAAACACATGTCCCGGGCTCAGTGAGAAATAATGGATTCCAATGCAAATCGAATGACCTTTAATTATGGTATAATTCTGTCGACGATCATAACCTGCAGCACCATGACTAAATTTTACAATTAGCCCGTTTAACCTGCCGTACGAGGATGACCTTTCACGGATCGCTCACCGAGACAAGCTCAAAGTTAACACGGGGGACATCTGTTCCGGAACAGCGAGGGCCCCCGGCTCACGCCGCCAACCTGATGCCCCCCTCCCCCCCCATCCCCCTCTTCATTTGTCCCGGAGGCTTTTTGGACAACTTCGGCACCGGCGTGGCGCTGGTAGAGAGGTCTGCAGAAGAATAGACCAATTGGAACTCAGGTTTTGCTCTTACGGGGCCCCTGTTGCTCGGCCCCAACTGCCTCGTACCTCCTTCACTCTCTGAGGACAGACTCACACGTGCAGCTCAATCCGACACATGGGAGGGAAGTAAAACACACAAACCTGTTTTGCTTCATATTGTTTACGATCAATCACAAGTCGCCCGTGCCTGTGGACTGGGGATTTCTTTCCTTAAAACAGTCCTTTCTTGTTCAACCTCAAAGCTGCTTTGGGAGCTGTGTTTCAGTTCCAGAAGTGAGATACCGTTTTTTTTTTTTTTTCGACACAGGCACCTTTAAGATCAGAGGCCTGAGCTGCAGTCTCTCAGTCAACGACGGCGTGTTTGCAGTGTGCAAGTGTCTCTGAGAGGTATCAGGTGGGTCCGTGGGTCCTCAGATTCCGGGGGCTGGGGTGGGGTGAGTGGTCCCTAGCCTGTCCCCTGTAAAGGAACAGTGTTAGCAGGGTTGTGTACACCAGCCAAGTCCTACTGCTGTCATAAGCATCCAGTCCAGTCTTGGACCACAATGGCAGAGACTCTCTGAAAGTAATCAGATACCTCTGACGCATGGCATCGACCAGGCTGACACACACACACACACACACACACACACAATCACTTCTCTTAAAACAAGCTAACACTATGACCAAAATACGCCCCCACCAAACGCCTACTACATTCTTCTTCTTCTCCTCCTCCTGTCTTCCTTTACCTTCTCCATCCATTTCAAACCACTGTTTTTTTTTTTCCACAAAGATTTAGCTTTTTTTTTTTCCCAAGGTATCTTAATTACTCTGAAGGAGCTGGGCTCTGGCTGAGGGACAACTCAAAGAAGTCCATTTGCATTTGTGTGTAGTGCGTGTTTGGCAGGCACCCCTGGTGTCCAGATTGGAGCTCCTCTCGGCGGCGTGCGAGGCCTGCCTTGGAGGACAGCGTGCTGGGGGGATTAGGGGTTTAGCGGGGAAGGTAAGTGTGACTACAAGCTTTGGCTGGCCATCTGCTCTCCTGCAGTACTCGGGCCAACCTGAGACGCCGGCAGCGAAGACCTGGCCTACGCGTGAACACACACTGCCGGCCAAACACACACTCTCTCTCTCTCTCTCTCTCTCTCACACACACACACACACATACACACACACACACACACCAACCATCAGCCAAACATACTCGCTCATCCAATCACTGTCAGCCTGCTGCTTAGCACCAAACACTCCATATGCACCAAAGTTTCCCTCCCTCTCTCTGTCTCTAACTCTCTCTCTCTCTCTCCTTCTCTCTCTCCTTCTCTCTCCCCTACTTTTCAATTTAATGAATAAGATATGATTGTGCTGTGAGTTAGTGGATGAAGAGCTTGCTATGTAGGGCATTATGTATGCTATGTAGGGCATTATGTATGCTACGTAGGGCATTATGTATGCTACATAGGGCATTATGTATGCTACATAGGGCATTATGTATGCTATGTAGGGCATTATGGTTACACTAGTGTTGATTCTGTAATGTGCCCCCCCTGTCTGAGAAGCCGGCAGCAGTGAGAAGGGCCCTCTCTGTTCTCTGAGGTATGTGCTCACGCTTCTGTTTCTTAGATAGACTTTCTAATCGCTGTTTATGTATATGAGATGATTAAGGAGAAGGGGAGGCCAAAGGAGAGAACGATGGCTTTCTCTTGTAGCTTTGAGGTGTAGTGGTTATTTAAAGCCAATACCTGCTGTGCCCTGAGGTCCTCTTTCCAGCGCAGACACTTGTGAGAAATGAACAGCACCAGAAACAGAGAGGGGGTGGAGAGAGAGAGAGAGAGAGAGAGAGAGAGAGAGAGAGAGAGAGAGAGAGGAGTGGAGGGAGGAGGAGAGATGGGAGAGAGAGAGAAAAAAACAACAATAACATGAAGAAACATAATGTTCATTGTTAAATTGCAGGCATGGCGATTGCCAGAAACCTATTTCTCATCATTAATAATTCATCTTTTCCTTCAGTAATGCAATACTCAGGTGAGGCGTCTGGGTGACAGAACGTGTAATTTTGAGGCTTAATGGCGATGTGGCCAGATCCGGGGGAAAGAGACGTAATATAAATCGGCCACGTGCGCACACCGACTCGGAATCCGTCTCGCCGCGTTCTCAAGTTCGAGTAGCTCTGAGCGAAAGCCGACACACTGACCTCCGTTTAAGCGATGCTAGGACGTTCCCGGAAGCCCCTCCAAGTGAAAAGGATATTTCGTAGTGCATAAGCAAACACACATTAAAACGAATAGCGATTGTAACTGGTCTGACGTGGGCTTCATCAGTTGCCCTCGCCGGTTCTGAAGTTTTAAACAGGCTGATGGAGTGCGTCCACCACCAAATACCATTACGGTCATATGTACCATTTTCTGCAAGTCTTCAGCAGTGTAATTGCTTTTGGTGTTTTCAAACGTAATACGCAGCTATACATCATGTTGTGATGTAACGATCTTATAACTTTATTGCAGTTATATATTGATATACTTATGACACTGTTGAATCTGAAAATACCCAAAGCCTACAAAGTCTATAATACAATTTAATAATGTTATTAATGAATCTAACAACAAATAATATTCAGTCACTGGTGTTCAATATGACTCCCATTGTAAAATAGTGCTCTCGTTTATTATACATATTAGTCGATGTTAATATTGTTTGCAGATGATATCCAAAGAAGAGCAAAGCGATTAATAATGCCTGGCAAGTCATGGATATTCTGGCAGCTCTCAAGAGCAGGGCCTCGGGCTTCTCCTTGCCTGGTCTCGCTCTGTGTAAAATGCATATCTTCCCCATATGCTTTCATATTATCCCCAGTTCTAAATTAATGACCTCTCTACTGTGAAGTGGAACAATGCCTCTGTCATCGGGGTGTGAACTAGTTCACCTGCTGCTCCAGTATTACCAGAGAGAAAGAGGGAGGGAGGGAGGGAGGGAGGGAGAGGGGAAGAGAGAGAAAGGATGGCTGTTAATGGGGAGGGGAGGAGGGATTACTGGACTCTCTCCAGGCAACTCTCTCTCTCTCTCTCTCTCTCTCTCTCTCTCTCCTCAGACTGGATTTGATGAGTCTTAGATAAAATACTTTTGGCTAAACTGAATGGATATGCAAAAGAGGATGGATATAACTGCCAATGTCAAGCGTTAGTTTTTCAGTACTAGGTGTGGATTGTTTTAAACAGATGTTCTCATGAATTCCTGTGTCTGTCCTGGGGAAACTCTGCTTCTTCCCAGATGTACTTATGTATAGATGTTCACACGTATCGACGTGCTTGTGTACGGATTCTCTTACATATAGATTTGCTTATATATGGATGCTCTTGCATGTAGATTAGGGCAAGTATCATGTAGGAATCCTTCCTGCCAACTTTCCAACCAACCGGTGTTTTCACGTGTGGATTTTTAATTTTTTTTAATGACACTGCAGTACAGTTTATTTAAGAAGACGTATTTAATGTATCCTTTGTGTATGGTACATAAAACTCGTTTGAAACCCCGTCACCGTGAGAAATGACTTGGGGAAACCCCCTCATTTCCACGCCAGTTCATGTTCTAAGATGTAAACACTCCAACTCATGACATCACCAGAGTCTGTTTTCTAAATGTATTTACTATTTATTAGTGGTGCCTCTACTACACAATGTTGGTCAGATCATTCGAATCTTATAAATAAAGCTGCTATTTTCTGGCAGATGGAGTTACTACAGTCTCTGACGTCACGCACACACACACACACACATGCACACACACACCCGCACACACACCCGCACACACACACCAGCTGCTACTGTCAAATAATGAATGAGTTTCATTTTGCCGGCTGTAATACAATAGACTTTACATAAAGACACTGCAGATTTCTCACTGACCCTCCTGATTTGTGCTTATGAGATCAGGAAGAGTGAGCCTGCTCCGTCTCGCTGGGTTATGAATTTTGTTTTTTTGCTGATTGAACACTAGAATCTGGTAAGAATGAGGCGTAAATACATTTTTAAGATTTTTAATGAAAAAAGTCGATAATTTGGTGTCATAATATTTGAACGTTGCATTTGAATGTCTCTACTTTTGCATGTTGAGCGAGTCTGTACAGCATGTGCACGCTAAGTTCACCCGCAGGATCCACAGGAAACAGGCCGTTATCTCAGCGAATAGGAACGCACCTTACGTGTTTTCCTGTTTCTGGCTGTTTGAGCGCAAAAATGGCTGAAGGAGACACACGTTAGTCAGATCGTGCTCGACAAATTCTAGAAGGATCTGCGGCCATGCTGGACGCATCCTCCGCAACATAATTACCCTCCCCGCTGCCCTCCCTCCGTCCCTGCCACCTCCCCCCCCCTCCTCCTCCTCTGTCCCTTTCTCTTCTCTCCATCCCTCTCTCCATCCCTCTCTCCATCCTTCTCTCCCTGCATGTGTACACATCAACCCCCCTTGGCCAACACTCCACTCTTTCCCCAAAATGTCTTTAACCTCTTTTTGCCTGACAGATGACCCTCTTTACTCATCCCTCTCTCTCTCTCTCTCTCTATCCCTCTCTCTCTCTCTCTCTCTCTTTCTCTCTCTCTCTCCCTCCTGAACTGATCAGGCTGCTCCTGCATAAATTAGTCATCAGTATTAGCATGGCTCGGCGCATGCCATCGGTGCCAACTGCTCTCTGCGCGGCCATTAAAGGTCATGTTTTGATGACTGAATGCCACACAGACACCTTGGCTCCCGCGAGGAGGCTCCCCAGGTGCACGTGAAAGGTTAAAAATTACCTTCCCGACGCCCGCCGCCGCGCCGCCCAAGGAAATAATTAGAGGGGTTTTTTAGGAGCGGCATGGAGCCTCCTGGCTGTCGGAGGCAGCACATCGAGGCTAATGGCCACGTCGGGGGAAGAGTCAAACACGCTGTCACTCTGCCACAGACAAATGAGCCTAATAGCCGGGCTTGTCAGACGGAGGTTGGGAGCGAGGGAGGGAGGGAGGGAGGGAGGGAGGGGGCAGCAGCGTTAGGCCCTAACCTTTTCCGTAAATCCGTTAACACGTGTAGAGGGGTGATGTTATGAGTCATGCCCAGCATGTGGCACCGCGGGCTGGATTGAGAAGGTGACTGTGCTACCTTAACCCACCACTTCATATCCTATTTAAACATGAAGCTACAAAGAGAAGGATGGTTTTGGCATCTCCCGGGCCATTTATGCGAGCACTGGGCGATTGTTATCGACGGAGGGGATTGTGGGAGAACGGTTCTGTTCTTTGCGCTCGTCTTTAGCTGATTCGCTGCCGGGTTGCAAAGCCCCGCCCTCGACCGGCTCCTGCGCCCGCTAAGCCGGCGAACGCGGCGGGGAAAGCTGAAAGATTGTCAGAAAATCCCGACACTGTTCCACATGGCCTGGCCAAAGGTCCCGCTCCCTGTCTCTCCTCCCGCCTCCCGGAAAGAGCAACGGAACGAGTGAAAGAGCGAGCCGAGGGGGTGAGGGAGGAAGAGGGAGGAAGAGAGGGAGGAAGAGAGGGAGGGGAGGACGTTTCCTCACCAAGCATGCATATCCTGCAAGAGACAGCCACTCTGTCAGAGGTCAAAGCCCCCCTGTACTCACACCAACACACTGTGCTGAAGCAGGTGTGCCTTACACACACACACACACACATGCACTCTCATGCAAAGACACAAACTCACTCCCCAAGGTGTTAAGTGTGGGGAGAAGACATTGGAACAATAGTCACTAAACATAGCACCGCTGATCCACCCCTCTGCTCCACAGGCTCTGAAGATGTTCTTAACTCTCTCCGCCACGAGTCCTGGCACCCCGTACCATGACATTTATATTCTTCCCGCAACATCCTGCCTGCTAATAGCGGGGTTATTAACATAACAAACTTAAACGTTGGATATAAATAATACCGTTTCAGGGCGCACGCCGCTCAACTGGCAGTATTTAGGCAGCGGCTCAACATCTGTTTATGAACACTTTGGCTAATGATATCATTCCATATCATTAAGGGAGGTAGTGCTTGCCGAGCGCACAGGTGCAGCTGAGAGAGAGGGAACGAGAGAGAGAGAGAGAGAGAGAGAGAGAGAGAGAGAGACGCCCCCTCCCTTTCCGCCCTCCCTCCGCACTCGTCCTCTCCTCCCTCGTTCCGCAAGCTCCCAAACCCGTCATTAGGACAATTTCCCCCGGCTCGCAGAAAGGCAGGCCTGTGATTTGAATCTGTGTATCACCTGTAATTGTAGTTTTTAGCGAGTGGTTGATTCCATACATTTGTCGGGCAGAGCTGCGCACGACGGCCCACAGACGCCAAAACGCATTTGTGTCACCAGCTGCAACCTACTCTTCTTTTTTTTTTGTTGTTGTTGTTTTTTTTTTTTTGAGCAGATCTTTTTCTCTTTCTCTCTGTCTTTTTTTAACAGGCAAACAGGCAGCTCCGTACGCTAGACAGCCAACATGTTTGTGAGACAGCGACAGAGAGAGAGAGAGCGAGAGAGAGAGAGAGAGAGAGAGAGAGAGGGGCGTTGAGACAGAGGCGGCTCGTGTCGTGCCTTTGTTTTCAGCTCCAGCATGCCTTGTTTAGAGTGTCATAATTATGGAAATTATTGATTATTTTTCCCAGAACAATGACAAGGTCCCTCTCCTGAGCAGTGACCAGCCGGGTGTGAAGCTTTTACGTTGCCCTCGGTTACCGTCGCTATAACTCCCTGGAGTAATTAACACACGGGGTCTGTACTGTCTTACACCTCTTTTGCTGTGGAACAACGAATGTCTTCAAACCTGACAACAAATTTAACCGTCCTGTAAAACAACATGTGTCTATATACGCTGCCATACACAATTAAATTAATTGCACCAAACATTCGTTGTGATATTCATCGTGCCAGAATAAGTCAATTTATGCTTATATAGTAATTCTACTGCGACCTGAATATGTTCATAATTCGGTGGACACTGCTTCGTTAATGCCAACTTTTCACACCCTTACTTTCATGTAGAAGTTGTTGATAGTTGCCTCTTCAGTGTGGGGGTGGGATGTGGAGGTAGACAGGAACAGTAGAGACTGAGGGTTTGCTCAGAGTGCTGTCAATCAACAAGGTCGACACCCCCTCTGCCTTCCAGCAGTGATTTTAATGTTTATTACAGGAGACATATAAGGACAACCACTGCACACCACAGACACACTCAAACACGCAAACACACACACAGGATGGAGGGTTGTTATTGGCCAGTTCCTCTTCTTCCTTCAGAACAGTTCCTCGGAAGCACTGTGGATTACTAAACAACAGAACAATCACTTTGGCATCGTCTTCATTCTGATGATGAAGAACATTTAAAGATGATGGCATCTCTCTATCCTTGAGAAACCACAGAACCTCTAAAAAACACCAAGAAAGCCTGTGTGACCATGCTTTCAGGACAAAGAGAAGAAGCCAGGTCCATTTCAGACCTAATCTTCTCTGAGTAGCTATCTCACATCTTAAAGACATTCAGTGGACTTTCCGTTAAAAATAAAGCCGTCACCATTTCACCTCCAGCTGGTCCTTGAACTGGGCAAACACTAACAACCATGTCTTATTTTCTACTCCAGGAGTTGTGTAATGGGCGGAGAACAGAGAGAGAGCAGAATGCGTAGAAAGTGATCGGACAAAGACCGCGCTTGTGCTGCTCTGCCTTCGGGCTCTTCGAAGTGGTAATGACACCATCAGATGACTTGTCACAAGGAAACCAACAAACAGCACCATTACTGGGTGTTAAAGCTACACTTAACTGTAGGATTTAAAGGTGCAGTCAGTAAAATCTCACTTTCGCTGAGATATGGGCAGTAGAATTTCGAATTCAGTGTTCCACAAAAACAGCATAAGTGTAATCAATGGCTGGTAGCTGAAAGCTTACAATGACCTTTGAATTAGTTCAGAATGAAGGTTTCTTCAGTAGCATGTTCTTAAGACTCTGCCGTCATTGACAGGCCATGTGACCAGTCACATGACTTGTGACAGCCAAGTAATATATAACCTCGAACTTGTGTTATAAAAAATACAGTGTATCCATGCAACACCATGATCAGAAAACATTTTTCTGACAGCACTCACGTCAGTTCACATGTGTTCACAATACGTTCTTCCATTACATAAACCTTTGCCTAAAGAGACTTGACTTTTGAAAATCTTTGAGAGTCTTTCTTTATATATGGCAATTACCTTATGCAATTAGCAGTCATATACGTACTGCAAGAAGCTGTACTTTTATCTGAATAATGTGCTCATTCCAAAAGGGGAGAATAAAATGACATTATTTTTCAGCATTATATACCATAAAACAAAATGTTATAACAGCATGTAGTGTTTGTATCACAGGAAAGAACTTCCTAGGTACTGATTAAAATCAAAATCTACAGTGTAGATTTAAGATCACATCCTTTTTTAAGATCACATCCTTTTTAAGATCACATCCTTTTTTAAGATCACATCCTTTTTTAAGATCACATCCTTTTTAAGATCACATCCTTTTTTAAGATCACATCCTTTTTAAGATCACATACACACAGAGATGAGTGCCCATGAATTGTACTGTACGAGACTTACTTAAATAATTTAACATTCCGTGCCATTCATAACAAGTGTGTACAAGGTATGATGAATCTCCAAGGTAACGAGACGTGATGGAACGTTCTGGAATGCTGGTGTGAATTTAAACTGCACGGATCTCAGGGATGAAGTCGTTGGTCGCCCTCCTCCCTTTATGTCTGAGCTGCAGGGTGCTACCACACTCTTCCTTGCAGCTACGAGCCCTAATCCGATCGGAAGGCTCTAATTTCCGAAAAACCCACGTTCGCCCCCTCATGAACCCCGACGGCGTGAATAAGGCTTCAGTAAAGATCTGAGGGACCCCTGTCACCACCTGAGGAAAGGAGAAAAAAAAATGTAAAAGAAAGTCATCTGAGGCTTCGTAGACACATCACCCCTAACAAGTGTTTTTTATCAAACACAACGCCGGTGCCTTTGTTATTTCTGTTTCACGAGTAAATTACACTTTTAGGATTTATTAAGACACGAAACAATTTTCAAATACTGGGTCCGAACCCTCAGTGGAAAAGCACTCATTACTTTCTAGCCTGAGGCATTCTTAGGTTCATGAGTGTAGCTATCACTCTCTCTCTCTCTCTCTCTCTCTCTCTCTCGCTCACTCACTGTCTCTCTCTCTCTCTCTCTCTCTCACTCACTCTCTCTCTCTCTCTCTCTCTCTCTCTCTCTCTCTCTCTCTCTCTCT
>JAOYMR010000001.1:11755805-11768630 GCA_025802075.1 Tenebrosternarchus preto | reverse complement strand
GCGCGGGCGGGGGGGGGGGGGGGGCGGGCCCCCTCGCGTCTGAGAGGGAACCGCCGCTTGGGGGTTGTTCCCATGGATCTACTCCCGATGTCACTGCGGTTTCCATAAATTCTCTACGGAAAAAACACAAGTACCCTTTCTTTTTTCATCTCATAATAACCACGGAAGTGACAGATTCGCGTACCTTACCCTCAGCCGCCTGCGTCTGTGCCCCCCACATCCTAAAGTAAACCTCAACCAGCCGCTGCCTCCATGCTGGTCAGCTCTCTCGTCTTTTTTCCAATCTTGGGAATTCTCTTCACTGGAATTGTTTGACAGAGTTTTCCTGCCTTTCTGCCATTCAGAGGTGCGTTCTGCAGTGCCGTTTATAACATCCTGATCACACTCATCCCCTCGAGAGATAAAACCCATCTGGAGAAGAGAGACTAAGAGAGAGAGAAAGAAAGGGTGAGAGAGAGAGAGACACAGCGTAAAAACCCACCGAGGCAAGTTCTTTCATCTCTGCGGAAATGGGTCAGTGCAGGTCACTGCTGTTCATATACATTGTATTTCCTATATAAGTGTTATGCTCAAAACTAACAGCAGATGGCAGTGTGAAAGGCCGGCTACAGAAACTGGCAGAGCTCATAGTTGGCCTTGAGGAAATATGCAGTATCAGTGGAATTCTGAACAGTAGCTATTACTATCTCTTTATATCTTAGATTGCAGATATTTGCAAATACATATATATATATATATATATGTGCTGTGTTAATGTAATTAATTTATTTAATACAAATTAGGGTGTTACATTTTTTAAGCTTAAGGTAAAGGAGAAACTGCCCTGAATATTGTTCACGAATGTCAGTAATGAATATTTGCTGTGCAAAAACATTTGTGTATTATTTTACAGTATCAAATTTACATGTACTAAACAGGAATACCAATGTATCTTATTAAAGCTTTGTAATTTTCTTAACAAATAACAGAAAAAAATGTATTCATATAATCTTTAATTTGTTTTAAATTTTATTTGACAACTTTATTTAGTGAAATAAGTGCACACTGTCTGCTGTAAGGATTTACACTCCCAAATATACCATAGGAACATTCTTGAAGCAATTATCTCATGTACATTTCCTTTTACAGACTCAAGCGTCTTGAAGAATGATATCCAATAAAATAACCACAAAATGACTCTTAATATTCAAAGCAGAAAGCACATCTGCCTGAATATTTGCATTTGATTCCACCGCTGTCTGGCAATGCACGCTGCCAAAAATATGCTTTAATAACCATAAATGCATCACAACGCATCACACCATACTGAGTGAAAAAGTGTAATTAGCGTTTTCAGAAAATGTGCATCTGTCAACATGTCCAATCAGACCCAGAGCTTGGGTGTGGACTGTTTGGTTCAAAAGACCAATTATTTCCCATAATCCTGGCTGTATAAAAGAAATCCATGTTTTCGATCCATCAAAGACATCCAAGAGCACAGAAACGACCGAGCGAGCGGAGCCTTGAGGCAAGGAAATGAGGCCATGAAGCCGCACTATGTGCGGGAAGAAGCCTGTACATATCTGTCCAGAAAACACAGAGTTAAAGGGAAGGCTGGGGGAAGCCTATCAGCTGGGGTCGGTCTGGCCTACATCTGTAGGTCTTGTGTTTCAGGTTAGAACATCTGCGATTTAAGGACCAACATGCCTCTTAAATGACTCTCCCTGTTCCCGCTCTCTCCTACAGTGGTCAGGCATTAACTGCAGTTCCCTCCCTCACTGGTGGTTAATCGCCGCAGTGACTGACAATGTTGTCAGTGCGCAGGCCGGGTTTATGCGGTTATTACAAGTACTTCCCTGTCCATGGCACTTTGGATTATTCAAGATTATGTTGTAATCCCTCTAATCCTCATTGCATTAAGATTTCAGTCAAAATACCGAACAGCAAAGCGCTCATCTGTGCTCTTAAGTGTTATGAGATTGTGAGTGTGTCTTCACTCACACTCCCTCTGCACCTGATTTATTCTGACGGAAGAACGGCACTGACGCCTAAATCAAAATCACCAGCTTGATTCACCCTGATCGTGGCCCAAAAGATCCGTATCAGGGCCCCGAAATCAGAATAAGAGTACAGAATGATTTACAAAAGAGTAGAGGAGAACAAGTATACTGCTGGAGAAAAAGGAGAAAATCCATTGACACACAGGGAGAACTTTACACAAAGGACATTGGATTAACAATCGTTGTAAGATCATTTGAAAAGATTGAAATATTTGCCTGCATTCTCTAGTCCTTGATAGCTGATTCGCTTAAGCATGCTTTCCTGCATGCAGTAATGAGGCTTGCGTTCACTGTCCTGAACTGGACGGATAAAGCATGATTTCTCATAAGAGCTTTGGCACTGAAAGCCCATTTAGTTCTAGTGGGACGTTCTGTTGATGCCCCTCAGTGAAAATCTTCAATCATTTCAGATGCATGAAAAGGTAAACTGGTATTTTTTTTTTTTTTTTAAAAAGGAAAAACAATTGTTGTTCCAATATTTAGCTAAACCGAGCAAATGTTTGTGTGAGCATACATAGAAACCCAAATAACAAAGAAAAACATACATTTCTCTTAGTGATGTGCCATTCTGTCCCAATGACCAACTGTCAGGCATATTTGTCACACACATTACTAAGAAAATCATCAGCACTTTCAGGCCTCAAATTACAGTCAAGTTAATAAATCCCCCCCCTCCCCCAGATTTTGGCACGAGTAACACTTGCTGGGCCTTTCTTCCACACCGATTTCAATTTTGTTTGATAATATACAGTAAATGTTTTCAGTTTTCAGTTCTCACTGCTTTCCCATTGAATGCATATGTAGAAAGGATCATCATAACAGAACAGCAGCTAGGAGATGCTGCAGAAGAAAAAAGTAGAAACAAGAGCTGATGAATAGAGTCTGCTGCTGACCGGGGGCGGAAGAGATGGAAATAACATAGAATCTCAGATAGAAAGAAACATCTCTCTCCTAGCAGGATTACTGATGCTACGGTTATCTTGAGAGACACAGACTATATTTGGAAACTATGAGGAAAGAAAGGCAAATATTTAGCTGTGAGAAACATTTCTTTTCATCTTTCAGACTTCAGTCAGACTTCAGTCAGTCTGGTTGCAGTTAGGGTCAGTCTTCCTGGGTCAGGCTGGTGTGTGTGCGAATGATGAAATTCTGCAGCATGTAGCGTGTGTACTCGTGTGTTGAGAAAGCAATAAAGGCCACTGGTATCTCATATCTCATGCTAATGGTATCTTATACTAACGATATCTCATGCTAATGGTATCTTATGCTAACAGTATCTCATGCTAACAGAGGCTAAAGCAGGTGCCATAAGCTTCTCTGTTAGAGGTGCAGCAAAAAGTAACCAAGCAGAATGCATTTCTCCACGCTACTCAGTGACATTGGCTAATCCGTGATCTCAGCATGAATATCTTTTTACTATTCACATATGATAAAATTAGACGTTTACTTGGGTTTGATTCTCACGATGGACTCCAAAATGAACATTTGAAAACAAGCTTGAAAACTATGCAAACGATCAATACACTGTTTGCTTCATAGAGAAACCCAAGTCCCGCATGATTTACCTCACCCTCATCACTGGCTGGGCACATGTTGCCAGGGGAGGTTAGAATTTGTTATCAGAACATGGTAGTCATGTGACCCCAGCAGAGCTGCTGTGACAGGCACCCGGCGGCAGGCGACCCCTGCGCCCCGGCCTCTGAGACCCCATCTCCAGTCGAAGCACGGCGGTTGCCCGGAGACGATGCCACGGGTGGGAGCACTCAAATCCCATCCCACACCATACTGGTCCAGCGGTTCCTTCCTCGACCCTTAACCCCCGGCCTTGCTCCGTTCGGGACACCCTGTCGCTGCTCATGTGTCACGCCTCAGGTCAGAGGCAGAGAAGGTCGAAATGCAGGGTGAGGAGAAGAAGACCTTTACGTTTGGAAACTCATGTGGACTTTGTTTGACTGTTGCTTTGTTTTTAGCAGTTTTGGCATGGAAGTTTGGTGTAACTGCAACCAGAAAATCATCAGCCTATGACTGGCGTATTTGGTCATAAGTATCATACTGAAATGGGTTTACAGTACCCAGAGAAACATTCTTTGTGAGTCTGACATCTTAGAAAATTGACTTTAGAATCAAAACAATAAAACTGGTTTTCTCCCATTGGGGTTTCAGTTTTGCCAGATAAAAACCCCACTGTCTGAAGGTCTCATAATGTCTAGACATTAAAAGCAAATAGTGTCCTGTATTTCCAGGGGTCAGAACCTCAAAGATGAGGTTTCAGTCCTGTAGGTCTAAACATGGAGATGTTTCAGCGTTTTTAAAAACTTTGTTTAAACTATGATTTCAACACTTCGTGAACCTTAGCGAGGAACGATATCCTGAGATTTAGACACCGTTGACAATATAATAGTATTTCACGAGTTTACACAAAGTCCTGTACACACATGCCATAATACAGAAATATTTTGTCAATAGACATATACAAAACACTTTTTAGGTCGAGGAGAGAGTGTCCAATGTTTGAGAGAACGTTCCACTCTTTTAAAAACAATTGGTTCTGAAAATCCTCTGGAGGTCGAGTCCTCTGGCCATCCAGCCTTGTCTCGGGTGAGATGTTTACACGGGCTCAGCTGGTGCCGAGAGACCCACCTCGGCCCAAAACCTGCATCTGAGGACAAATAAACAGGAAGAAGCTGAAACAGGGCGGCTGGGAGAGAGCTCCTCTTCAGGAAGAGACGAATTTATTGAAACTCTCTGTGGCCTGTGTCCAATCCAAATACACTGAAATAAACTCCACATTTATTAAGAGGCACTAGCTATGTGATACAGCAATTAATCTCATCTACCAGCTGAAAACATGTCTGTTTTGTTGTATATATATATATATATATATATATAGTATTTCCAATCTCCGTTCTGCGAGACCTATTTGATATAAGGGACACCTGAAAGACTGGAAATGAAACACTATATGCACGCGTTTATAATCGCATATTAGTTGAGTTTTCATACTTTCAAAGGACTACTGGATAAATACTGCCTATCATATCCTAATTCAGACTAATTCAATTGGCTGAAGGAATCAAATAAACCGAATAAAAAGGCCATTTTTAATAAGATAGAACTCGGACAATAAGAGGGGTGACGGAGCAAACCAATAGGCGCGTAATGACAAAGGCAATACGGAAATCATCTCAATGAATAAAAGAGACTGTGTTTAGTGTAGTTTTGATTCAGAACTGTTCAATTAGAATTTGCTTAAATTACCTTCATTTGTTCCATTGATTCCTAATCT
The DNA here is from genome assembly GCA_025802075.1 of Tenebrosternarchus preto. NCBI lineage: Eukaryota > Metazoa > Chordata > Actinopteri > Gymnotiformes > Apteronotidae > Tenebrosternarchus > Tenebrosternarchus preto. The sequence goes on along the minus strand of JAOYMR010000001.1, from coordinate 11,763,305 downwards.
GCTATGACATTAATATTCAAGCCGGCGAATACAAAATGCTCTCCAATAACTGATAGTTTAATTGGAAAAGCTAGACACTGAAAAGTATTTCTAAAATCTTTAAAATCCCTTTGGCGTTTAAACTGAAAGCTTCGTTTTATGATGAGAGAGCATTTTGTTTCTGCTAACTAAGAGTCTCTGTTTAACTGACTAAGAATAATAGCCTTTATAGCAAGCTTGAAATCTTAAAAATAAACTATTGACTTATTTCATATTGTTATGTGCGTGTGAGCGCGATCGCGCGCCCACATGTGCGTGCGATTCTTAAAGAATGGCGCATAACAGATTAAATTATGTATCCCTCCCTTTAGTGAATTATCTATTTGACAGATTGACATCCGTTCATTCCGCACCCATGCCGAGGCCCCTCCCAAACCCACAGCTGGGGGATGTGAGAGGGACAGACCGAGAGATCAGAAAAGACAAACGGCTTCTATCTTTTTTTTCAAAGAGACACACCAAAGCCATGGTACATGAGAAACCGCACGACAGGATTTTCATGCGGTCAACATTACACGGCAGCTCTCCGAGTCTCTCCATGGCCACCAATCAATATAACCAACAGCGATTATTAATCTCGTCTCTGACCGAACTCAGATTCCTCTCCGACTACTTCAGGCCATGCAGAAACACGCGCTGCCTCGGCTCGGCATAAATCCGCGCGCTGTCGCGCACTGTTGAAAGCCTGTGACCAGTGCCTCGGTAATTTATAGACTCGCTCGGACTAGATTTGCTTCGAGGCAAGGAGCGGTGTTTTTCCAAACTTTAAATAAACAGCGAAGAAAAGGTTGTAAAATCCACTTCTTTTGCAACATAAACAAGTTTTCTGCAATGTACACAGGCTCAACGACTTCAGCTGCGTTTCTTCAGCTCTTAAACAGATAATACTGCAAACAGCGTCTCTGACGAGTTCATTTATTCCGCCTTATTTAAACACTCGGTTTGATTTTTTAAGGTAACTGTTGAAATCGTATATGATTGAGTCACTAAATTTACAAGAAAAAAGATCTTTGTCAAAATATTTACGACTGGCGGCCTCGTATGAATATAACACAAAGGTTGAGGTTATTAGACTGGTCTGGCATTGTTTGCTGCTGTGGAAATGAACACCCGTGACAGGTGACGGGAGAGATGAAGGTGAAGGCTGTAACTAAACACACCGCGAGCAATGCGTTCTAACTGGTGTAGTGATATGTGAGCGATAAAGATTTCTTCTCTGTTGTTTAGAAAGCCTAAATAACTAAGTCTAATTTGTTACCTGCTTCGTTTGTATTAATCATGAAAATCACTCATTTATTTAGTCAAAGGTAAACTGCACCGTTTCCCACCGCGTTAGATCGAAGCGCTAATTAACATTTGTTTTATTTTTGCGTTTTCTCATATCGTAAATTTTGGAATTATTTATTATATTTCGTCACGTTTAGAAAACAAACGTGATTGCTTGATTATTATTCGCACGTTAACAAAGGCGTCTGAAATTAGTGAAACACACACACTTGATTACTCTAATTATTTCCAGCGTTAAATATTTTCAGAACAAAAAGTTCCGCATGGATTTAGGGGGGGATTCGGATCCTGTTCCGACTGAGCGTCTTTTTTTAACCACTGCTTCATGTGGGGTTATAACGGGATTCAGATCAGGAAAGAATGCACGCTGAGAAGTGGGTCTGAACTGAGGAACATCTTCTGATGGTCCATCCACAGATGCGTGTTTTGAATGAAAATAATGTGTGTGTGCAAGATAACGGAGCCCAGCGTGTCTGTGTGTGTGTGTGTGTGTGTGTGTGTGTGTGTGTGTGTGTTTTGGGGGGGGTTAGAGAGTGAAAGAGTTTGTGGGTGAAAAGTCTATTGCTTTTCAGTTTGATGTGTTTCACGGTGCCTTGTCCTAGTAATTAAGGTTTTCCAAGAGTCATTTTACACACACACACACACACACACACACACACACACACACACACCTCAGCTCCAACACACACTCCCATCAATATGTTGCTGTCCTTATAATTGCAGTGCGTTTCATTAAAGACACTGCGTGCTCGGCCATGACGCCCTTGTGCTCACACGCATCGCCCTCCTACCACACGGCCAAATCACAGCTCACAGGATTAAAATCACTCCCTTAACCCCCCAAACACACACACACACACACACACACACACACAACCCACAGCCCACCGCAAAGCATCCTGATGGTCTTTTGAAGGGATCAGCTCCAGACCACACTATCAAAGACAGTTAATTTACCCATTCAGGATCTGACAAGCACCAGGCAAAGAAATTCAGTTTGGAGGGTCTGAGAAGGAGGTGACAACAGGATCTCAGTGTCAACTTAAATATTATATGCAGGCGGATAAAACTCAGCTTCATCTTGGCGTAGGTACTTAAAGAGATATTGTTTAAAGAGACCATTTACGTTTCAAGTGGCCTGTGTGACACCAATAGAATTAATTGGCTACATCAGTCACTCTACAGTTTAAAGGGTGGGGAAAAATATATATGCAATTTTAAATCTTGAATTTAAATTGCATATTAAAGGGTAATTCCATGTTCTCTTCCTTAAATAAAGTTCCCGTCTGTTTTGCAGCGATGTAATACTTTTAAGTGCTTCTGAACACTGGGAGCAGAGGTAGGTGAGGAGGAGGCTGGGAGCTGGTGGAGGGAACAGGATACACCACACCACTGTGATTGATGATCAGAAGAACTCAGCTCTGTAATTTGTGCATAAGCAGTAAAGCCTGTTGGACAGCGGAGAGTAAATGTCAGATATCGATCTGAGCAGGCTGTCCCGTATTGACATTCTCTCCACTTACCAACGCATGCCGTCTGTGTGTGTGTGTGTAAGTGAGATAGAGAGAGAGAGAGAGAGAGAGAGAGAGAGAGAGAGAGTGAAAGAAAGAGAGAAAGAGAGAGAGAGGGAGAGAAAGGGGGGGAGGGAGCTGGGCAGTCAGTCAAGTGGACACGGATGTGCCAGGAATACACACACACACACACACACACACATACACAGACACATACACACACACACACACACACACACACACACTTACACACATAGGATGATTTTCTCACTTTCTGGGAAGAGCAAGACAAGTGAAATTGATCTCTATTATTCTTTGAACAGACCTGGTGTTGCTGGCTGCATGCTGTGTGTATATAATGCTACAGTCTTGCCTAAATAGGCACACAACGTTATTTGATATTATCACTGAAATGTAAATAATCCTATATTTTACACAGGCTGTATGTAAGAGCTTCTATTTCTGAAGGAGAGTACTGTATTTAACCTTTTTAGAAATACACTGCCATGATGCACAGACTAAATCAAATAGATGGCAGTGGTTTATGGTACTGTTAAGGTTTTTCTTGTGATAAACTTCTACTGTATCTCAATATTTAGAGTGCTATATGAGAACCAATCATGGTACAACTACAAATTTCAAAACTTTGTACTGCAATGGGCTTCTGCCACTCCACTCCCTCCAACACACACACACACACACACACACACACATACACACATGCATACACACACACATGCACCAAGCACACTTTCTCACACTTTCTTGTAAAATAATGTTTTTATATGTATTATAATTGTATACATAATACTATTAGATAATTACATAATTATACACAGGATGAGATGTCAAACTAATGGTGCCAAACCATTAGGGTTTCATTAGGGCCCAGCTTTCTGAAAAAAACTAGAAAACAAAATGTTCATGTTGACCAAGTGTTCCCACAATGTCAAAACTGGAACATTTGATTCCAAAAAGAACTTAAAAGCCCACACACACACACACACACACACACACACACACACACACCCTCTCCTGTGTAAAGCCGGGCATCTGTGCTGTGTGAGCCATGGCAGCTCAGTGTGTGGCTGCAGATGTTGGGTCCCCCCCCCCCGTGTGGAGACGTGTTGGTCTGGGTGCAACGTGTTCACGGTATGTCTCCCAACGCTGCCGCTTACTGGTGCTAACATGCGCCCATAGTGTACCTCCCCAGCCCCCCCTCAGCTCAATATGACCTGGCAGGGTCATGAACACACACACACACACAAACACACACCAGATCCTGACAGATCACTCACAGCAGAAACAGAAAGGAGGAACACGTTGTCAGTGGCCCTAAATGCACCTCTGCTCTCGGCTTAGCATGAAACGTCACCCCACACACACACACACACACACACACACATACACACACCTTCTGGGCTCCCCTCTCCTCTGCTGCAGACCGTCTGAGAGGGGAACCCCTCATGGTTTGTAGCTAGGAGGTGAGTTTTGCCTGGTGTCATCACTTAGATTCTTTTTGAGTTTATGCAGGTGTGGCACAATAAAGCCCTTTAAACTTGCTTTATTTCACCCTCTCTCTCTCTCCTTCCCTCTCTCTCCCCATCTCTCTCTCTCTCTCTCTCCTTCCCTCTCTCTCCCCATCTCTCTCTCTCTCTCTCTCTCTCTCTCTCCTTCCCTCTTTCTCCACCCCCCTCTCACAGCATGGCCTGAGGAACTGAATAAACTCTCTCTTCCTCACCCCACATGCCATTTACCAGACGTACCTTCACTAAAGAGGTGCTTTAATGCCAGTGCTTCCAGAAGGTGTTTTTGCCCCTGCAGAGTAATGCCACCCCCACTCACACACACACACACACACACACACACACACACACACACGGTTTGTGAAGCAGGTAATGTGTTAGCTCATGCCTAGAAGCTGTATGACTCCACCATTGTTGCGGAGCGTAACTGCCTGCTCCCTTTTTCCCTGCTTGCCACACACACACACACACACACACTGCTACTGCTGGCTGGGTGCACACGCTCAGAGCGCAGGGCGTCCACAGGCCTTGCTTCCGCCCAGTGGAAAGAAGCACTCATCTGTTTTGAAATGATAGCTGTTCACTTCTGGTATCACACTTTAGTAAACTCGCTCCTGCAGAACTGTGGAAAGTAGGAAGCTCTATTGAATGCTGTTCGATAAGCAGCCTCTGTGTGTGTGTGTGTGTGTGTGTGTGTGTGTGTGTGTGTGTGTGTGTGTGAGGGGGAAGGAGGGGTATCTAGCTTTTACTGCCGCCGCTCCCCAAAGTTAATAACAGTGACTCTCAATCAGAGAGCTGGACAATCAGGAGTTGGGGAGAGCAGAGGGAGCATCGGTGGGTCAGACCCTCCCGAAATGGTAAATGGATCATAAGTAATAATCCCCGAGGTGCTCAGTGAGGTCACACACAATAAAGCGCAGAGGAAATGACTGAAGCCCAATCGGCTGTGATAGAGATCGGCTGGGCTCGTGTCGCGACCGCGGGGGGAACGCGGGATAAACACACCCGCTTCCCGTCTCCCGTCATAGTCTTCCTCGCCAGGAGCCCTCGGCCGAGGAGCAACCCCAACGGGATGTTCCCTGAAGATCCACGGAGCAGAAACTGCGGCGTGAGGTCAGAGCAAACGCTGAACGCCACCACGTCTTCTCTGATCGGAAGCCAAAGCCACACGTGTTCAACTCATCGATATCTTCGTTCGGTCGTCCCTGACACCAGTCGCTCAAAACACGAATCTGCATCCAAATGCCTGAACACGACCTTCCGTCATGCTGTGGACCGACCCGGCCATCTTTTATATATCACTGCCCTGAAGCGTCTCATCTCCTCTCCTCCGTCTTCGTTGAGCTGCGTTAAATCATTATCGTCTCATAAATCAAGATGCTGTTACTGTAAGCCGTTCTGGTACAGTACAAATGGTGCCACGGCCACCTGCAGACAAGCTCACAACAGTGACATTAGTGCGCGGCATGCAAATGGAGCCAGGAGATGAATATTAATCGGTGATTGTGATGCAGATGTGCTTCGAATATGCAGATGACGATACACCGGAGCCTCTGGGACAAAGGCGCGCGTTTGTTATTATTATCTTAAGCGGAGGTGCAGTGGCCTCTGCGTGAACCCTGAGCTCCAAACAAGGACAAACCCTTCACATCCTCAGACCAAACCAAACGAGGGCAGAGAAGTCCAACCCAGAACACTGGAAAGAGAGGATCTTTAGGCTTTAGTACACAAACAACAAACAGAAAAAGCGAGTTCTTAAAAGAGACAGAGAATGTCTAACAAACATTATGGCTTCCAGCTGAGAGACACGTGGGGAGGGGCCAAAATGCAGAACCGAGCCTACAGCCGTCAGCATGTACCGATGAATCTGCACCACAACGCAAATGGAAACCTCTCACAGCACGAGAGAACGAAGAGCAAATCAAGATGAAGGAAGATGTGGGCAAACACTTATAAGGAGAGGATAATGTGCTCTTTCAGAGAGCTAATACACTGGCGCATTCATCTAAATAGCGTACTGACGCTAAACATTAGCAGTCAGACTATATGTCACATACCAGTAGGTCCGAAGCACTGTGTGTGTATGTGTGTGTGCTTATGCGTACACGCTGGGCTGGACGTTTGTAACCTGAATAATAGGCGCTTCTCCATGCTGTCCGCGTCTTCTTCGCAAACTTTGAAAACAAGCTTAAATTCATACTTGTTTACGCCTCTTTGCTAAGAGGAGAGCAAAGGAGTGTGCATGTATTTTTAATTCCGAATTAAACCAGGAGATGAAGCATGTGCATAGCCTTCTGTGTGAGAGTCGTGACCTGTTCTCGCGGAGAGCACGGATTAGGATGAACCAGAGTTAACGCGCTCGAAATACTCAGCGCGCATCCATTCATCACAGATTACGCCATTTTAACCTCTGCTTTCGATAATACTCGTATTAAATTTAGCAGCCCTCTACTGTAAAATAGCCACTCACCATCTAATGGGCTCCTTTAAATATAGGAAGGAAATGTGCAAATTTGAATTTTACGACGCCTTCTGTATAAACTTTAATTACAAGGGACCTAGTTTCGTTATGATGACGCCACTCGTGTCCACATTTTGCAATATCTCTCCATCACAAGAACGGGAAGCAAATTTGCACCCGAAACAAAAGAGAAAATGTTCAGATGCATAAAGGCAATGGGATTTAGTGTAGATTAACTGATATGTTAAACAGTAGTTCATCTCTGCATCATCTAAAAAGCAAAATAAAAACACATTCCCCGTCACCATCTATCTTTCATTTTATCAGATGAGAGCGTTATTAACCAATAAGCGCCATGCCGTACTTCGGGAGATACGGCTTGACAGTGATGGTGAGGTTCGGTCTGCTGTGGCAGCATGATTCATTGGGCTGGAGCCGGCCCGAATTGGGTCGGTGAGGGTGGGCGGTAACGAAAGTGCTGATGTTGGAGGAAGTGAGAGTTCGTGAGAGAGCGGAGGGTGGAATCGGTTTAAAAGGCCAAGCGCGAGCTTATCTCCTGACTGACACGGTAGGCCAGAAATGAATCCGCTAATCCCGCGCTCTCTCTCGTTCTCTTCGGGGGGGGGGGGGGGGGGGGGGGGGGGGGGGGGGGGGGGGGGGGGGGGGCGGGGGGGGG
>JAOYMR010000001.1:11721960-11753862 GCA_025802075.1 Tenebrosternarchus preto | reverse complement strand
GCGGGGGGGGGGGGGGGGGGGGGGGGGGGGGCCCCCCCCCCCGGCGGGGGGGGGGGGGGGGGGGGCGGGGGCCGGGGGGGCCACGGGCGGTGGGGAGGAGAGGAGAGGAGAAGAGAGGGGAAGAAGCAGGCTCTGAGCCTAGCAGGCAGAGACTGAGGGGCTGTCTGTTCCCAGGGAGGAGGCGAGCAAAACTATGCTGGGAGAGGAGAGGAGAGGAGAGGAGAGGAGAGGAGAGGAGAGAGTTTGACAGGCTATAACAGGAGCTATAGGCATGGCTGGTGATAATGCTATATCCACTCATGATACAATCCCAAACATTGTTTATATTAAAAAATATATAAATGTGTACTGAAAGGGCATCGACCTCAGCACATGTATGCTAGTGTAAAACACATCACTGAAGTAAAAATCATTATATGCTGTAACCTAAAACCATTAAAGCAAATCAAATCAAACATTTTGCAGATTTGAAATGTGAAATCAGTTGAATGCATTTTTTATAAGCGTAAGTGTAACTTATCTGGTAACTATCGGAAAAAGTAAAACATTTGTAAATGTAAAAAAAAAAAAAAGAAAAAAAGATCTGAGTTTTAACTATTGTATAAACATTCACACACATTTTGTTTCCCAGAAGAGGACAGGGCCAGTTTTTCTCTCAGCGGACAGAAGTTTCGCATGCTTTGTGTTTTCTCTTCCTCTCTCTCACCCAGCACTCTCCACGCTTTCTGTCTCACTCGGTCCAAGAGAAGCTAAGTGGGGGAGAGAAAAACAATGGTTTCATTTCAGAAGCTGCACATTTTCCTTTGGCAGTGCAGACTCAACCTGGTTCATTATTAATGAGCTCTGCTCCGAAAAAACGCGCTTGAGCTCGCCGCTCGTGTAAAAAATATTAGAGTCCATAATGTCTGAGGAATAAACAAAAGATCAGCTTTCCCTCCATTCCATTACCACCAGCACGGAAACAGCAAAGGCTCTTTGGCCAGAGAGAGAAGTGGAAGTCTTGAAAAATCTGTGGAAAAAGGTACAAAAACAATTTCCAAAGTGAAAAGGTGTGAATGCAAAATTGAGTTACAGTTATAAATATACATTTCTCATCCTAAAGTGGAAATGATCCTGATTTGCACAGCAGTACTGTTGTTCTCGTTTAAGATGACAGTTCTCTTGTTCAGTCTCTGGATGAAACCTAACAACTCAACTGTCCTGTGTCTTTTACGTAGTGCTGGGCTGCCCTCTACTGGCTCTTAACCGCAATGAACATCCTCTCCTTGTGTGTGCGTGTGTGTGTGTGGTCCTCCTGTCAGCTTGTCTCCGGTGTGAACTCAAGGTCATGGTTGGGTTTATTTCCAGCTTGTCTAGTTTTTGATCCGTGTTGCAGGATGACAAGGTAACGCTTGCTGCGGCCAGCTGGATTACGGGAACATACACACACACACACACAAACACACACACACACACACACAAACGTAAACTTAAACACACATCAGCACTGAGGAAATCAATCCAGTATGACAGTCACTTCAGGACAGACAGACCTGAGTCTGCACCGGCTGTCAGCTGTGTCACACACACACACACACACACTAGACACATGTACATAACAAATATGCATAAGACACTCACACTGAGGTTTTGACACCCACACACACACACATATTCACATACAATCACACACACACACACACACACACACACACACACACACACACACACACCTTCGGCAGGAGCACAAGGGAAGATTGCTGTTGCTTCATATCAGTCAGTCTCCAGTCCCTGAAAGATAAAAGACTGAACAGACAAAAATAAATCTGCATCTCATCAACATCAGTGTCAAATATCTGACAGCCGTGTCAACCTGTGTGGGATCGCCATCAAAGAATATAATTACAGAACAACAGATACAGGCTTTATCAGACACTTTAAAGTCAGTATTGGATCTACGATTATTGGGGTTATCAGTCCACAAAAAAAGACACATTAAAGTTTTCTGTATTTGGACTCCAAAGCAAAAGCTAACATTGGCTTTTGTAATGTTTTGAAAATGTATTACCAATAAATGACAGAAAAAATCCTATTTACATAAATATCAGACCTTTGTTATGACACTCACAATTCTACTTCTATCAGTGGAATTTGAAATGCTTGTACCAAGCCACTGAAGTCCATCTGTGCCTAATTGAATTGATTGGACATTGTTAGGAAAGGCTTTATAAAAGAACTTACAGTAGATGGAGTGTGTCAGAGTTGAAGCCAAGCCATGAGAAGGAGAGAACTGACCACAGACCTGTGAGACAACATTGAGTCAAGGCCAAGATCTGGGTAAGGAGACAGAAACATCTGTGCATTGTTGAAAGTGCCAGTACACATGGTGGACTACATCATTCTCAAACAGAAGAAGATTGGAATCACCAAGTCTTCCGTGATCTGGCTGCCCAACCAATCTGAGTACTGAGGAACAAAGGGCCTTGATCAGACAGGTTACAATGAGCATGTGACTGAATAAAATTTCTAATTCTTTTGTGGACATGGGAAAACCTTAGAGAGTGCAGTACTCAACTGATCAAACCTTTATGGGAGAACCTTAGAGAGTGCAGTACTCAAGTGATCAAACCTTTATGGGAGAACCTTAGAGAGTGCAGTACTCAACCCATCAAACCTTTATGGGAGAACTTTAGAGAGTGCAGTACTCAACCCATCAAACCTTTATGGGAGAACCTTAGAGAGTGCGGTACTCAACCCTAATAACACCTGAACAGCTCTCGATGAAAAGCAAGATGCTCTGGTCAGAGGAAATGAAGATTGAACCATTTGGCCAGTTGTTGTTGTGGAGCACTGTGTGTAGAATGATGAGAGAAAAAAAATTGTTGAATGAGTCTCAAATGTATAAAAATGCGGAAAGCTTAAAAGGTTCTGAAATTTCCATATGTACTGTACACGCACAAACAAATATTCTTAGCCTGAAGTTCATTTTGGCATCACCTGAGACACCACGGCAACAGCATGGAAATGGCCAGCCAACATAGCACTCAGGCCTGCAGCCTTGTGGGCAGCTTGGCCTGCCTTGTAGGCATCCTAGCCTGCCTTTTGTGTGCGAACCATACACTCTGGGTTTCCTTCAGCAGCCTGGGGTAGCAGCGTGCCTCCGCTGCTCAACCTGGCTGTTCTGTTTTTCCTGCAGGTCAGAGACAGGATCCAGGCACAGATCTTGGATCATTACTGATCCTGGATCTGTGCTTTAGCTCTACGCTCCATCTCTCCCACCTGCTAGCGCTCTCTTCCCCTCCACTCTCCCCTCCATTTCCAACATTGCTCCATCTTCCCTCAGTCTCTCTCATCTTACTTTGCTTCACTTCTTTCTGTTTTTTTCTTTTTCTTGCCTTCACCCTTTTTCTTCTCCTTCTTCTGTCCACCATTCTCTCTCTCTTCTTCCAGTCCCTGGATGTTCCCACCTAATCGAGCACACACTCCAATAGCATGTGTCATTGGCACAGTTAGCTATGAAGCAACATATAAAACTTTAAATATGCTTTGTGGCAACGACAATCAAAACATTTCATTTGTTGTCAATTATTCATTACTTTGAAGGTTCAGAGGGGGTCATTAATATGGAAATCAGTGCAGATGCTAACAAGGTTAGAGTATCTGATTTGAAAGAGAAATCGCTAAGACACATTAAAAAGCTTATTTCTTTCTGAGCGGCTCTTTCTTTCGTTTCTTTCTTTGTTAGTTTTCTGTCATTTTTCACTTTTGCCCCTCCAACTGTTCCATGTCACAATACTATTTTATCCGCTTTCTTCTGCTTTCTCTGGTATTCATGAAGCGTTTAATAAGTGTTTAATAAAAGGCTGAAAACAGCTCTTTCATCCGTTCCTCTGAGTGCCAAAAGCCTTTGATGGAAACCTCTGATAAGTTGATACGGCAGTACATTGTCCATTCAGACAGATGTGAAGCAGGACCTGGGTGAAAACACTGGGGCACACAGCCATGCTGTGTCTCTCCCTCACACGCCAACCAGTGAGGCTTAACCCACTTATATATCCAACTCCTCCTCATCTGTATTCAGCTGGGGGGAATTAAAGCACACTGCAACCACAGCTTGTACAATGGCCTGAAATTAATGGGATTTGTTGTGTTTTTGTGGGTTCACAGAGGCACAGCAGTACAGGCCAGTGGAAAGTCGTTTCAGTAGTCTGTGAGACGAAATGATAAACCCTTTGTTCATTATATTTACTTTTTCTTCTTGCTTTAAATGACACTTTCATAGTTGGCCTTTGAACTGTGTCCTCCGGTGGAGTGACAGTCTACCATTGTGTACTCATATAACCCCCCAGTAACAAAGACTGAACGAAACACAATAAATCGTCTCACTGAGGAGGAAGAACATTTTATGGCTTTTTGTTCTCCATGAATACCAGACCATGTGAGTTTAGAACGAGAAGAAAGGGATTGGTTGAAAATAGTTATCATTTTGGCTGAGAGAGCACCTGAGAGAGCAGTTTGTTTAGTGACATGTAACAGTTTTTGGGTTTTTTTTCCGTTTCCTTGGTTGAGTCATAGGCAGATATTAACAACAGATATTAGGAGTGCGTTATGGACCAGGCTGCTGTGTGAAGGCCATGATGGGATTCGTATTCGAGCGTTAACAAAGCCCAGCCAAGCTCAGCGCCCGCACACACGAGCGTGAAGGGCTGGAGGCAAAGGTGCTGAAAAAAGCTCTCAGAAAGTGCATTCGGGAAAGTGCGCTCGGATCTGCCTTCCCTTCCATGATCGCTCGGTTCTCCGAGTGGCTGGTCGCACGTTTGGATCCCAGTGGCAATTAGGTGGAAATAAAACGCAGGAAGGTAATATGGTGCTGTATCTGTAAGTACAGAGGGTGGTGTGAAATCAGCACACAGGCAGAACAAGAGAAAGACAGACCACCTGCTTCTGTAAGTACTATGAAATGCACTTTGGAATTCAAAACACTGAATTACTGTACCTCATGCACAAACCATAGTCTTTCTTTCGATCTTACTGACATAACATATTTGCTCCCCGTTAGACTGCCGTTTATTTGATATTTGATAGCAAAAAAAATTTTCAGAGACCATGAATTCCTTCTTTTCTCGTTTACTTAAAGTAAATTATTTATGTCATTGCCCCGCCTTCAATCTATAAAAGAGATTAATGTAAATTTTCCCCCAAAAGCTGAAGCAAGGGGCCCTCATTACTTTTAAAAGAAGGTTAATCCATTTAGCTTCTGCATATTGATATGCCAATTATATCTAATTGTAGAGAAGGCATCAGTCAAGGTAATAGGGCATAAACAGAGTCAGCCGCGTTAAGAGCTGGGCATCTTGGGTAACGCCGATGGTGTTAATTGGGGGGAGAGGCACTCGGGGCAGTGAGGTGTGTGGTACTGGCAGCAACCCATCATTCATCAGTATTACCCACAATGCCATTCATGCTGGGCCATCCCTATGGATGTGAGAGATGAGAGAAAGAGGCAGCACAGGGACCGCGTGTCCGACCTGGGGCGCCGCCGTGCTATTGACACTGATGTGAAATCAGGCTTGACCTTCAAAGCCTTCGTTTTAGCCATCTAAAGACGAAGCGCACTGTTTTGAGATCAGCAAAACCACTGCTGCCTCCTCAAAATGAGCATTATGCCAGCCGACTCTTTTTGGACAGTTAGATGTTTCATTTCTATGATTTCCTGCTATGAGGTCATAGGTTACCATAACAGCAGCTCAGTTTCAGCTTATAAAATATCTGTCACATTCCAGCATTGGTTATTATTTCTCAGGGATGATGCATCACAGTTTTATGTCCTGTTCTTGCTAGTGCAGTTCTGATTAGCGGGTGTAGAGCAACAGAGTCTGAGCACTAAACTTGATTTCAGGATATTACCATCCCTCTCCTCAACTGTGGCATTCGCTCCATTGTTAATTAAATTGATCAAGTGCTCCGTGTTGATAGAATCTATGCCTAAAGGTCTCGTATCAGCCCTCTTGTCAACTCTTGTATTTCACAGTTCAAGTTCCTCCTGCGAAGAGCAGAGACCGTAGGTCTGATTGTGCTGTCAAACAGTGAAATCAAGAGCACGTGGGTTTATTGGAGGCAGCCGCCATAAACGTAACAGGAACAACCTACTGCTTGTTTGTGGATCCCGGTAATATGAGCCGAATATAAATACTGCAGTTTCAGTACTTTCATCATCAGCAAGTTATCATTATTATCATACCGCTGATGGACAGTTTTATGGGGTGCACAGCACATAAAGATGATTCTTATATTTCTGGTCCCTGACGGTCGCTTTCTTGGATGAAAAATGTCAGATATTACTTGCCAGTATCCGTAGGTCCAGATATCCTTCATAAGAACAGGAAATTAAACATAAATCTACATTAATCTAGCTTTGGGGCAATATCACACTGACAAGAATTCTCCTGCTGGTAAGTCCCCTGACTCTGGGCACATGATGGGGCGGGGGATCACGGTTGTGCGCGCAGCGCTGATCCCAGGACAGCGATGAAGCGGTGCACATCGGTGAAGGAGTTGTAGAGAGGAACAGGAGCGACACGTAGGACGTCAGGCTCTCTCATGTCACACTGCAGGACACGCAAGGGAGGGACAATAAGAGAGAAGACACAATAAAAGGCGCTCAGGTCAAAGATTTAGTGTGGTATTAGACTCGTATATTAGCATAGCACAGGTGCGGTATTAGACTCGTATATTAGCATAGCACAGGTGCGGTATTAGCATAGTACATATGCCGTATTAGACTCGTATATTAGCATAGCAAAGGTGCGGTATTAAACCCGTATATTAGCATAGTACATATGCCGTATTAGACTGGTATATTAGCATAGCAAAGGTGCGGCATTAGACTCGTATATTAAAATAGGACAGGTACAGTATTAGACTCATATTTTAGCATAGCACAGGTGCGGTATTAGACTCATATTTTAGCTTAGCAAAGGTGCGGTTTTAGACTCGTATATTAGCATAGCACAGGTGTGGTATTAGACTCGCATATTAGACTCATATATATATAAAAGTGTAAAAACATTTGCAGCACTGACAGGCTTGAATTTTTACTCACAACTTACATGTCAGGTGTGTAATGCCTGCAGTGGCTGATGTATTATAATGCCAGGCAAAACTCCATGTGTGTTTAAGACCAGGGGCACATGGAGTTTCGTACAGAATATATACAGTGTTTGTGACTGGCATAGCACGTAACAGTGTGTATACAGAGTATATACAGTGTTTGTGACTGGGATAGCATGTAACAGTGTGTATACAGAGTAGATCCAGTGTATGTGACTGGGATAGCATGTAACAGTGTGTATACAGAGTATGTATTTGTGTTTGGGAGTATGTGTTTGAGTTTGTGACCGGTGCATGTGTGTCTGTCACTCACAGCGACTCCTCTCCTCTCCAGCTCCTTAAAAATGCCATGGATTGGCACGGAGAATGAGAGGGAGAGCTGGCAGCCCCTTTGCTCCGGGTCAGCGGGCGTTATGATACGGACGGAGGGCTTGTTCGGGACAGACTCGTCCTGGCTGTAGTAATACTGGAGCAGGTACTCCAGGTAACCAGTCAATAGCACCGATTTCCTCCTCAAATCGCTCATGGTGGTCTTATTAAAGATCTACTGAAGCCAATTCCCATTTTCAAAACAAAATAAAAATGCAAACATTATAAAAACATCAATAAATGAATAACAGAGTGTACTGTAGGTATGTATTTAAGCCCATAATCCTTTAAATCGTTTGAGCCCATAATTCTCTAAATCAAAAATATGAATAAACAAATGCAGCAATGTAAGTCACTGTTAGATGTGCACTTTGTAATTGCCTCACCTCTAGACTGGCCTGTAGGGTGCACACCAGGAGAATTGGCTGATTGGAGAGTCTAAATCCCTTAACTCCAGGTTGCAGATCCATCACTGTACAGACGGCTATTATCAGAGGCCATGCCACCAGTTATACTAAAGCTAAAGTGAGCAGTGAATTTCAAAGTGTAATGAAATGTTTAACCACAAGGTGTCAGCAGCACACAAAGGAATCTGCTATACAGGCTCAGGCATCCTGCCTGTGATGTGAAAATGTTCATAAAGGTGCCATTTGACTGTTTTACATTTCCAAATTGTAAATGGTGACTTGTGAGACAGTAGTTGGTTAGCAGGGAGGTGGAGTGCACACTGTACCATTGGTCATCTGAAATCTGGTCCTCAAGTTGTGCCCCCACCAGCCTAGCAGTCTGAGAGAGACGGAGAGAAATAAGATATTCTCCCATTTACACATTCTAAAATGGGTCTTTACATTTGGCAGACACCCCAATCGTAGGCAGCTTACACATTACAAAGGTGTAGGTAAATATAGTGTCAGGAGTCATTCCCAGTGACTTTTATTGGTACAAGAACTTGATTGAATGGGATTTGAACCCTAGTCCCCCACAGGAGAAGGAACACAATACTTTACACCACCCTCAAGCACAGTCGTGGTGCAGACACTCACGTGGGTTTGACGGTGTCCATATGTTTCTCATGTATATATGCTCCTGCCAATCCACCAGCTCCAGAGTTCAAATACTGAACGCAGCAGAGAGAAATGACCATGGAGTAGATAAAATAAGCTACTGAGCAAAGAGAGATCATTCTGGATGCAGTACAAATAAAAGAACATATTTTCCAAAGCAGAGAAATGAATATTGAACATATTCCGGGTAAAAGAACATACTAAAGGCAGTAAATGAACAGTAAACGCTAGCTGTGAGCAGACTGACCTTATATGTGCACCAGCAGGCGAAATCCACCCCCCAGTCATGGAGCTTCAGCACCACGTTACCAACTGCATGAGCACAGTCGAACCCCACATAACATCCCTGCGCACACACACACATTATCCACTGCAGTAGCACAGTCAAAGGCTGCAGACTGCATTGTAGTCTGCACTGTAGACTATACTGAGTCTGTGCTGTAGTCTCTAATGAGTACTCAGTATGCGCTGTAGACTGTACTGAGTACTGAGTCTGTGCTGTAGTTTGTAATGAGTACTCAGTCTGCACTGTAGGCTGTATTGAGTACTGAGTCTGCTATAGTCTGCACTGTAGACTATACAGAGTACTGAGTCTGCACTGTAGACTGTACAGAGTACTGAGTCTGCACTGTAGACTACTGAGTACTGAGTCTGTGCTGTAGTCTGCACTGTAGACTGCATTGTACTGGACTCAGGTGCCAGGGTAGTGTAATGTCACCTGTGCATGGCCTGCTCTGGTAATAGCTTCCATGTCGAATAGCTGGCCAGTGTAGTACTGGACTCCACTGAGCATCACCATGGCGATGGAGGCTCCCTCTCGCTCAATCGTAGACAAAATGTCCTCTGTCCTCAGGGTGTTCTCTCCCTAATGCGGACCACGGAACATAATCACATTTTGGGAATGTTTTACACCAGGTGTGTAAACATGGAAAGAGATGCAGATCTTACTTTTCTTACCTGATTTTAAAGTGCCTTTGATAATAAACAGAAACACATTAACCTGGGTTAATGTTAACCCAGGTTAATGTTAACCTAGACTAAATAAACAGACTAAACACTTCATAAGACCACAAGCTCATAAGACAGTGAGGTGCTACCTGTCTGGGTTTAAGGAGGAGCATACTTCTGCTTGTTTCAAACCCTTGTAGTTGTATCTGAGATTCCACAGCATACTATAAAACACACGTTATATATATTGATGCATTAGCCATAAACTTGCATGCAGCATATAACAAATATCACCTAAACTCCAACATGTGGCGATGTAATGAGGGTATATTTACATTATTGTCTTTGGTGTTCTGACAAGCTTTGTGAAGCTTTGTAAAGCTGATGTTTGACATCATTTCTTCTGCTAATTACAAATAATAGCCAAAGGAAATAGCCCAACAATTTGTTCTCGCAAACAATTTGGTAACTTTAGTTGCCAGTAACGTCCATGAATCCACAATACATACTGGTGTGTCAAGATAATTTAATGTTGTCTTTATGCGTGTTACGATAATTGTGTTTGTGTATGTCTCTGCCTACGTGGTCGGATGGGAAAGCCTTGTCCTCCAGAAGGATTTTGTACCGTGTTGCTGTGGGCTTGTAAAAAGCAAGCTGCCTCGAAAGAAACAGGAGAAGCTGTTAGTACATCACTGCATGCCCTGTCTGGTTAACATTCACATTTAAACTGTTTAGCAGATGCTCTTATCCAGAGCGACTTACACAAGTGCTATGTTCTTGTCTCACAGAATGTATCTTAGCCAGTACATAGGACAAAATACAATAAATCTCTGAACTAGAAAACTGCTAAAATACAGGTATAAAAAGCTCTAGAGGAAATGGTAATGGAACTCCGAACCCCAGAAACCCTTGCTCCAGGAAGGGGATGGGACTTAGAAGTTAAAAAGGTAGTGTAGGGTAGTGTAGAGCCCTGATCCTATCTTGGATGTGTGTTTATGTAAGTTTGTATGTTACGGTTTCTCATTTTTAATGCTTAGAAGATGATGATAATGATATTTTCCTAGGTATTTAATCATATTGGTTATGGTTTATATTTTCTACAGATATTTACCATGAGAAGGTGAAGATTGACAGTCAAACCATTCATCAAGGCAATTTCTTCTGGTTTAGCACCTTATTATAAGCACACACAAATAATTTTTGCACCATATATCTTATGGCAGAAGAACACATTTTGCATACTACTACTACTAATAATAGTTTATTACCAACAATGTTTGCCATTGGGGCCTCCAGGTTGTTTTCAGCCCATGCCCAAGGTCGCGACCCCATCACATGACCATGGGCTCCTCTGCAAACAACCAGTACAGGTTAGCCTTGCTTAAAATGTTCAGGAACATGATGAAAGTGCACAGACACCACAAATTAACGAAATATACTGTAGGTGTGTTACACAGCAAGATAATGTGGTTGAAATACCATCATTTTAGATTTTATCGAGTGGACAAGCCATACAAAAATAAGTAATGAAGTGTTTCATTGTGGAGTGGGTATAAAGTGTTTCACTGTGGAGTAGGTATGAGGTGTTTCACTGTGGATTGGGTATAAAGTGTTTCACTGTGGAGTGGGTATAAATTGTTTCACTGTGGAGTGGGTATGAAGTGTTTCACCGTGGAGTGGGTATGAAGTGTTTCACTGTGGAGTGGGTATGAAGTGTTTCACCGTGGAGTGGGTATGAAGTGTTTCACCGTGGAGTGGGTATGAAGTGTTTCACCGTGGAGTGGGTATGAGGTGTTTCACCGTGTAGTGGGTATGAAGTGTTTCACCGTGGAGTGGGTATGAAGTGTTTCAATGTGGAGTGGGTATGAGGTGTTTCACCGTGGAGTGGGTATGAAGTGTTTCACTGTGGAGTGGGTGTTTCACCGTGGAGTGGGTATGAAGTGTTTCACCGTGGAGTGGGTGTTTCACCGTGGAGTGGGTAGGCTATGGCTTACATTTTCGCCCAATTCTCCAACTCCTCATCAATGTACTTTTTGGCATTTTTAGGCTGCAGTCCGAGAGAGTTGCCCACAAAGTAAATGCACTCTTCTGATCCATCCACGAGTGCCAGGTCAGCTATTGGGTTGCGATGGGGAATGGGTGGGGGTAGGTTATAATGTTTAATGTAATAATATAATGTTTAATAATAATATTTTTATTCTATCTCTTGGGTGGTTACTGTCCTAATCATTACATTTATTTATATTTAACAGACACTCTTATGCAGATCAATGTACAGAAGTGTTTTATCATAACCTCATAGAATCCAAGATACTATTGAACCAAGATTCTGCTAGATACAGGAGTGAATGCATATATCTAGAAAGGGTTACCAAATGAGCATTATAGATGTGTTATTATTACTTGAGCTGCATCATAGCTCAGCTGAAATAATGTTTATTGAGACTAATGCTGATTAGCGAGACTGGTGATTACAGTCTAGCAGACTTACGTAGTCACAGATTTCGTAAATTTGTATAGTACGCTTTAAAAAAGCTAAATCCAACGGAGCACAGTGCACAATAAATGTTCAAATAAAATACAAATAAATGTTCGTATATAAGGGTCAGACTAAATGACAAATGAAACCACTTTGCTTCACACTTTGATTTGCAGTGGTGTACTTACATGGAGGAAGATCAGCTACCTTAGGGAGCAGGAACTCCTGTCGTAAGTACCGCTGGTCATCGTGCCGGTCGAGGTAGGCAGCCACTTCCCGCGAAGTAGGGCTGCAGCCGAGCTGTTCGGACAACTTCTCGATGATGTCCCGCGGGGTGCCCACTGCTAAATACTCCATGACCGAGCTACCAACAGTAATGATCGACAGAAAGAGGCTCTCATGTGTGGTGCGCTCCACTCAAAACCGCTGAATGGCCATCAAAGTGTAAAAGGCAAAATAAATGTGACGTTAGCTATGTGATCTACTTTGCACAATGTTGACTCGTTTCTAGCCTTTGTTCACTTCTAGCGGTATTATCATGAAGAATCTCTCAAAATCGCACTCAAATGTTGCATAGCATTTTAAAGGCATCTCAGGTATGCAAAAGAGAAGCATAGAATTTAAAGGGTAAGGTGACTTACAGCAAAACATGCAGCCACTTTGCTGTCAAAAAGATTGTCACTTTTTGCGAGAAGCTGGAACATATTAATGAAAATTAGTGTACTTACATGAGTTTGTGCTGACAAAAAAAGATGACTGCCGTAGTTTAGGGTTCTGTAACCTCATGCAGTTTCCAATGTACCAGCATTTTTAAAAGTGACCTTTCATCCCACATTGCAAATTAGCTAATGATTGCCAGCGAGCTTTCTGATTATTGAATCCATAGAAAGCATCAAAAACCAAAAATGTTTTATTTTCATATTTCACCATAAGCATTATAAATAAATCTTTGAATAAATGCACCAAAATGATAATTTTCTAACCAGCCTAACTGGAAAACTAACAAAGGTTTTCACTTTTGAATCATTTATACTGCAATGTTCACACGATTTGCCTTATTTTGATACTTAGCTGTGAATAAATCAGGTGTGTAGAAGTTGGGAAATCCTTTATTCATTCATACTCTTCCAGTAATTCTTTCTCAAGCACACATTGCCAACTTGGCATGAAACAACAATATACAACAGTACAGTACAGTGTAAATACACTAAATACAATGTCCAGTGGAGTTGGTAGGATACTACTGGACTATACTGTATGTATTATACATGTATTATACAGCACGTGTTGATTGCAGGTTCGTCTAACTATCATACTCTGTAAGAGTATTGGGAAATGGCTACAGGTTAAATTGAGCAAAGTTTACTCTCAAGTGTAAAGTTAATTTCCCATGACTAAAGTTTATTCTTTTAAAGCAGAGATAAGCTAATGACACCAGCGCATAAAATTCAATGTTCATTTATTAAGAGGAGAAAACAAATGTCTATTTTATCTGTCTGTATTATATGATCAGCTCTGCTGATCTGTGTGGTTTTGGTTATTGATTGAATGCTTCAAACATTTTGTTTTATTTGTGCTACATGAATCAAAATTATACCTGTAAATCTGTAAGCATTTATTCATGACATATGTGTCATTTATTAGATAAATTAGTTTTGAAAGTTTCAAATCTTTTGTAGTTAAGGGCAACTGTGTACTCCATAAAGCCTTAACTAACTGACTCACCTTCTCTCTGATTGGCTGGAGGACATACAGAACACGCCTTGGATTTCCAATATAACTCATAGACGATAACAAATGTTTCTCCTGGTATCCCTACCACATCAAGGAGAAGATGGTGAGTAACCCGTTCTTTTCTCTTATCAAAGTCTCAAAACATTTTTTTAATCATTTCTTTATTTCTTCGTCTAATGGGCCGTAGTCCTTTCTTATGGTGCTGGTACAGAGCAGAAGAAGATGGCCACACCCCTTTCATATGCAAAATGCTGTTATAAAAGATAGGTGGTGTACTGTGACATCGGAACAGTTAACCAGATCTAAACTAAGATTGAAAAATGTCCATATTGATTCACCATTGGCACATCACTTCTAGGCTTAATCTTTAACTGTAAAACAAATATTTCAAATCTTGCTTCTGATGTTTATTAAAACTGCATTGTCGTATATCAGTGCGAAAGACCAACTGTTCTCTGGAGCAAATAATCTCATGCATCTCCACGCATACTGTGCGTGGTCGGCTAGTTAGGAAATGGCTCAGTTGTACCTCAGATAAGGAGATGATTACTTTCCCATTGCTCACAGCCCTCTTATCTGTGGGTGTTCCCTGCCCTGTTGAGCACCTTCGAGTACTCATTGGTCTCATGACACTTAAACCTGATTCAGATGGTGGTAGATCAATATTTGCAGGGGCTACCCTATCTGTCATAGTGGCACCAGGCCTGACATAGTAAAACATTTAGGTTTAACATTAACTTTGGGCTTGGCAGCACAGAGGTGATCCGCTCCATTCAGTCATCCCACTCCAGTTAATGGTGTCACGGATTTCAGATCGAAGTCTCATTTTTGAAGAACCTAAGAGAAATTCCCATTCTGCAAAGTGAACAACAAAGTAAAAGTAAACATATATTAATTGAATTTTGTAAATACATAAATAATTGTACTTCCTGCTGAATGAGAGGTTTTTACATATCTACATAAATGTCACCTTATCTGCCTAATCAGAACACCAGCCCTTAAATCTTTGCCATGTGTTTTGCAACTGTACAGGTACTAATTATCGAAGATATGAGCTTTAGCGTCGGGCAAAACCTGACCGTTGCTGGCACAGTCAAATCTGGCTGCAATTCGTAAGTATTTCACAATCACAGCAGAATCTGTGCCATTAAAAAAACACGGAAATACAGTAAAACGAGCAAGAACTGGTCAGTTGTACCAGTGTCTAACAGGACGGTTATACATACCGTGATTCTTAAAGGTGCAATATGTCGAAAAAATGAGTGGGATTAATATTTTCTAAGATAAACGTTTGGCATATGATCACAGAAATAAAATGTCTTTTAAATATTTACAGTTGTACACCACCATTGTAGTATTTTCAGCAGGACTGTCTCTGGGTGGGTGGGGCAGAGAGAACCACTGGAGAAGGAGGAGGAGTAACCTAGTAACCTAGTTTTAATACATTTTAATCCGAACAGGTTGAGTTTTTCAGATGCGTGTTTCAGTGTTAACTGAGTTAAACTTTCTCTGAGGCTGGAGTGGTTGTTGGTTTCGCGCCCTGTTTTGCCCCAGTTTCTCTATCAACATTGGCCACGGTCTCGACTCCGTGGCTCTTCATTTCAACCCCCGCTTCAAGTACAACAAGGATCGCAACGTTATTGTGTGCAACTCTAACCAGGGCGGCTGGGGGGCCGAGCAGAAGGAGCGCGACTTCCCCTTCAAGCACGATGAGGACTTCAAGGTGATTTAACATCGATATTTACTCCATTACGACTCTCCGTCTCCATTTATGATAACAGGGCTTTACTCGATGGGTTTCTTACAACATGATGTTCCCATGATTCCGAAACATTATTCGCCTCCTTTGCTATACATGTAGCCCGCATTTCATTACCTCCACACTAATGATGTTTACAGTGGAGCTGAAACCAGTAAAAAAAAAAAAAAAAAAAACCTATATGCAGTAGCAACTTTTAGAGTGTGGTAGTAATTTTTTTTTTATCCTGATCTTAGTGTCTGGATATGTCTTGATTTGATATGTTGTGTTGTGTTGTGTCATTAGAATCAGGCTGTTGACCGTAGAGGGTGTTTCTGTGCATGCAGGGCTGTTGGCTGGATTTTGTTATCTAGTCAGGTCCTAGCAAACCTCTAAACGACATGAATAAACCCATGACAGTTACAACCTTTGACCTATACCAGCTAAGCAGCCGTGCTCTATGAACTTATCGTTTTTATGACTTTCTCAGTCGTACATATGAGCTGGCGATGGATCAGTAATCTTGTCTAGAGTGCCCTCTATTGGTTATGCTGTACGTTTAGAGAAATTGCAAATGTCCAGGACCATCATTCAAAACCCTCTTGATGCTTTCGCTATAACATCTGTGCTCAGCGTCTCTCTCTTTCCTGATCGGTTTACTCACACTGTCTCTCTCTCTGTCTCCCTTTTAACAGGTGGTATTCAGCTTCAACAACGATCAGTTCTTTATTAAACTCCCCGATGGCAACATGATCAATTTTCCAAATCGTTCAGGAGATGACAGATTCCAACACCTCCATGTTGATGGGGATGTGAAGATTCATACCTTCGAGTTCAAATAACTTTGATAAAACGATACTCATTTAAACTCATGGATTAAATGTGCCTTAACGATGTTGGCAACGTATCCTCTGTACTGTTGTTCAAGACCTGGAACTGATTTCAGAATCAGAATCAGGTTTATTTCGCCAAGTATGTTTGCACACACAAGGAATTTGTAACTGGTAGTTGGTGTCTCTCTTGTTACACAAGTTGAAGAAACACAAGATTTTACACAAGATTTCATAAAATGTTCAAATAAAGAAATACCTGTTACAACATGTCTTTGGGGTAGATTTTAATAGATTAATGTAGACTACTAATAAAGATCTTGGAAATGTCTATGTTATGATCCAGCAGTGTAACTGTGCTTAAGTGCTTAAAGATGAAGCTTAGTTCATTTATATTATCAATAATTAATTAGATTAGCAAATCGTGGTGTGTTGATTTATATGGTAACAGACCCCTGTCAGTCTTATGTTTTCAGAAGATACCAAAATAAGGAACAGGGTGTTTGCCTAACCAAATGTGAACAAAGGCAAATAACATAAGCTATAAAAGCCTGCAGTAACTTAAATCAAACACTAGATGGAGACATAATACATTTTATTTGTAACGCACTTTACATTTAAAACAAATCTCAAAATGCTACAATCGCCATCAAAACTAATATATATATATATATATATATAAAGTTTTGATTTAATAGTCCCTTTTTTAAATTCCCAACTGTCTGGGGTGCCCTCAAATGTTCTCACCCATGCACCCATGGTTTTGAGCCTGGTTCTTGGAAGGATCAGCTGATTAGAGTTTGTAGAGCGGGGGGATCGGGATGAAGTCTGTGTGGTAATCAGTTCTTTGAGATAGTCGGGAGCATGTCCATAGATACACTGGTGAGTGAGAACGGAGACCATGTATTGGATCCTGGCAAAGACGGGCAACCAGTGAAGAGAGCGGAGGATGGGAGTGATGTGTTCCTTCATCAGAATCCTAGCAGCGCTGTTTTGAATGGACTGCAGTTTCTGAAGATAATTGCTAGAAATCCTGATGAGAAGTGCATTGCAGTAATCTAGTCTGGTGGAGACAAAGGCGTGGATCAGTTTTTCCGCATCTGATAAGGTGAGAGAGGAACGAAGTCTGGCAATATTTCGCAGATGATAAAAGGAGATTTTACTGAGGTGCTTGATATGACTGTCAAAAGTGAGATGTGAGTCCAGTTTTACACCTAGATTGGTGACTGTTGAGGAAATAGGAATATTGTGACCAAAAAAAGTAATACTGCTGATGGACAATGACTGAATCTGATGAGGTGTGCCAACCAGGATTTCTTCAGTTTTGGCACTATTTAACTGGAGAAAATTATCTTGTAACCATGTCTGTATCTCCTCCAGACAGGCAGTAAGTGTAACCAAAGAGGCGCCACAACCCATTTTTAAATACAGTTGTATGTCATCAGCAGAACAATGGAATGCAATTCCATGTTGATTAATGACGTGACCAAGTGGGAGCATGTATAGGTTAAAAAGGACAGGGCCAAGAACTGACCCTTGTGGGACACCACAGGTAACAGAATTCGTCTTGGACTTTGCATTTCCAATAGAAACAAACTTAGTTCTATCGCTGAGGTATGATTTAAACCAGGAAAAAACAGTGCCAGTGAGACCGATGGTATGTTGCAACCGATAAAGAAGTATCCCATGATTCACTGTGTCAAATGCAGCCGACAGGTCGAGCAGGATGTGCAGAGAAGGTAAGGCAGCATCCGCTGCCATCAGGAGATCATTGGTAACTCTGACCAAGGCTGTTTCTGTGCTGTGAGCAGAACGAAAACCAGACTGGAACTTTTCAAAAGGATTATTGTCTTTAAGATGGGTATGAAGTTGGGCTGCTACCACTTTTTCTAGTACTTTGGAAAGAAAAGGGAGGTTAGAGATGGGTCTAAAATTTGTTAAATCCTCAGGATCCAGAGTAGGTTTTTTGAGAAGTGGTCTAATCATTGCAGTCTTTACGGTAGCAGGAACATGACCTGCGTGAAGGGAGTGGTTTAGTACAGTGGTAATCAATGGACTAATAACTGAAACATTTGCTTTGAGTAAATATGTAGGAAAAGGCACAGGTGGATGGTTTCATCCTCTTAATGATGTGCTCGACTTCTGAAAAACAGTTAAGGGTCTGAAAGACCTCAAACTGCAATTGTGTACTCTGTACAGACAGAGAGGAGGAGCCTGGAAGAGTTGAACGAACAGACTCTCTTTTTGTTCTAAAAAAGGTCATAAACCTATCACAGTGCTCTTCTGTGACTGCAGTAACAGAAGGAGCATGTGGACTGAGAAGGTGGTTGATAGTGGAAAACAGCTGTTTTGAATTTCCCAGACTATTTTGGATGATGCTAGAGAAGAACTGTGATCGTGCATTTAGGAGGGACTTTGAATAGGCCTTTTGATGTTCCTGCGGGCTTTCTGAAGATACCCAGAAGGACCCAGAAGGACACGCCTCATTCAGAACAGAAAAAAGATCCGGCTGACGCCATGTTTCTGTAATGCACATCAAATCCAAGCACTTGTTCAAGATGTGCTCATGTATTAAACAGGATTTGTTTGTTAACGATTGGGCATTAAACAGTTCAATTTTAAAAATAGATGGAGCCTTTTCCTTCAGTATCGACCGAAGTGCACTGAAATCCACTCCACGTTTTCCATTCCGCTCCCTATGCAGTGTCGTCATAGAACCGCATAGTTTGGAGAACGGCTTTGTTTTGATGACGTGTTTGCGCTGCGATAGAGCAATCGGCTGTCCAGAAGGATGGAACTGCACAGTGAGAGTAAGCAAACTTTCTCCGGAAGCTCCTATGAATGTAGCGAGGCCGACGAAGTAGTCCAAGTTGTTTTATGACTGAAATACATGATGGAATAGAGTAGCTGTTGAATTTTATCAGCTGGTTGGCGGAGTAACTCAACATTATGCGGTCGTAGCTGCCGCCCGTGTACTCAATACACAAGACCAACTCGCGATGAGGCAAAAGTCGCACCAAACGATAGATCCCAGGTAAAATCCTCACAGTGTCCACAATGAGTACTCTATGCAGGTTGCTTTGTGCAGTCCTCCGCAATAATAAACCGTTGTGTAATGGTCTGATGTAGCGCTGACAGAAATAAAACATCCAAAATCATTAAGATTCCGTTAATACTCTGAATAAGTCCGAGGGTCAACAGAAATATAAAATGCACTAAACAAAATAAAATAGGAATCAAAACATTTAAAACTTAACAGTCGTAATAAACATAAAACTCAGACGGAGAAGCGGCGACAAAGCACGCCAGCGTCCTCTCCCGGAAGTCAACCTTCTATATCTATATCTTCTAAGATCTATATCTTTAACAGGCACTGATCTGACTCATGTCTAATCCTGATATAACTCCCTAGTTTCCAAATAAATGTAAATTATTTATGTTTAATAAATACAATAAATAGTACGATAAGTAATAGTGAAGAATAGTAAAATAGTAAAAAAAAAGTGATGAGTAAAAAATTTAAAGTTGAATTAATTCATTAATTCAAAAATAAATGAATAAATCAATAATTAATACTCAGTGCCTCCCTCATACCATGGCTTGGTTTGATTGGTTTACACTCCCACTCGGTGAGCTCTGATTGGATGGAGGATTAATCACAGACTCCTCCTAGTTTCTCATATCATTATTAAAGAAAGTCACAAGTTCAAAGTATATCCCTTTCTACTGGAACCCCCAAGCACATCACCGTTAAGATGGTGAGTACTTACCAGCTTCTTTCAGTTGTTTTTTTAGGATTTCTTAGATATTATTGACATACATCGTTTAAGATCCTGAAGAACAGAATGGTTTCTGGGCTTGTGAAGTGGTTTTAACAAGCTTTCACTACCTGTTCAGAAAGTTAATCTTGCCTGTAAGAAATACATACTGCCATGAAAAACAGATTTAAATGTTACTGCTGTGCAGTTCCTACTGTGTGGAAAAGCAAAAATGGTTTTGTGTGTTCCAAATTCTGCTTTTAGAATCAAAAGTTAGTTGAGTTTTGATTACTCAGTTATAAACTAGCCTTTAAAATAAGTCATGTGATAATAAATGAGCCAATAAAAATATTTACCCATAGTAAATGCCAATCAAGTTACCATAGCACCTTATAGAGTCTTGGAAATACTCCAAATTCAAACTGCTATTGGTCTAGAACAATAAGACCACTTACTGCCTTTGTATGTACTACCAACACCAAAAGGTATTATCATGTTCATTTTAAAAATATTTTTATATGCTTTAAAAATGATGTTGGAGAAGGCAGAGAGACCCATGGATATCCAAGGCCGTTTCCATGGCAATCCAGCCATGACCTTAGCCCACAACCTGTGGTCTCTAGGCGTGGCCCAATGAAGTAGAAAGGAATCCTGGGAAAATGCCCATTTCTGTTACACGGCGTCGAGACCCAACTTACAATCACCCTGGTGATTTACAGGCAACCCATAACCTCACAATTAGCAGGGAAATTATGGAATGAATTAAATGCAATTTAACTCTGGGAGCTTGGAGTTACAGTGGAGGTGTTGGAGCATCCGACCGCAGTCGCTCAGCAACGTCAGCTTGACTTCAGTGCGCCACTCTGACAGCATGTCTTCTCTGCTCGTGCTGAATGGCTCTGTGGGCTGATAATGTAATCTGTGTTGATCATTAACACTGGGCTTGGCAGTTATAGATAACGCAGATCACTGTTCCCACCACTGACACAATGTCTCACCCACTAAAATAAAGATCGCTGGCATTTCCCATTATGAGACATTCATTTACCCACTGGCCTTAATTAGATATAAATATGCTGGTCCAGGCTCATTTCTGTTAATCTGTTTCATACCAATAGTATTAAACTAATTAATTCTGTTTCCATTAGAGCATAATGGAAAATGTAAGACTGGTGACTTTAATTAATGTCAGTATTAAATTCTGCATTGTTACATTTTGCTCTGCAGGTGTTCACTGTTAAAGACATGTCGTTTAAGGCAGGCCAGGAGATGTCCATCTCTGGCAAAGTCAAGGCTTGCTGTGATCGGTACGTGTACACACACACACACACCAAACTTACACTCTCTGGCACTGTGATGTGTACGTACACACACACACACACACCAAACTCACTATCTCTAATGCTGTGATCTGTACGTACACACACACCCACACCAAACTCACTCTCTCTGACACTGCGGTCTGTACGCACACACACACACACACACACACCAAACTCACTCTCTCTGACGCTGTGATCTGTACGTACACACACCCACACCAAACTCAGTATGTCAGTATGGCAGGACCAAGTTCTTAGTAGTCCAGCCTGTGTGTTCAACTGATCTGCACGTCATCTCGCTGTAACCCAGAATAAGTCATTCAGCAGTGCAATTTCAGCCCACAGCCACACACACTCCTGCTGTCTCATCCAGACTCTCACCTGTCTCTCTCTCACCTGTCTCTCTGTGTCTCCCCATTCTGTTCAATCACACAGTGTACAGTTATGAGTTGCTGTCATTCCAAGGCATTTTACTGCTATGACCTTGTTCTGTCCAAGATAAATAAAACTTGAAATAAAACCGTTTAAGTAAAGACAAATCTAAATGACCTAAAATACAATAATAATACATTATAACAATAACAATGATGACAATCCTGTCTGTTTGTAGATTTGCCATCAATATTGGCCATGATGGCGACAACATCGCCCTGCATTTCAACCCCCGCTTCTGCTTCAGGGGGGACACGAACGTGATCGTGTGCAACTCCAATCAAGGGGGGTGGGGAGAGGAGCAGAGAGAGCACTGCTTCCCCTTCCAGCAGGACGAGTCCTTCAAGGTGCATCTTGCATGCAGGCCATGCACAGCACAGTTCACTACACCATTAAAATGCACTTTTAGACACATTGCACAGTACCTGCATTTTTGAGTCAAAGTCACATCAAACTGACTCGCGTAGAGCTTCTTACAACACAGCTTTACAGACATCAGTGGCAAGGAAAAACTGTGTGGGGGGGAATTGCACAGTACCCATTAAAGTTAATACACTCATGGTAGCCTAGGCATGACATTACACAGATTCTTTTTGGTATTAATAAAATAAAACTAAGAGGTAGTTTTTGTGTCTAAAACACAAACTCCATTCATTATACTCCATTCCAATTCGCTGTATTTTCATTGTTCTAAATTCACTTAAATTAATGCCGAAAAGAAACGATACAGAAAAATCCGTGTTGGTTGAGTGTAAATGTAATTTCGTTATTTGTAAAGTGATAATTATTTATGTGGTTCGATCTCTTTACTCTTTAGGAAAGCTGATTCATAAGCTTTTATAATATTTGCTGGGCAGGTAACTTCCTGTCATTGTCTAAGCATGTGTCCTACACTAGCAATAAAAGTTTACAACACTTTAAATCAGAAGACATTCCAGAAGTATTAATCGTCAGTCCACGTGGCTCTGTGTGCCCCTCTAGTGGTAGCTGTGCGTCACTGACGCAAAGCTGGCACGAAGGATGCGCAGTTCTTTTCCCTTGTTGTTCTGAATGAAATGTTGGCGTTATTTGAATGGAATCAAATAGCGTTTAGATAGCAATGATGCTTAAATCTGTCCGTGTCTGCCGTCTCTCTGACAGATCACCATCAATTTCAACAATGACCAGTTTTATATCAAACTACCCAACGGAACCATGATGAGCTTCCCTAACCGTCTCGGAGATGACTGTTTCAAGCACATCGACGTGAATGGTGATGTCAAAATTCAGGGACTTAAGATCAAATAAGGTGGTCCATAATGATTTCAATCTGACAGTGGTGTTCATCCATCTTACATGTACCTGTATGTAATACTTCTGTAAGTTCAGAGTGATTGTGAAAAATATCCACTGGTTGAACTCCATTCTGCAACTTACAAAATGTATTCTTAATGTACTTAAACTACTGAAGCTTTGATAATAAAAACATTAGACAAAAGTCCTTTTAAATATCAACAAATTCTCATTTCACATGCAGGTTTATAATCTTCAGTTGCTTTACAGTGAAATGTACTTATCTGTTACCCAAAGCCACACAGATACACACACATGCACACACAAAAAATACATTCACACGACATCAGCACGAAGAGTCAGTGTGTTTTGGAGTGGACCATCAGTGTTAACCTGATCGTTTGCCAAGTCTAGGTCTATAATAATTCTGAGTACATAAAGCCCTTCATCTTACTGGTGACAACTGACCTTACAACACTGGCACAGAGACACGGAGAAGAAAACATGCCTGCGGTGTTGCACACTCAATCATTTCTGACTTCACACCAGCCTGGAAAAGAGGGGAAAACAAAAGAAGAAACAAATAGGGGGAAAAAAACCATCATGTGCACACAGGCAGTAAGAACATCTACTGTGGTGTCCAAGTTCTGCTGCTGACCAAAACTCATCAGTTTCAGCAGGTAGAGAGAAAAAAGGAAACAAACACACCACGATCCAAACTAAAACAACAAAACACAGACGATCAGATTTAATTTTCTACAGAAATAGTCCAGAAAAAGCCAGTTAAATATCTGAAATAAAATAGAAAGAAATAAAAGAAGACATGAATCCAATGAAAAGTAAGTAAAAAAGTCCATGAAAGAGCCAAGCCCAGCTCTGACATGAGCTCATCAGGGAGATGAACCGGACCTGCGCCGCCCTGTACCTCCGCTGGCTTTACACACAATCACAAACACCAACAGGGGCTCAGTGGATTCCGGCACTGAGCCCGAGACTCGTGTGAGCTCAGGTGGAAGAGTATCTGCTTCAGCACATCAGTTTCTATTCAAGAGAAGACATATAGCTACCATAAGCTCCTGGTTCAGATGTTCAGCTCTGCGTTCATGTTTTTGATCAAGCAGTTCGACGAGTCTCTGTGTCATGGACAATTTGGCTTTGACTCACGGGTTTCAGGTGTGAGTCAAGAGGCGCTATGGTAACAAGTCTAATTTACACTGCTACACCAAAAGCCCCACAACGAGGAGTGAGGAATTTTACAGCTCGGAGGAACATTCCAGAGTAGGAAGGAGCAGGGCCGACAGATACAGATAGGAGTGATCCACACTCAGAAACACCCTCTCACACGCACTCTTACACATCCATGAAGTGCACACGTGCCAAACATTTCAGCATGTACTCGCTGTCACCTTAGTGCTTCACTGGGAGAAAAACCCCTGGTTAGTTGTTCTAAGGGCTGATAAAGTGATGGTCTTTATTTTTTCAGCTTTAGAGTGATGCCAAAGATACGTATCAGCACCAGGAAAACACAAACAGTGGATATATCTGTGTGAATGCGCTAACATCAGCTAACAATAAACGTAAATGATGTAAACGACTGGAGAACACGCAATAAACAAGTTCTGAGAGAAACATACCGCTGCACACCATCTCCATGGAAATGCAGCTGAATCCATGGCAACCTGATTGAGGGTTCTGAGGGAGTAAGGTTCCAGCTGTTATTCGAATCATCGTGCAATCGAAAGATTCTGTCATGCCGATTCTTAATGTCCTATTATTACATGTGTCCATCACATTTTCTGAACTGTAGTCGATTGAAGCACCATTGTTGAGGGCACTCTAGAGACTGGTCCAGTGGCATTTATAACACTCTAGAGACTGGTCCAGTGGCATTTATAACATTCTAGAGACTGGTCCAGTGGCATTTATAACAGGTCAGACCCATTGACTGTGACCTAAAGGTCCGTTAAGTAATCCCTGACTGCATATACGCAACGTGTGGTTCTGCGATCTTAATTAGATCCTCCTACGGTTCCTGGGCGGCGTTGCCCGTGGCAGCCGAGCCTGGTTCTCCGCGGCTGGATCCCGAGTTCTGTGCCCTCTGAGCCAGGTAGTCCCTATAGTTACGGGTGAGGAGTGTGTAGAGGAGAGGGTTCACACAGCTGTTCCCGTACGTCAGGCAGGTGACGAAGAAGTTGACGTAGGTGTGCGCGGCAGGCGACAGTGAACGGAGGGTGTCGGGCGAGAATAGCTTGGCCAACTGCCAACCCCAGAAGGGCAAGAAGCAGGTCCAGTAGGCCACCACGATGCCGAAGATCATACCCACCACCTTGCACTTGAGTCTCCGGCCCCGGGCCCCTTGCCCCGCGCTCGGTCCCGCCCCTCCGCGCGTCAGGTTGTTCTGGGCCGCCCAGTAGTGCCACGCCAGGCCGGCGTACAACCCCCCCATCAGGAGGCCGGGCACCAGCATGCTGGTGAAGAACAGCAGGGTTAGGTAGGCCCTGAAGGCCTCGGGGGTCCACGTGGGGTAGCAGATGCGCTTGACGAGGCCGCCGGCACCCGGACGGCCCTCGCGCAGCCGGATCATCACCATCATGGGTAGAGTTAGCGCCGTGGCCGCCGCCCACACGCCCAGCGCCGCCGGCCAATGGCGACGTCCCGCCTGCCGCCGGGCACGGAAGGGAGCCGCCACGGCCCGGTAGCGCTCCAGGCTCATGGCAACCAGCACGAAGACGCTGGCGTGCATGGTGAGCAGGTCGAGGCTGAGCAGCACACGGCAACCCGTCTCGCCGAAGAACCAGTCGCGGGCGAAGTAGGTGCACACCACAAACGGGATGGTGGCCAGGTACAGAAGGTCTGCCGCCGCCAGGTTGATGATGAAGACCCGCATGGAGCCGGCGCGCCGCAGAGCCGCCGAGTGCATCACGGCCAGGGTGTGCAGGTTACCCACCGCGCCCAGCAAGCACATGGCCACCAGGGTGGCGCCGAGGAGAGGCGTCACCCACGGGGAGGCCCCGCCAGCCGGCACGGACGGGGTAGGGACACTGCCGTTGAGGGTGAAGCTCATGCTGAGAGGTCTGGAGCTGGAGAGAAGTCTGGAGGTGGAGAGCGATCTGGAGTTGAGTCAAACACTCAAGTTTTTCTGCACACAACGATCCGACTCCCATTGGGCACTCAGTCTTGACAGTGTTGCATACAAAACTTTGAATACAGGTGACATGTCCTTGTAGATGTGAATACATCCGAATCAGACAACACCATGACGCAGCTCTGTGCAGAGAGACACTGGTGAGACACTGATGAGACACCGGTGAGACACTGATGCATCCACATTTAGAGGCTCTGGGAGTTGCAGGGGGTCCCTGCAAGGACTTCAGGATTCTCTTCCTCTGACATGCAGATGCCTTGTAATGTTTCAATCCAGGGTTTGGGGTTTTTTCGATCCTTTGGACTAAATCCTGTTGAGGGCTGTTATAGATATTAGAGTTCTCCACTCCAGGTTCTTCTCTACCTAAATGCAAGCCTCTTCTCACTTCTCTCTGCTTTTAAACTCCCTTCACTCACACATAGGTGCAACCGAACATGACGTGGTAAATTTATGAGATGTTCACTTTGGACTGTCCGAGCTAGACACCAGGGTGCCATTTTAGAGAGCAGTGAGACTCACACACACACATACACAAACAAAGGAACCCTCCCCTTCAACACTTTTCTTCAGTCATTCAGTGAGTGGACTCCTACACCCACACACTTACAAAGATTCATTATCATCACACACAGACTCAGCAAGAGAACTTCATGGCAAAGACTTTATGGCAAATTTCTGATCATTTATTCAAAAACATCGTTTTTCATTTTGAACGCACCACCATTTAAAAAAAGTGACTCATCATGATGTCCACTCCACACAGGCCCCTTAATTCCAAAGCACCAATTTCACTGCACATCTAGGGAATAATGTAATTATCAAGAAACAAAAACTGGCATTACAGTTGACGCACATAAGAAGCCTAGTGGCGGGCTTAATAATGCGAAAAAACCACTACGCAATTTCACCACTAGGGGGCACATCAACCCATGAAAAAAGATATAGCACTTTCCTCCTCTTTTCTATACAAGCTTGAGCATCAGTCATCAAAATCCTTCCATCTCCCATTACTTTCCTAAATAACTTTATCTGGTAGATGTAATGACTAAAAACCAAGTGTAACCCGGCAGCCTTGAGATAACTGTGCCACAGCCTGGTAGATTACATAAGAATGAATCTTATTATGGTTCTTTTCAAGACAAACACCACCAACAAACAATCTAAACGTACAGCAGTAAACAATCCAAATAAGCTTTAGAATAGTCATACACTAAAATGTATTTTCCTTGGCTGTCTTAGTAGTTACAGAAAACACTATTACAATCTAAATGTACTTACTAAACTTTACAAAATGTACTAAAATAAACATGTAGTGTTCTATCTTACTAGACTTATTAAGCCTTCGGCTGCATAGGTTAAAAGTGAAAGGTCAGGTTGTGGTCAGGGCTGATGTCATCTTCCATCAGTGTTTATGCTTGAAGAGGGCCTCCACTGAAACAGAGATCACAAAGGTCAGTGAAGACGAACTTGTTTGCAAACAC
Source organism: Tenebrosternarchus preto (assembly GCA_025802075.1). Classification (NCBI taxonomy): domain Eukaryota; kingdom Metazoa; phylum Chordata; class Actinopteri; order Gymnotiformes; family Apteronotidae; genus Tenebrosternarchus; species Tenebrosternarchus preto. Next base: position 11,726,201 of record JAOYMR010000001.1, on the reverse strand, counting down.
ACATCTGAAATGAAAAACATGAACGAATCTCTAGGGAACACAGGAAACCAGATTGTGTGTGAACACAATATGTGAATCCACATCACGTTTGTACAGAATATATGGATCATCTATTTATACAACACATGCAACCAGGTGTGTTAAACTGAACAAACTGACTGAATGTGGCAACATTGTTTGAACCGCACAACGGTGTAAAGCTCTGTTTAACCATTTAGCAATACACTATTTAAGTTGATCCAGTCTCCATGATGTGAGTGAATGCGATTTTCTTCCCGAATCTTACATCCGATCCGACAGGGAAGTGTTTTATTCTAATGGAATGTTGGATTACGTGTTGGCCAAAGGTGCTTCCATCTAGCAGTGGCATACGTGTTGTAATCTGATACCTGTGAACCATCAGATTACATCAGTGGGCCAGCTCACCGCTGTACTCCTGCGGTGACATCTGCGTGCTGATGACATCGCTGAAGTGCTTCAGCCAATCCAGCTGGTCCGTCTCCGTCTCGCAGGTGAACAGGAAGCTGCGTTCCGGCGTCACTATGGTGATGCCGTGTTGCCAGGCGCCGTTGCTGTGGGCGCTGGTCGGCAGGCCGGCCTGGGCGCTGTATCCCAGGTCCCGGTGACCCAGGAACACCTCGCCCTTGGCAAACGCGTCCTGCAGTCCGCAAAAAAAACCCCAAAAAACACACAAGCGGCAAGGTTTTTATGCAATTTTTCGGCTTGCACACTGCATTGTTGTGGCAAATGAGGACAGCTGTGTGGGTTTACAGTAAGAGCATGCAGAGTGATCTTGGTAAGACTATATTCCCCTAAGGCGACTAGCTTTCTGGAGGCATGCGAGCAAAGGTTTATAGCACAGAACTGGGGAAGGCTTTAATAAGAACCTGCTCCATGGGAATTCAACACAGTGACTGCTGGACAAGAAGGTGGCAGCCGCCCATGAGTGCTGACCTGAGATCAGTGTTGTTAGTGTAAAAGCACACCTGTGGCTTGAAACTGGAGCGTGAGGCTCCGCTCAGATCAGTGGGTAAAAACCACAGCATTCCAACTGATACTTCCTTCTTGCCAGGATAATTTCACACAGATACTTAGTGCTCAGTAATTTGATATGGTTAAATGAAGTGTGTCTGTGTGTGTGGGTGTGTGCATGTGCGTGTGTGTATTTACAAAGAGCCAGAGAGAGTAATAAACTGGTCCTACCAGCGGATCTTTGAAGTACATAAGCCTTCTGTGATCCAGGGTGAACCAGCGCTTCTTAAAACCCTCGGTTTGCTGAAAAGGAGTACGGAGAAAGAGAAAGAGAGAGAATAAAACCATGAGTACACTCATACTACAGATCTGAGCTAAGTCATCATCACCTTCACCTAACCAGCCCTGTCACACCACAGCAGAAGACCCTCAGCCAGCTGGGCAGGCCTAAACCTGAGATGGACCAAAACTGGAACCCTGAGAACATAAAGCATGAAGGAACGCCATACTTTGATTAAAGTCACACTCATAAATTCTTAAAAGCCAGACACTGAGGAACCGTGGTTTATTACCATGGTTCCTCAGTGTGATATACAGGATACCCGATAAAAGCAAACTTCCTGTGTACAAAGTCTAGCTGAAAGTTCCACGCGTCTCTGTCCAACTCTCCTTTGCAGAACAGGTTACTTGGAGAAACACTATTCAGACAAACCACAGTGAATCTTTATGGAATCGTTATGCTAACAGGTTAGCTGCCTCAGTGTGGAAGGCCTCAAAGAAAACACTAACACAGGCACCACCTAAAGACCACAGGGTAACGAGGAAGGGTCTGTGGGTTTTCAGGGAAACGAGGAGGTGGGAGTGGGTTTCTAGGGTAATAAGGAGGTGGGCGTGAGTTTCCAGCGTAATGAGGATTTATGCGAGGGATTCCAGGGTAATGGGAAGGTTTCCAGGGTAATAAGAATTGGTCTGTGGGTTTTCAGGGTAAAGGGAAGGTGCATGAGGGCTTTCATGCACTGTGGTCATTACATTTATGATATTTGGCTGCCACAAAGCATCTTATAATTGTGACTGAATACATTTTGGCTGTACCCAACAGGAACAAACTGGCAGAAGCAGGGCTTGAACCTGCAACTTTCTGATTACTAGTTAAGTGCCTTAACCACTGAGCAAGCACTGCTCATTAGCCTCCAGGAGAATTTGGACGAGCCAGGAATGTTGAGCAGCACTGCGGTATCCCATCACTCTAATGTACTGGATTATGTACTGGATTAATAGTGTACATCCAGTCTGCCTTTTTGATGATTGGACTGTCTGTGATGTTCTTTCTCTGTTACCAGTTGCATGATGGCATCAGATCCCCGTTTAGAGCTGAAGGACAAGTTGCATGTGATAATGACCTTCGCTTGCACCAAGGTCTGGCTTCGGCAAAGCATTTTGGTAAAGGCCTCAAATTACACCCTGCTGAAAAGTTCCTCACGAAGTTCTTTGGCTTCCTATCCTATTCATGGCAGCAACGATTCTTTTTTTGCAGTAAATCGTGTGATATTTGATAATCCTTTAGCAACAGTTATGTCTGATGTGAATAGACCAATGGGGTTTCAACAGGTCTCTTGTAAAAGCAAGACCATGGAGAGTTTCAGTTATGTCGTTTGGGGTCAGTACGACAGAAGCCCATGCTCTCAGTGTGAAAAGGTAGAGAAAATTCCAATTCCTTCACACTCAGCGCTCCGAGCAGATTCACACGACCTTAGATGGTACCTCTTTCATACACTATGTCCCTCAGGTTGAGGGCTCTCATCTGTTCGGCTGTCTGGGGAAAGGCTTCTTTAACGGTAGCAACTATGGGTTTGTTACCGTCCTTCCAGCTTTCTAAAATTCGACGACTGCCGGTGAATCCGCAACCGGAAGAATGTGGGCTAGACAGTCAGAGATAGCGATCAGGTTTCAAACCTGACCCTAGAACAGTTTGTGTTAAGTGACGCCGTGCGTGAGAACACGCGGAACTGAGCTGCAACTGTTCCCAGATGGGTCTGACGGTGAGACACAGTCTGCCTTCTGCCCGTTTCCTCAGCCTTCATCAGCTCCTAATGAAAACATGGCTCTCAAGGCTTGGGGGCCCCTGGTCCCTTGTCCGGTCCTACAGGGCCACCATCCCGCAGAACTGGGATTTCCACTCCGGCACACCCGCCAAGCCTGACCGCTACTAGCCGAGTTGAATCAGGAGTATCTGCACAGGCAGATCCCCAAACAGTTTTGGACTCTCACAATGCCGACCCACGGAGCAACACTGCTGCTCAGTTCAGTACTGAGGAGTCTGACAGGATTTGTGGCAAAATAAAAATGTTAGTGGCCGAGTGGGATAGCTCAAAAAATCTACACCCCTTTTAAGGAGAATAAACTGATATGTGTAAAATGCAGTATAAAAAAATTACTCAACTCCAGTCTGGGAAAGGCACAGCTGTTATCCAGATCACACAAATTCCATGAAGGCTGGTTTAGTGTTCGCTCTTGGAATAGCAATCTTACAGAAACGATCTGATCACATGTAGTCAGGTATGAGGGGAGGTGAAGGCTGGCGCTTTGGGGTCTCTTGACGAAGAGCAAGAGCTCAATTTTGTGAGTAACCGACGAGCAAATAAGGACTAACCATTGAGCAACCGATGACTAACCATTGAGCAACCGATGAGTGACAAGTCTTACCCTCGGTCCTGTCTTCTCCATGTATCCCTCTTTCAGGAAGTTCCGCGTCAGTTTGGGTGTCAACTGAAAAAAAAAAAACAGCACACAAAGGCCTGAGCTCTCCCCAGGATCGTGTGTGTGTGTGTGTGTGTGTGTGTAGTGGGCAGGCGTTCCACTGTAGCTCAGCCAAATATGACCAGAGCCTGTGGTATTTAAAGTGGTCGTAGGGTTGAGAGAACATTGATGCCACTTATGGTATTAAGAGGAAAGTAGGAACTGAAAACAAGAAGAGTGGTACTTTAAAGTAAAATAACCGTGTGTGTGTGTGTTTGGGTGCATGTATGTGCATGTGTGTGTTTGGGTGTGTGAGCGTGTGTGTGAGTGTGTGTGTGTGCACATGCTACATCCTGTATTAATTACTTCAGCCTCAGAAGCTCCAGGAAATGCTACTTTTAGGTAATGCAACTGTACTGCTCGAATAGAGTTGAACCAGTCCACTATTTCCTACAGGGGGAGGGAGAGAGAGAGAGAGAGAGAGAGAGAGAGAGAGAGAGAGAGAGAGAGAGAGAGAGAGAGAGAGAGAGAGA
>JAOYMR010000001.1:11711835-11721860 GCA_025802075.1 Tenebrosternarchus preto | reverse complement strand
CACACACACACACACACACACACACACACACACACACACACACACACACACACACACACACACACACACACATACTCCTTGCAGGCCTAAATTAATACCAACCCAACCTGCTAGTAATATAAACACACATGATCCACACCGCCAGGACTCAAACACAGCAGTGCAGCTCCAGGTCAGGAGAGGTTGTCTATACGGGTGGGTCTCATTGGCTGGCAGCTCCCGGCACCGACACGCCCCCCTCCGAGGCCTCTAATGACCCCTGCTCCACCCAGCAGACTCTTTTGTACCTCAGAACTGACTTGTCTTTCCTAAACATTTCAGCTAATAAATGCCTGTAAAAACACTCTACTGATGTTCCAAGCACTAAGATACACAATCCCTGGTCCAGGACCAAGATACAGAGGTGAAGAACATGCAGATAGAAGAGTTTCAAAACATTTTAATAGAGTTGTCTGTAGATTTTTATTATAGAAAAGATATTATAAGCATTGTGGACTCAGAAGTTTTGACATGTGTATCATCTCAGATTAGAACACATGGTAGTGTTTATCATGAACATGCATGCTGTTCGATGAGAATAGTTTTTGTGTGTGTGTGTAAAACTTACATCAGACTTAGTGAAGTACTTCAGCGTTCCTTCCCTCTCGGACAGGACAAATCGTCTACTAAAGAACTGCCCGTTGTCCCGCCCTCTCTTCATTAGAGTTCCTTCTCTGGACCCTATGATTGGTGAAAACCATGAACATAAGGAAAAATGCAAATCCTGACAAAACACAGACAACAAACCATGGTTTAATCGACACCTCCACTCCCATCATGTCCAAGTCCTGTTTTGAGGTCTGATTTTCATTACTGAATGGTAGAAAGTTGTATTTGATTACAGGATCTGGTCAAATCAACCCACTTACCCTGCTCGTATACCAGAGACTTCCTGTCCTGTGTAAATTCCATTCGTTCATATTTAGCTCTGATCCATTGCTCCTTTAGGACCCTGTAACCACACACACACACACACACACACACACTCTTTACCTAACGTGCAAGTGACCACTAGATAATGGTTCAAAGTGTACAAACTATAATTAATAATTAAGGTGTTAAGATGCAGGTCCCATACCAGTGCGCCATGCTGGGACAGACTGGCTGTGCAGGGTAGTAGGGGTCTGTACTTTTGGGTAAAACGTGTAAAGAGTTGTAGTCTGACTGGTTTGGATTAAACATGTACAGGTTTGTAGTCTGACTGGTTTGGGTTACAACATGTTCAGGTCTGTAGGTGGACTGTACGGTTTGGGTTAAATGAGTACAGATTTGTAGTCTGACTGGTTTGGGTTAAAGGGTTGTAGAAGGTCCATCCGATGTCTGTTAGTATATTAGTATATGTATTTTCTCTTTGCAAAGGAAATACATTCTGGTGAAGCCTTCCTGTATGACTTGGCTCAGCTGTGGGTGTGATTAACACCTACTGGTGGATGCATGCATACTACAGTACACACACTGTTACACACACACACACACACACACACACACACACACACACACACACACACACACAACTGAACACCCAGTCCCTCACCACCATCCAGTCTGCTTCAACACACACACTTTCTCTCTTTGCAGTCTCTCTCTTTTTCTCTCTCTCTCTCTCTCAGTCTCTCTTGCTCTCTCATCCACATCAAAATCAGATCAGATGTGCCATATTGACATGACAGAATACTTGTGTTGTCAAAGCAACACAGTATACATGAATATATTACTAATATACAAGTAAATAAGAGTTTTTATAGAGAATAAATCTGTTCCAAAGTTGCTTCCACTGATCTGAACAATAAAGGTAACTCAGAAAGGGACATTAGATTACAAACTGTCTAACTGTGAGTGTATCTGTGGTAAAGATCAGTCTAACTGTGAGAATATGTGTGATAAGATCCGTATTTTCACTGATCTTAAGGCAGTTTTGTTTAAGTCTACAGTTTCTATGTTTTTTCTGTTTTTCTCAACATCCAGAAGGGGTGGAAATCTGCCAATTTCAGCTCTGCTGGACAGATAAGGAACATTCCTGCAGGATGTCTGAGCACAACTCAAGTAATTCTGTGTTTTGTCCCAGATTTATGTTCGCACTAGCGCCTAGATTTCACTTCTGCATTATTAATCAATAATTTCAATCATTTTAACCAACTTGTAGAAATGTTTTTTGTTTCTGATTGTACAGTACATTCTGCATGCTTTAACTGTTAGCAATGGTACTGCTGATTTAAAAGTTTGGTTTGAGGTTAATTTGGCCCCAGATGTGTGTAGTTGTTGGAGTGTGATATTAAGATATCTTAAAAATAAAACTGTTATTTTTTCTACTATGAGGTAGTTTTATTTTGGAAAAATATTACTTTTGTTTTTGTCTATATTTGACTTTAAGTGTCTAGTCTCAATGTGGTTCTAGTGCTGCCAGATCATTTGTTAGAGTTTATTCTGTATGCTAAGCTTTCCACATACAATTGTGGTCAGTTCATTATTTTTTAAATCTTCTGTTTGTCAGGTGGTGCCAACTTTTTACACAGCATTCTGGGTTACTGTACAATGTTTTTACTATATTGTACACTTAAGCCCCACCATGAATTTGGAGTAATTTGATAAGCTTTTTTAAAAGACTGGCAAGTGTATAGATTATGCAGTTTTAGGGCTAAAACATTTGATGATTGAATGATGAAGACTTTGTTTAAGATTTTGGGAAATGTCCCGAAATATACCAAAATTTACCATCTCTCTCTCTCTCTCTCATTCACTGTCTCCCTCTTTCTCACTGACTGACTAAAGCTGGGCAAAACAGAGCAGCAGTGAAGTGGTGGTAGATACACAGAGATGTGTAGAAGGTGGAGCAGGTGAGCTGGTGCTTAGTCAGCAAATAAAACCTATTTTTTTCAAATAAAACCGATTTTCCTGCCTGTCACACACCGTTTCGCCTTTCACATGTGCAATTACGACTGATAATACACTGGCCTAAGTCGCACCCGTACGTATGTGTGGAGTGCCAATCTCTCCAGATGACCACAAAGTGGGAGCTACCCCTCGGCCAAGGTGGGCAGGCCTGGAGGCAGGCGGCGTTGCCATGGCGACTTACTGGCAGTCCTTGTGTGTGGGCTTGTAGTAGTAGGCTGGCACGCGAGCCTCATATTTGCTCTTGGCCGCTTCGTTGCCGTTCTCTGCCATGAACTGAGACACAGAGGAGAAGGAAAACAGTCAGAGCCATATGTCCGGAGAGGAAGAGAGCAGCGAACGAGACGCAAACACACACCGATACGTGAACGTCGCCAAACCCGCCGTTACCCAAAAAAAACACGCTACGATACGAAGATCGTGTGCGTGTGGTAGAACGTGTTACGCATCTCAAAGCAACTGGGAAACTGACGACTGTCATGACATGCGTCGTCTCCGCTAGATACAGGAATGTGGCAAAACATCAGTGCAGATATATTATCCATCACTCTGCACCAATCGACCAATTACATGGAGGGCTGGGTGTTCATTAACATATGTAAACTGGGTGTTAAGTAAGCCAAGTAAGTTGTGGTTGGTACTAGGTGAAACATGGCAGAGGTGGAAACCATGGCTGGAAATAGAGGGACCCACCTCCACTTCTGAATCCTCCCAGCGGGACAGTCTGAGAGATTTGACCTTTCCAATGTCCGGAATGTTCCGGTGGATTCCGGAACAAATGAGGCAAATAAACACTCCCAAGGAGCAGGATCCCCATTCTGGATCTGAGATGAGAGAGAGAGAGAGAGAGAGAGAGAGAGAGAGAGAGAGAGAGAGAGAGAAAGAGAGAGAGACATAATTTAGCGGGTATCACTAATGTGCATAAAATGACAATCTTCAAGCTGTTGAATTTATCTATAATGTTTATCTCTTTGTCTCTTAATAGAATTCAACTGTTAAATGATCTTTTGTCTAATATTTAACCTTTTGTCTGTTAATAATTCTCAATTCTAGTATAGATTAACAGGTTGTTTCATTGTACTGCCCCCTTTAAAAACCTTTAAATTAAATAAAGTTAATTTATTTTATGCATGTATTTATTATTTGCTTTTTTTCTTGTTTCTTCTTAAATATCAATATCAACATAATTTCATATATTTAAGATTAAGATTTCATAACATTTTTTCAAAGGTGCCACTACTGTTTTACTTGTGCATCTTGTGGGTTCGGTAACTTTCTAAATAACCTCAGGACAAAATGTTGTTATAGATATTACACAGCATGAACATGTGTTCAAGCTTGGTCATTGTTAGCACAGAAAGCCAGAGATGTTTCAGAAAGATCTGACTCATGCACACACAAAACAAGGAAGGAAAACTGACATGTCCTAAAGCCATCACGGGTAAATAATGATACCGGGGAATGCTTTCTGCGAACGTGTCCCATTAAAAAAGAGATGAGTGAGAGAGACACACTGGGTATGTGAGTGTGAGAGTGAGAGATAGTGTGTGTGTGTGTGTGTGTGTGTGAAAGAGAGAGAGAGACAAAGACAGAGAGAGAGAGAGAGAGAGAGAGAGAGAGAGATTACTAAGCAGATGGAAATGAACAAAAACCAAAACCTGATGAGTGAGGTTTATGTAGTGTGTGTGTGTGTGTGCTGGTGCATGTGTGCTGATGTGTGTCCTGGTGGATCTAAGGATACTAATGGTTAACACCTTCACAGCACTGCTGCATGGAAAGTGGACTTCTGCTGTGTTATACATACAAACTTACTCTCTCTGTCATACAACGTTTATTTGACCATGGCCACACCCAGGGTTATCTCTCTCTCTCTCTCTCTCTCTCTCTCACACACACACACACACACACACACACACACACATACAAACACACAAACGCGCACACATGACAAGAGCTTAAGGCACTGATTTTCTAACAGTTTTCATGACATGCATGCATTCACTTGTCAGCTTTTGACTTTATCTTACATAACCTCAGGGTAAAAGTACATCACTCGCTAGATTTGCAGTATTAATTTTCTACAGACTGCATATCTATCGCAAGAACGAACTGAATTCGACCACTAGACGAAAGTTTAAAACGGCGACTGAAAACAGCGCGAGCCTACACGCGCTCGTATTGTCTCCACTGAGCATTCTCCGGCCACGGTGACTCTTGCAAAGTTAAAGATCTGTTAATTATATTTCCCGAACATTTACTCGATCGACCGTGTGGTAACGAACAGCCTACTAAAAACATCTGGATCGCGTGCACTTAAGTTTCACTTGAAACTCTTACACATTCCTCTACAATATAGATCGAGTTGTTCATTATACAGGACTCAACAACGTGGAATACAAAAATAGTTTCAATGCAATTATGTCAAGATGCAAACCACAAAACCTGAAGCCGCTGAACATCTCTATGCTGCTCTCTCCGTGTGGAGGTATTTTCTCTTTGGCGTGTTCGTTCATGTCGGATGGAAACGCCTCTGTCCGGCCTCGCCATTTGGAAAGCGCAGTAATCACTGACATAAGCAAATTACATTATCGCGCTCACCGGGCGACCAGCAGTCCGCGCAGGTGTTGTTGCCTGGTCTTTTAAGGATGTCTTTCAGTGCCCTCGCTGCCCTTTCGTTGACCGCCATCGTTCCAGTTCCACTTCCCACTGTTCTTCAGGCGTCGTACCTGTGTGAGCGCCTCACAAGTCCACACAAGTTTACAGGTAAAGAGTACACTGGCCCAGTTCCGGTGGAAACGTATCCCTCCGCAATCCCGAGCTCTGCTGACCTCGTAGCCTAATAAAATCTCGGTGGCATAACAACGGGAAAGTTGGGTATCCCTTCAGGTGGGCGACGGACAGGTAAACACTGGTAACGGAAACTGATATAGCAGGCGACGGTAGAAACGGGGCACGGCCGACCACCCCGCCGGCGTGTCGATGTGGGAGTGTTTGACACACCTAAATACTCGGAAGTGAGAGCTATGTTTTGTTCAAACTTGCTGTTCCTCATAACAGTGAAGCGCGCGATAGCATGGCGCCATCAAGCTGTGCACAGCAGCCTGTTACACAATTTCCATTATACGCGGCTAACTTACAGAATACTGTTCGGCAAGAGCTAGGCGTTCGATTTATTCTGAGAAGACCTACCACTGTGTACGTAGGACACTCCAAACTATTACATAAGGATACTTTAGTAGTTTAGGTAAAAACTGTATTTAAAGTTTATCATAGTTCCACGTTCAAATGTGAAATAAGTGCACATTTATTCTTAAGGGAAAAAACTTCCCAAATGTAAGACAACCACTAGGTGGCAGCAAATCATCGCGTGCTTTTCAAATTTACAGTCCAAACTCTGGGTACATATATATTTTAACATTATTTTTTTTCTAGGTGAGTAATTGAAGTGTAGTAAGAGTATTGTACGTGTAGTAACAACGTAATGAAGCACTTTGCTTGTAAAGCTGATGAAGAATGCGGGCGCGCGCGCGTGTGTGTGTAGACATACCTGTCAGTCGGGTATTCACTACTGTGACAAGGTAAAGGCAAGTCTGCTGTAGCGTATCCCTTGTTACCTTACAAAAGTGTCTATTATGAAAATTTGTGGATCGGGCGAGAGTCGTATACGGTTCTGAAAGTTTGGATTGATGACAGACCGCGATAAAGATATTTACTTTAAATTTATGGCATAAATAAACTCTCGACATCGGATAAGTAAGACGAATAGCTCTTATTTTTCATCTGAGCGAAGCAACGAGGCTTGCGCTTACTTACTTAGCATATATTTGTTTCGACGACGAGTAATGCGATGTTGGCCTTACACTCTTAAAGGGACCTATTTGTCAATACCAAAAAATCAAAGAACGCTTAGATGTGTCACACGAGGAACGCAGCTCCGGCAGGAAGGCCTTGTTTCCAGTCAGCACGCGTCTTTCGGCTATTTTCTGAAATGATCCAACAGGTAGGCCTGTACTAATTTATAATAGGCTAAATTGCGCAGTAACAGTTAGTGTGATTTGGTCCCGCGGAGATCAAAACCACACTGAATGGATGCAGAAGACCCAGTAACAGTGTCTCCATAGCAACTCCAAATGATGCAGCCTCTCTTGCCAGACCCGGCCACCCTCCAAAAGGAACCGAAAGGAAAACAATTCTCACCTGCAATTATCAATGTCCCCCACCTATGCACGAAGCAACGAGAGCATTGTGAAGGACACGCTTCTTTCACTGTGTGTGTTTGTGCGAGTGTGTGTATGTGAAAGGGAGAGGGAGTGGAAGAACAGAGCGAGAGAGAGAGCGCAATATAGCCATTGGCCATTGTTTAACGTCAGCCAAAAGGAGTTGATACTGAGTGACTGAAATGATCATTTATATGCAAATAGGTGGAGATATTCTGAAGCCCAGTAGGCAAAAAATATATGAAGCACCACTTAGGTTGGCCATTAGTGGAAATGGCCTTTTAAGATACCTGTGTCATGTACGCTTCTCTCCATGCTTGACTACCATTCAATTTTGCAAAATGCAAAAACAATTGTTGAAAAATGTATTTAAAATATTTCAAAACGGATAGTCCGAGTGTCAACCACCATTCTGCTATTCTTTCTGTCGATCAGTTCAGCCCCGTTCCTTCCATTTAACAGTTCTGCCATTTTTTTTTTCTGTGTAAAAACGCGCCTCGGTCTTTTGTCTGTGAAATGAATCCGATAATTGTTGATTGGTAATAATGGATTTGTCTGATGCATGTCACAGGGTGAGTGTTCAAACACTACTTCAGTTATTAGAACAAACAATGACATTACGAGTGGGAACTATACAGCCAATCCATTAATGACACAGCCACCTCAGTGATCAATAATGTACGACTGACGTTAAATGAGCGAAAAAATAAAGCGCCAGCGAGAACCATAACGTTAATCTCCTGCTTTCTGCGTCTGCAATGAGAGCGAACTCATGCGATTGACTCTTTGACAGGGTTAACAGGTTTTTAGCCTACTGCGGTTTTCACCGCGGCCTCCGTAATTAATTTTCTCTCGTTTCGTCTATGGGGTTCAAAGATTCCGACACCGGGACAATCGGACTCCGTCGAGTGAGACCACTTGGCCGATCGTGCCGTGAGGTCAAGGGCCCGAGAGAGAACAGTACTTTATCTGAGTGTATTCTTTTTCAACACTCTTATGCGATTACATTATAAAGCACTCCAATTATTCCATGGACGCTCAGGATAATCTCTGAGATTATGAGAGATAATGGCCCGAATGGAATGGACGGTTAATTGCCTCCTCGACTCCCACAAAGTAGGCCTAATGTGAAAGAATGATTAAAGTGGATTGCTCCCAGAGAGTGGCAGAGATTCACAAAAATGTGCTTTACAAAGCAAAAGTATAGAATTTTACAGATATTGGTAATACTCTGAATTAACAGTGTCTGTTTAAGGGGTTTTTATTATGTCTTAATGTCTGTAAATTTCACCCCAGTGATCAAATTAATCTCTGGAAAGTGAATTGTGTAATATCACAATTTTTTTTGTGATAGTTGACAATCCTACAGTAGTCTCAACAATAATCCCAACAATCCCAACAATAATCCCAACAATCCTAACAATAATCCCAAAGGCTGAGAATAAAAATAAGGGTGGACAAAGAGCCCATTTACACACCTGACCAATAGTTTAATGCTGCACCTATAGATCTTCTGAAATACAGGTAGAGAGTCTGAAACCAAGTGACTAATGTTAAATGTAATTTTTTTCACACAACTACAATAAAAAAATGTATAAATATATCCATATGTATAGTATCGTTACACTTATTACTGCCACGTGTCTTTGAGATTTGCCCTTTCCACTGGTTTCCTGTGAGAGTGTGTGTGAGAGTGTGTGTGTGCGCTTCTGAGAGGGTTAGCGCTCCTTTGAACTAACAGGTGCTTGACGGGCAGCGTCGCGTGGATTAGCTTCCCCGCTCACAGAGACAGCGAGGATTAGGCATGCGGTTACGGTGAGCGCTAATTTGGACTGTTATGTGCTTTTCTGCTGGAATGACATTCCCTGGCATGGAAAGAGAATAGCCAGCTAAGGCGGAGTCAAGGGGAATGTCATCGTGCTTTTGAAAATGGGTCTGCAACTGGAATTTTAGGAACACTGCATCACGTGACCCTGGTGATTCTCAGGTGATTAAAAGCCTCAGCAGAAAATTGCAGCTGGTCGTTCCAGATTTTAATACCATGAGGAAAACAAGTTTTCCATGAGAAAAAACATGCATAAAAACGTACAAAAAATATGAATTTTCCTCCCACCATCTGTAAACATGGCTGCTGGCAATGTTTAAAGCTCACCTTTTAATTTTATTATATATTTGTGGCCAAGGAATTCAAAAGTGCTGAATAGACTTTCTATCTTGATGCCTAAAATCATAGGGTAAGTATCATTCCCGCATTAACAAAACCCAAAAATCATAGTGTAAGTATAATTCCCGCATTAACAAAACCCAAAACTAAGCTAAACAAAATGCTAGTGTTCTAGATTTGTGCAAGTCAGCCTGCACCAATCGAATTACTTCCCTTGAACCCTGTGAGAACAACAGATCTCCTGCTTGAGAGGTTTTACATCCAAACAGTGGAGAACTTCCATCATTCCTTAATATGGGTAGGGACACTGTTCTTATGCCCTTCACAAAAACAATGCTGATACTCTACTGTATGGAGAGTGTTATCAGTAGCACCTACTACATGCCTGGTATTAGCAGGCTCTAATACACATATTAAAATCAAATACTGGATGTGCTTGAGAGGATTTCAGGTGTGTGCGTTCTGTAGTTTTTCCAAGGGCACCTTCAGAAGACTGTTTGTGTGTGTGTGTGTGAGAGTGAGACAGTAAGAGAGGACAGATATTGAATCATTTTTCATGCGTATTGATGTCCTTTTACCCTTCTCTTCCACTTTTTTATCCTCCTTCAGTGAAAAATTTTGCAGCATCTCTTTAGAAAAGCACACACACACACACACACACACACACACACACACACACACACACACACACACACACACACACACACACAAACACA
>JAOYMR010000001.1:11693180-11705137 GCA_025802075.1 Tenebrosternarchus preto | reverse complement strand
CTCTCACCCACTCCCTCCACTGACTTCTGTTCTGAGATCAGTAATAGATTAGCTGATAAATGTATGTATTACATTTTTGAATGCGTGCCAACCTGCAGCATGACCTTCATTTCAGTGCCTGTTGATTCCAGAAAGCTTTTGGAAGCAGTTCAGATCTGTGAGAAAATCACTCCATATATATTATATACCCTTTAAATGATATCATTCTTATTGTGAGAAAAAAAATGAACTTTTGCATCAGTATTACAGTTGACACATACACAGAAAACAACAAAACAATGTAAAAAAAATGATAAAATGAATTGTTCAAACAAGAAGGAAATTAGATGCATGAGGCTGGGTAGCCAACGGCTGCCACCCCCAGGGTGGTCTTTGACCGCAGGGGTGGCAAATGCCACGCGCTACACCCGTGTTATTTGTCAAATGTGGCCCGGAGAGATGAGTGCATTTACATCACCATTCTGTCTGGGTAAAATGGTCAAGAACCTGTTTTAATGTACAGTGGATGTGTTTATAACTGTTTTCATGTGGATGATCTCCGTCTGCATGTAATATCGAATCCTAAGACGGATGAATCAACCGGGTGAAGCATACTCACACTACATTCACTCTGCAGCCTGCACCCTGCTACGTTGCTATGCCCTTATTGCCATGACGATCGTAATGTTAAACGCTCTACTCTCCTACCCCCCTTTGTACTGGAACGGCGATACCCTCCTTCACTTCCTACTTCGCTTGTAACACTGCAGGCTTCATGCAGTCGGCACTGTCTGCGTCACATTCGCAATCAGGAGTCTCGCGCGTGGGCTCAGGATAAACGGTACTCCGTCTCACTGCGCACCGCTCGCTGTATAACGGCTGTGAAGACAATAAACAACGGCTCGACTTGATTTCTCTTGATTTCTGATGTTGTGGAACACACTCGGAGAGCAAACGGCCCGTGTGGTATCAAAACATCCGTTGACGGCAGGCACCCCGAGTGGCGTGGTTCGAAGAGAGATGAGAAACTAGAGCTGGCCTGTCTGTGCAAAAGCAGCAGTAATGCGGTCTCTATTAACTGCACCGAAATTGATTTTGAGAAATTGGATTTCACCTTCCACAGATACACTGGGCAACAAAATTTGAGCGATTTTGTTTCACAGAAAAAAAGATGGACCATATAGTACTTTTAATGCTGAATTTTTCTACCAAATGTGCTTTTAAGTAACAGGGCAGTTAAATTTAGTAAATTATTTATTCATAAATAATACTGTTATTACACTTATGTAAAAACCTACTGCTAAACCATACAATGTATGTTTTTTGTCTGTATTTGGCCACAGGAACATTCCTCTTGTGTGCAGCAGTCTTTGGTATCTTCTCTGTACTATATGTAATGACATACAAATATACTGGGACAAAAAACTCAATAGGAGACAGAAATGATCATCCTGGTGCCATTTTCTTGTGAATAAAGTTCATCTGAGTGAAGAAGTGCAGGGCGGAGAGCATTAACAGGGAGGAAGCCTCACAGTTCGCTCATCTCCTCTAACACATGGGAGAAAGTCATGCCTAAAGGGCCCGAATACATACCCCTGTTGCACTCCAAGCAGATTCTCCTTTCTTATGCCCTCTAATAGCGAACCCACTGAGATTTGCTCTATAAAAACCCACAAATCTGAAATGGATCATTAGAATTCTGTTCTACTAAATCTCTCGGGCCTGAAGAGGCCATGGGTCAATTCAATTCCACCTCAGCAAATTAAAAGGCATCGAATTAACAGAATGAAGTCACGCGCTCCATAAAAAAACATTGTCAGGTGTTATTTCAATGTCATTCAACCCTTATCGGTGTATTGGTTTGCAGGTAAACAGGCCAATTCTCACTTTTACAGGCTGGATGGGTGAGAGACCTCTTGTATAACCCCGTAACCCCCCAGAACCTTTGAACTCAAAACGACAAATGAAGCACTTTCACATGTCATATTGGCCTAACATCTTGGTTCCATACAGTCCAGATCAGTGTGTTAAGGGCAGGTTTTAAGGGATAAATTCAATGTTAACATTTTAGTGTCAGACCACTGTGTGATTCTTTTGTCAACTTTGCTGGGACCAACCTCAGATTTGCCTTAGAAAAAAAACCCTACTGAGATGGTGGGGCAGGGGTTGGCGGGGGGGGGGGTGTTGGCTGCTCTGCTTGGTAAACATTTCACGTACCTGACAAGTGTTCTCACTTGACTAACTGAAAGTCAAGGATGCAGAGCAGTCTCCTGCTGGCTGGGATTGGAACGATGTGTGTGTGTGTGTGTGTGGGGGGGGGGTGGTCTGGCGCCCTTCACGGGGCGTGCCTGAGGCTGGATCCCACGCGCACGCTCTCCTGCGGCAGCTGGTGCTCGGCCTCATTATCTCCCTGGATCCTTCGTTACAGGGCAGGGGGGACAGATGTTCTGGCCACGGTTGCGGGGAAGAGCTCACGGGGTGTGGGCACCCGATCCGAAATCTTACTCCAAGTTTTGGAGCAAATGGAAAAAGTGCTTTAGAATCCTGGCACAAAAAAAAAAAAAAAAACATGCACACTTCCATAGAAATGTAGACAAATCACATTAGCATAGGTGTCATTTTACTAGCCGCTTGGTGACATTAAATGCTTTTCGCTTACTTTGTACCAGCAGAGGGTTACAGACGGAATAATCATCTAACGTGAAATATCATTTGGCTATCCTGACTGAAACGATACACCTAAAGAACAGAAAAGCGGGAAAATGTGCTGATTTGGTGTAATGTCTCATAAAGAGCATGGGGAACATTATGAGAGACATTTGGCTCTTAGCTGATGGTGCCTACACAATAAAAAAAAAAAGAGCACATACAGGTAATGGAAACCGTGAAACGAACGTGTTCACAGCAGAGAGGGTGAGAGAGAAAGAGAGCGGCGTTACTTAACAGAGATGAAACAGGTTGTCAGGGCTTGATGTCATACATATATCACACGGTGTCGGTGTGTGTACGGCCCCTTTGATGCACGCGCGCGTGTACACGCGCAGAGTTGAATCTGTACTTACGCACGTGTCAAGAACTCTTAGTGGCACGCTGAAAATACGGATCGTGAAGGGAGCTGACAGGCGGAGAGGAAGCCAACGGCGTTCAAAGCCTCCGTTTGCCCCCCCCCCCTCCAACAGACACAAGACATTCCTCATCCCACTCATAACCACTCTCACCTCATATCTGTCGATCACTAAACAAACCTGGCACTTTTGCAGCTACAGATTTCTGTCATGTATTACCCAGCCTTCCCGGTGTCTTTCTGCACAGCAGTACAGAGGGGAAGGTGAGAGATAAGCATAGAGAAGTGGAGACAGAGGACAATTCAGAGGGTCCTCTGGTAATGTGATAAGATGAGAGGACTCAACCGCCCAGCATCATTTTCTTCTTTTTTCCGAACTTGGCCGGCGTTTAAGTGGATGCTAGGTGGAGTCAGCAACATGGAGATCAGCGAGAACATGCCCCCGCTCGCTAATCCACACCCAGCCTGGTAATTACACATGACGGAGGCAGCTAGGAGCTGAAATCGATTTTTCTCTGACACTGTGTGTAACCCGCCCCCCCCCCCCCACGCCCACACCACTGCCTCGTTTACACCCACGATGCACCTGCCATGAAGCTGGACTGGCGTCCTCAGCTCCCCTCTGCCCCGTGCACGAGCGACCACAACACACGGCGGGAACGGTCGCTCTGCCTCGCCCCTCTCCGACCGGAGAGTAAGGAAGCAGCATTCCGGAATCTCACATCCAATGCCGGCGTTCCGGTTATTTCTCGGAGCTGAGAATGCAGGTGCAGACTACTGGCAGCACGGCAAGTTCCGCTATCTCCTAAATTACAGCTGTCAGGTGTAATGGATTGTCAAGATGCTCATGGGGCTGCGGCTTCTTTTTGTGAGCGCTTGGACTGACATCAGGAACCACTGAGTCAACGATGCGGTCAGAAGATAAGCTCTATCTGCAGAAGGCCAGCCTGATGTGCTTCGTATAAACTCTCCTCGATCGATACACTATTCTCTCTCTCTCCCTCTCTCTATCTCTCTTGCTCTTTTCGGTTCAGCAGGTGAAGTCTATCTGAGGAAACTTGGCAAAACAAGAAGGTTTTCATGAAGGAGACCCACGAAGACGGAGTCGTTGGTAGGATGCGGGCGGGGGAGCTGTGTGGTCTGCAGAAACTGAAGCACAGCATTAACAGGAGAACAGTGGTCCTACCACCTGAAGCTCCAGACCACAAGCAGCTAAACGCTCCTTTACCCACACATGTTAATACGCCTTAAGACCTTGAACATTTGAGAGGTCTGCCCTGGCTTGTGACAAAATGGCAGATGTGGCCAATCGCGGGTCTGGAGACGTGGGTGTAGACTGGCAGTAGGAAAGCTGATCTGAGTTCAGTCATTTTGATGTCCAGTCCCTACTTCATCCACCGTGTAATATACCTGTTTAGGACTGTATGATCACTGTCGATACTGTCAGTTTGGTGACAGCAGTGACCAATCCACTACTCAAAACCACAGTCGCCAATCCACTACTCAAAACCGCAGTTGGGCTGCTGCCATAGCAACAAAAAAGGTTTGAACGCCTGTCACACAACTCATCTGCCTGCCTTAAAGTGCAAAATAGACTTTAGAAGTTCAAATCTGTTTACTTCATTTTATGAGTTCTATGCTTCTGGCCCTGTCTGCATCCGTACTGCTCTGGTGTTGTTTACCAACATGCGAAATCAACTACATATTGTGTTTCTGAAGAAATTAATTGTGTCTGTATGGGCTATATTTTTAAAGCAGGGTGCTGTTTAAATCCATTTGTGCAAATTAAAGATTTAGGATATGACTCCTATAAATGGGAACATCAGTAGATATACTAGTAACTACGGCAGTTATCAGAAAATCTAGAAAATGTGTTTTTTAACCTTATTCTAGCACTGACTCGCTAATACACACACACATACACACACACACATACACACACACCCTTCTTCTGGGAGGAGACACGTGTGTTTGCATCACAGACAAGCTTCCCCTTCTCCCATTTATGATTCTGAAATGCAAAATCTGAACTTTTTGCTGCTGCAAAACACTGGGACCAGTATGAGCACTGGGACCAGTATGAATATGTATCAGCATTTATCCTTCTATCCCCCCCCCTCCCTCTCTCTCTCTCTCTGGTTCCAGTACTTTCTGTTTGAGCCAATGTTGCTGTGTTGCCCCACCTCAGTAACACAGCAGTTTTCAGAGGAAATATATTACAAGCAGCACCAATCATAATGGATTTCTTATGCTGAGGATTTATTAGTATGGTCTGAGTATTTATTAGTATGGTCTGAGTATTTATTAGTATGGTTTTCCACTTTGCACAAGGTAGATGATGGCAGAAGTGCATGACAACCATAGCCTTTAATTAAGTGACTATCTGAAAGAATCGGCCATATTGTAATTACAGCTCCAAAAATTCAAATTGCATTGTTTTTGGATGTTTTTTAAAAATTGTTTTTGTTGAAACAAAGCGTAATCAGTCAGTTTTACAGTGTCTTTTTTTTTTTTTTTAATGCCGAGCCCAACCGGCTCCGAAACGATCGCCAGGTCTACACCGTAAAGTTGCCGTGGAGACACACGGAGCCCTAAAGCTCCGCCTCCCGTCCCAGTGACTTCTGTGACAACTTTTCTGCAGCATGTGCAAAACGCCACGCTTGGGTGTGTGCGCTCGAGTGTGTGTTTTGAGTGTGTGCGCTCGAGTGTGTGTGCTCAAGTGTGGCTAAATGAATTGGCGCGCGTGCCAGGGGCAGGGGCCCCTGCTGCCCCATCAGATGAGTAAAGCGAGGAACACATCAAGTGGCTATGACAGAGTGGACTGTCTGTCTGAGCACGGGGATCAGCCATTACCTCTTCATGTCAGAGCAAATTGGAGGAGATGCACTGAATCAGAGAAGGAGAGTGTGAGGAAAATGAGACAAAGAAGCAAAAAATCTCTCTCTTTCTCTCTCTCTCTCTCTCTCACACACACACACACACACACACACACACTCAAAGCTGGTGATATCCCATTGCCTTGCCTCTACTGTGCTTCAGTCATTACTGACTGTTTGCCAACCACTTACCTGAATCAGACAGTGCTAAGAACATCTCCACACTGTGTACTTGGTTTGAAGCATCTCCCTTATACAGTCACGTTAAGAGGCGTTGGCGTCCGTCATCCCGTGAGCCTCAGAGCTGCTTCTCTCGCGAGATCCGCATGACGCTCAGGTGCTGTTAGAGCTGACCAATCACAGGTGGCGTTAGCAATGTGCACCCCCTGCAGAGCTTCAAGAAGAGGGCGGTCCCAGTGGGCAGGCGTTACACACACTCAGATAAACAGAGGTTTAGGAGAAACACAATAACCCAGCAGCACTCATAACCAATTCAAATTCACAGAAAACAACATGGATATTGCATCTTGGTCAGTTTTTTAAGGATTGATCCTTAGAAACTGTGCCCCTTAAATTTCCCAACAAGACAAAATGTGATTTCTTTTGTGTTATAAGACTTTCAGTTCAATGTTTATGTTTTGAAAATGAGAAGGTACATCTAGGAAGACAAGTGAAGCATCACTACATAAGTCTCATCTTCAGACTCATATTCAGACTCATCTTCAGACTCTCGCATGTCTTTATTCGCATTACATCACTTCTTTTTGGTGACTAACAGATCAAATTCAAAATCCACAAGCTGCATTTAAGAACTTGACCCTGCTATTCATTTATCTCAAGCAACAACCTTAAATGACCTAAAGGAGAATCACAGGCCGTTATCTCAGAACTTGGACCAGGCTCCACCTTATCTCCACAACCTGCTCATCCAATCTAATAATCAAAGCTTAGTACTGTGTCTTTGTGTAGTCCGAAGAGAATGCAACTACTGGATCTGCATGGAAAGTTCCAGAGAAAACGAAAAGAACCTCAGTGTTCCTTAATGTCCATTTCTGCTCAGCCAGATCACCTCATTGAGGTCAGGGAAGATCACATAAGCTTCTACACACACAAGAGGAAGGTCTGTGAAACATCATTAATTGCAGTGGATCAATCCTATTTATTTAACAGCCAATTTCTTCCTAAAGTCAAGAATTCTGTTAACGACGTAATGGTGAGTCCTTGATTTTGTTTGAACATGACAAAAGACTCAAATCAATATGGAATAAAGTGTAATAACGGCATGCAAAACAAAACACACAGAGCAGCTAAGCTACAGCCGAACAAGAGGAGCAAGAAAAATGAACATTACATGTAAAAGAAATGAATATCACATGTTAAAAAAATGAATATCACATGCAGTCTGGATAATAAGCACATACGAATCCTTGTGTCTAAGACATTTGTTTTGGGCCCTGAATAACTCCAGAACGTTCAATGTTCTGTTTACCTTCTCAAACCAAACCATCTGCAAGAGAAACAAACAAAAAACATGATTTTATGTTCCAAGGTGGCATTTACATTCTTTGAGGGAAAACTGAAAGGCAATAGTACGTTTCTTATACATGATTATGAGAAGTGACAGACTTCTAACACAAAACGTTTTTGGACATGGAAATTTAGAAAACATTTGAATAACACGCAACGTTTGGATACAGATAGTTTCTGCTACTTCTCTTGTAAAAATAAATCAACAGAGTTCTCCATTTTTGACATCTTTGTGGTAGGACACCAAGTTTGACGTTTGCTTTCATGCAAGACCGCTCCTAAATATGCAACACCAACTGAAGTGGCCTCCAGAAAACATTGTCTTCTCTGTAAAATAATTTTCAGGACATCTTTTCACATGCTACAATTCCGCCAAAAGTCTTGTTACTCACGGTACATTCCAGATATTTTCTCAGTAGAATCTAGCTAGCCTAGCTACTCAAATACCATTTAAAATTAGCCCTCCGTTTTAATAATGCCTAGCTCCTCGTACATAGAGTTTACATACATCTTCACACAAATCTAATATTAATGGTCACATTTAGAAAATAATCTATCACCATTGGTCTTTGATTTACTAAGGGAAGTCAACAGTTTGATCATTGCTACCTTGTCTGTGGATGATATAAAACTCAGTCATCTTACATCAAAAGTTCCACATCAAAAGAGTCACAGCCCAAAGCATCTTTCCTGAAATGTCACCTTTTTGCATGTAGAGAGAAGATCAAAGGAGGCAGAATTTCATGGGAGAAAAAAAATGAAATAAATAAAAACAACCACAAAAAATAAATAACGTTCTCGCATCCAAACTTCATTCACTCATTCCCACGCAGCCTTGGATCATGTGCATTTTTTTCCCGAGGATTCTGCTTATTTTTTCATTTGTATTTTTGGCTTCTCCTCATGACAAAATGAGACGCCCCTCTGTGCTGACTCCTCCTCCTGTTCAGACTCCTCCTCCTGTTCAGAACTTTGCCCTGACTGAGTGAGCATGCAGCGAACAAGCTCCTCCCATGCGGAGGTCGCTATCGCAACCGCTCCGGCTCCGCCCAGCCGGCTCCGCCCAGCCGGCCCCGCGTCGGCTTCCAGGCCTCCGGTTCCCGTGAGCTCCACCCGTCCGTCGAGGCTACACACAAAACACGGACGCGTCACGAATGAAAGACAGAGAGGAGAGTGTCAGAGAAGAGTGGGGCGGTGTTTTGGGGCGGTGTCTGGGTGGGTGGGTGTTTGGTTGGGTTGGGTGGTTGGGAAGTTCACAGAACAGATCGAGCACATCCCTCCCTTGGAGAGGAGAGCAAGTGGCTTGAAGGGGAAAACGAGCGGGACGTTTCATCTGTCCTTGCGAGACCCAGCATCCAACGTTTGGCTGGAGCTTTTAACCTGAACACTTGCCTCCGCGTTCTCTCCTCCGCCTCCGCCTCGCTCTGCTTCGCAGGTGCCGGAGATGCTCTGATGCTGGTCCATGCCATAAAACTGCCGTCCCTCTTTGCTCCGAGCAGACAGACGGCCCTGTTCTATGCTTCCGGTGCTATTGCACTTCTTCACCAGTGGCGGCAGCAGTGAGCCGGGTGTGAGGAGAGAGCTGAGGGACAGGCTGCTGAGTGTCTCAGATAAATGTTCACTGTTAAACGCCTTAGTCGATCCATCCTCGATGCCCGTGTCCTCGTCCGAGGGTTCAGTGGAGTCCTGCCTGTTGCAGGCGGGGCTGTAGCTACCTCCGCGGCCGCTTGGGCTCATCTGGTGCACCCTAGCGGCCTGGAGACTGACGCCAGTCTGAGCGGGGGACGTTTTTCGGCTGCAGCCCAGGGAAGGGAGGGGGTCGTCGGGCAGAGGGCAGACAGAAGGCACGGGCAGCGTTAGCTCCCGCGAGGGGGAAACACTCAAGCTCTGGCCTTCCTTCAGCATGGGGTGAAGGCTGCCCACACAACGGCCTGTGTTCAGTGACGACTCGCTGTGGGATACAGGCTGAAAACAAAGACACCACGGTGTAATGAGGAGAGCCAAGGTCTCGCATACCACCTCATCCTAAATATACAGGTCTTAATGCACATGGTGAGTTCCAGTAATTATGGAGATGTACTGTATATAAATGCCAAATTCCAATTATTATATTAAACATTTCCACCAAACTGCGACATAAGCTAATTTTGGCGCATGCAGTAGCTCAGGAACCTGACTAACCTAAACAGCGTAATCTTATCGCTCTCCCAGCAGCCCTAGTGACTCAGGCTGAGAAAAAATCCAAACACTGTCAACTTGAGGTTGGGAGGTGAACTGGCACAGTCATGTGTGGCAGGAGAACATCTTTGTGAAATCTCCCAGATCTCACAAGTGGCTTTACGGTATTATTGCTTCAGATAAACACAGTTTAAAGCGCTTCATACCTGTGAGCTTACGATCCTGCTGTTGGCCCCGGGGGACCGGAGTGATGCCCAGGAGGCAGGCGAGGCGAGGCGGACGGCCCCCGTCTGGGCGGGCCCTCCCGCCTGGCTTCCCGGGGGGACGGCCGTGGCCGGGTGGAAGAACTCTGCCGGGAGATGAAAGCGGGGTGAGGCAGCCCTCCCGTCTCCCACACCGCCACGTCGGCTGCCATCTGCTGCGAAGACGGAAAGTTCAGACAGGCGCAGAACGTCACACGCGGGGAAGCACGTGACCACCACAGGCAGATGGGAAGGGAGGTATGAAAAGGAAACACGTGCAGACAGCAAAGCACGTAGGACATCTCACGCGACTCGCAGAGATGCCTCAGGCAGCCAGAGAGACAGGCAGCCAGACACACCACATGCTGAAAGCAAGACACATGAGACTCCACGCTCAGCCAGGGAGTTTAGCCGAAGTTAATGTCCCCCCAACTGTGATCCACCAGCTGATAGCCACCGGTGGTCCTGAACACTGATGCTACCGCTGAACAAGGAAATGAAGCTCTGTGTATCTTTCATTCTGAATCATGGTTGACTCCATCATCACATCACAGTGGGAATGATCCACTAGTTCATTAATCGCCCATTTAAACAGCTTTATTGCAGCTATGTCTCCCTCATACAGTGGTGATTTAATCTACTCACTAAGATTTCATCTATTCTCTACCTGTTCATCACAATTGTTTTAATACATAAATAGAGAAAGAACCAATCTGTGTTTTTAAGAATATGTGACACATTGCCATTTTGAAATGCCATTTTGATACATTGCAAATTTTGGACAATTGCGATATACGTGAGTAATGTGGTTTCATGTCTGAGCGCAATTTCGTGCTGTCCGGATCACTAGCTTGCAAGATCACTGAGCTACTGAGTCATTACCGCGCATGCAAGTGATCTTCCCAAACAAACCATTTGGCTCCACACCATTTTCCCATGAGTCATTTTATTACTTTGAATACAGAATCCCAGCAATGGAACTGAATCTGACTGAACAACAATTTTTCTTTCTCTCTGCGCCTAGGTTATCATACTAGCCATGGCTAACTGTCTTCTCCCACTGTGGGAGGGGTATATTTTGGTAATAAGCAGGCCAAATCTTCGCCTTACGGCAACCAAGACGACACAGTAGTGTTGTTCTGACGCTGTTGGAGGGGAGGGAGGAGGCATTTGATGCCCAGTTTAGTCCTAGAGGTTAACCCTTTAAAGGGTTACTCCTCCTGCCCAAAACAGCCATTCCAGATAATCAGAACAGTATGGAAGGTTTAGTGCTTTGAAGATACCATTATGTCCAAAGCTCTGGGGGAAAAAAAACCTTGACAAAACACATAAAGCACACAGAAGTGGCAGCTAACCTTGACTGTGAGGTGATGTGTGCTGATGAGGAACCGACTCTCCCTGCTCCTGGAGGTCCAACCCGGGGGCTTTGCTGCCCTCGCTCCCCAGGCTGGGAGTCCTGCTGAGGGGACACGACGCCCTGCTCTTCCCCGGCGTGGACTGGAGCTCTTCCAAGCTTTGTGAACCACTGCTCCCTCTCTCCTGCAGAGAGAGCAGAGCTGTGCTAGCAATTGTGCTAGTGGGGAATAAGGTTCAGAACACCTAGATTGAAAAGCTATACCTATTACCATTCTTCAATGGACACAATTAGGCTAGCGTTACTTGTGGCTAGCGTTACTTGTGGCCAATGCTAGTTTGGTACTTATATGCTTTGCTAGTTGTGATTTATAAGTTTGATATACCATATCAAGTTTGTCATAAGTTTGCTATAGGGCTTTTACATTTTGGAAGATTCTACCATTTGATAAATCTGCATATAAACTTAATAAAGACCAGGGTTTGCCTGAGGCCTGTAAAGCCTGTCTTATACAATATGAGACTACATCAGGACTCTAGATTCCTGCCTGCATTGAGGTGTTACAGCCACCTAAAATGGCATTTTACTCATTCTGTAGAGTGCACACACATTTCCTGCAGATATTACATGCGACGCAACAGGGGTTGTGATGTTTGAAACCTGCAGTGGAATTACTCCTGAACCCATTTGAAAGCTGCAGTGGAATTACTCCTGAACCCATTTGAAAGCTGCAGTGG
>JAOYMR010000001.1:11680437-11693080 GCA_025802075.1 Tenebrosternarchus preto | reverse complement strand
GCAGTGGAATTACTCCTGAACCCATTTGAAAGCTGCAGTGGAATTACTCCTGAACCCATTTGAAAGCTGCAGTGGAATTACTCCTGAACCCATTTGAAAGCTGCAGTGGAAATACTTCTGAACCCATTTTGGTTTTAAATCACACTGAAACCACCACCACCTCAGACAGGCTCTTCTCACAAATGCAACACAGCACGTCCCTCCCTTCAGACAGGCTCTTCTCAACACGGTACACCCCTCCATTCAAACAGACTCTTCTCAACACGGTACACCCCTCCCTTCAAACAGGCTCTTCTCAACATGGTACACCCCTCCCTTCAGACAGGCTCTTCTCAACACGGGACGTCCCTCCCTTCAGATAGGCTCTAGGCTCTTGTCAACACGGCACGTCCCTCCCTTCAGACAGCTGCACGTGTGCTTTCTTCATGTCCAGTTTCTCACAATGGGACTTATCCATCCGCTAAAACATCTCCCAGATACTAACTAAATATATCTGATGGAATAATTTTTTTTATAAGGAAATTTTTTTTATTGACTATTAAATGTGAATCAGGCCGTACATTATGTAAATGTGAATCAAGAATTTTATTATATTAATTATTAATTATACTTAAACAATTAAAATAAGTGGTCATATCTTAATTATGTAAATATGAATTTTATTTGCAGTGAACAACAGTAATAATAATGTGTATTATGTTAATTATTGCTGAGTGAGTGGGCTGGTAGGCTCTGCCAGACACCCTCCAGTAGAATAGATGTCAGTGTTTTGAAGCTGAAGGTGTTTGCTCTTTGACACGCATCCTTGAGCAGGTTCTCTGAACGACGCCGGTGGAGGTTTGATCTCTCCTCCGTCTGGGTTCATGTCTTCGGCCCTGAGAGGGCTGCTTTGTTTGGCGCAGATTTTTCTATGACAGCTCTGCAACTTTGCCCATGGACACCTGCAGTGTGGTCTCCTGTCTAATTCCCCTGCTTGTGCTGGGTCCACAGAAACACAGGCCTATATCATTATTCTATGCCTGTTATCTACATGCTAACACATTAGCATTCTGGCACTGCCTGTTGTATTCCAAAGGAGCTGAATCTATAATCCAATGCGACAGTCTCAGCAGGGAATATTCCTTGTTCTCCTGGTTCCTGTAGTTAGTATTCTATTCCACAACTGCCTCAAGTCTGTAGAACATTGCGTATCAATAATGAATTAAGAAAAATAATTATGAGAATGACTGGGCTCATCCGACTCTTCTTGTTATGAATTGGACGTCAAATTAGCAGTGACTCAGCGAAAAAACAATAAATCCAGCCAGAGGGGAAAAAAAAAACTATCACCAGCCGTCAGCCAATGGCCAAAAGCATAAGTAATATACAAACAGAAGAACTCCGATAAGCTAATTAGCTAATTAAACACACATTGATTAAATTAAGTAAGCAATTAAGAATATCTGCAGTATAATAAATTAGACCACAGTGATGTTTGTGTTTGTATATGCACATATGTGTGTATAATGGGGAAAGAGGGAGTGAAGTACACACACACACACCTTGCTGTCTCTAACAAGTAGCTGATACACACTGTGGTCATCAAGGCTCAGGTCATCAGGCAGTGCCGGCGATGATGACTTGTCAGACAGCTGCTCTGACATCAGCGAGGCCTGTTCCACCTCAGCCAATCGGATCTGGCAAAGAAATAACATGTTCAAGACACAGAATGAGGTGTCATATTAGTGTCAGGCAGTTCCTGAGTCCCGGTGTAACTTGCATAAATATATGTAAATGAACCATGCCCTGTTCAGTTGACAATGATTTATGATTTCTTATTATATATTAAATTATGTTCAGAAAACAGGTGGGAGACTGACTGAAGGGGGAGGAAAACCTCTATCTTCTATGAGGATATCTGAAATCGGTTCATATCTGCTCTTACACATCACATACACACTCACACATGCTCTGTAGGGAAAATTATTGTTTTGACAATGAATTTCTTCACAGCATCTACAGTTTAGCCATTGAAGTGGTTGGAGTCGACAAAGTGTATAATTTAACCAGTTAACATCAGGCAAAATATAGTCTATTTCTACCTATTAATGTACATGTCTCTTTAAAGAAACACCTTATTAATTCTGTTTTCCACTGAAGTTGAAGTTCATTGACTTTTGTCACAAGCTGCAATTTTTAGCGCACGGACGTGTACAGGAATTCAGCACACACTTCAGCAGCTCCACGTCCTTTACTGTGATCGAACGAACGCCTCCTACATCACCAAGCTGCACACGATCTCGTCTGCGCTCTGAACGCACGCCCACGCCCGCACAGGAAGTGATGACGGAAGCAACAAGATTTCTTTATACGGCTGGAAATTCAACGTGCTCCTTCTGCCGAATCCGTGTGTGTGTGTGTGTGTGTGTGCATTGTTCCCGCTCCACACATAACCTGATGTAAACAGCAGGTAAGATCAGTGGAAGCGTTACATTACACTCCTGTTTATTCCCCACCTCGCGAGGATTAAGGGCAAAAAATTTTTTTAAATCCACACAAACAAGAACAATCAATTTAGGGACTCTGGGCTCTGCTCTGCATTTGCTTTGCACCGGGTGTTAGAAATTTCTTTCTTTTTTGAAAAAATTGCACCTTACAAATCACCACCTTTATTCTGACTTCGCAGCTCTGTGGAAATCGCCTGTTTCCCGGTGCCTCGGCACTTTGTCTGTGTAATGGATGAGAGGCAGGATCAATGAAAAGGAGTGTGTTCACGGTGTCGGCGGATTGGCTGGCGTCTCCCAGGCTGGAGACACTGTAGCGATCACTGGCGCCCCTCCTCCATCTCCATATGGCAACACAGATACACCAGCTTCAGATCTTATGCTAATTGGCATAGGATGTGCGCTCATTTGCATACGAGCCAGCGTGACGCTAACGTCTGGATGCGGTGCGGGACGCGAGGAGCGTGGAAGGAGGGATGTGCTGAATGCGCGCGAGGACGGAACCAGCGGGAGGCCGCGTTGCCACGGTGCCGTCCAAATGCATGTCAGCCTCCGGGCATGCTGGGAAAATCGCTCCCATGCAGGTATGCAGCCCACAGCACCGGTCTGGCCCAAAATGGACCGGTGACCAGAAGAACAGAGGACAAAGCCACACTTACGACCAGAATTCAGGCTGAACCCGAAATGCGTGTAGTTTTTAATCTCACTTGGGTCGAGATCAGAGAGGAAGAGACATTGTTGTCTAAACAGCTGATAAAGGTTCGAACCCAAACAGTCTCAGAGCTCAGAGCAGAACTAATCCAGCTTTGGAGTCTCCATGCTGTCATTACAACTTTGCAACTTGATATCAAAGTAATTTGTAGTTTATTTCTTCTCCCTGCTTCTCTGGTTTCAAATCAAAGGAACCCCTCACAATATATACATACATTTGAATCTACTGTATGTCTTCAGTTACTAGAATGTGGTTAGACTGTGAAGGCCCTGCTTCAGTGGTTACCTGTGAATCTGCTGGAACACCTGTCTCCTCCCATGAGTGTAGCGTGGACCGTGTGGCGTGTGCTTGTATGTAGCGTGTACTCTACCTCTCCTGTGTGGCCCCTGCAGTCACGGCACACGGCTGGGGAGGAGTAGTGGTGAAATACTGATCCTGACAGGTTATCAATCATCTCTCCCTCCAGAGAGTCCTTAATCAGCAGAGACACGCTGTCCAGCCACAGGTTCTCCTGCACGCACACACACACACACACACACACACACACACGTGCATGCATGCACACATGTGCACACACCATTTAATTCTCAGGGGTCCACAGGGTCATAATATGAATTGTGATTTCGATGACATCTGTCAGTCTGTCACAGACAGCACTGGAGGTCATCAGAATGAAATCACTGCCCATATTGAAACAAACCCACTACCACCACATCGCCGTCTCTCTCTCTCTCTCCCTCTCTCTCTTTCTCTCACTCTCTCGCTCGTTCTCTCTGTTTTTCTCTTTCTCTCTGGTCTCGCACACACTCAGTCACGCTCTCACCACACACACACACACACACACACACACACACACGCGCGCGTACATGTAAAATGTATTCACTCGTCATGCATAATGTTGTCAGCAAGACAATCTTTGTAGTCTGGCCAATTTATTACACATCACCACTAGACACAAAGTGCCTCTCAAATCAATCCACTGCATGTTACTGAAACTATTGCTCACTAGCACTACAATATCCCCTCATTTATACACGTTTACACACACACACACACACACACACACACACACACACACACACACACTACGCTACTTCCTCTACTCGTCTGTGTCCTGGACCGCTGTACAAGCGATTCACTGGGAAGTGTGTGACTGTGGGTGTGTGTGCTTGTGTTGTTTGCATAAAAAAGAAAAACAAAAAGAATAGTAATTTTATTAACTATTAAGCAGCAGAGCTTATGAAGCGTTTTTTCCTGTCCCAAAGAAGGGGGCTCACTGATTCCTTAAACAGCAGATGGTCCTGAAACCTGGTGGGCAAGGTTATTAATTACACATCACCATTAAAAAGTGCTTCGCAGATTAAAGAGTGAGCTTAACAAGCCTTCTGGTTCTTTCAGAATGTGTTTGAGCTGTAAGAACATCATCATTTAATATATTCAAAGCGATTAACTTAATCAGACTACTTGTATTTGATTACTTACAGGGGGAGGGGTCAAAACACTTTATTAAGGGAGTCCTGCCGAACAGACGGATTTTTTTTTTTTGCAGAAAGCAATGAATCTGGGACTTGACATGTGACTTTTATCTATTATTCCTCTGCTCAGACACAGCTGCTAAACTTGGCAAGTGACTGATAAGTTGGACTTTGCTGGACTTCAGGCCTACAGCACCAGACTAAACTGCATTGGTTCTATTTCTTTCATGTTCATTCTCCTCCTGCCTCTTCTATTTCCTCTCTCCAGTGTCTCTCTGACTGTCTCTCCCTCCCTCGCTGTCTCTCCCTGGCATGAGACGATGGAGGTAGGATGTGCTCTTCTCAGCTACCCACCGAGGGCCACTCCCTTTGTCCCAGTCGGGTTCCTGTAAGCATACCCATAGCGCCCGCTACCCATTGGCAGAGATGACGCCAATCTGCCGCCCCAGAAACCTTGGGGCGACCGATCCGTACCCTACCGATCGCCACGGCGATCGCAGCTGGTATTCTTCTTTTCCGCTTCCTCCTTACAAACCAGCCCCTCACACGTGTGTCCTGAAAAAACTCCTGGGTTGTTAACTGATGCCTCCACGCAGCACCCAGCTCAGGCATTGACAGACACACTGTGCATGGCACACGCCAGTACCTTGGACCACCGGTAGTTAAGATGAAAGACCATCCAACACTTAAGGCCCTCAGACCAACAAAGCTTCACCTGCTTTAAAGTCAAAGTGGACATGGTCTGTAGTAGTACATCAGAGGTTGAAGCCAAGCAGCGTGGTCAACAGTGCAGCCCCGGCAACACCATCCTTGGCGATGTAACCATGCCGACGCAGCATCAGCAGCTAGACTCAGCAGATCTGAGGAATACACCCTTGGTACCACTCACTAATCGCACGGCTTTGGCTGTGACAGATTTCAAACCTGGGATCACGCCAAGGGTGGGAAAGGAGCTTTTACAAGAAGGTCTTATCACCAATGCTGTTTTGTTACAGAGTGCTGATTGAACTTACAACCTAGTGTCTTACTCATGTTTCTGGCCATTACATTATTAATGCTCTGCGCAGTGTAAAGCGTGTTTAGTCATTAAAAGTTTAAATGAGTGTGGGTTGTGTTTCTGGTAGTTGTAACAGGAGCGAGGTTCACTGCCTGCGTGGCTGTTTTTTTTACCCCAAGGCTTTTGTTTACGTTCCCTCGTGTGGCAAGGAGAACCATGTTTCCGGAAAGTTCCTCCTACCTGCTGTAGGGTTTTTTTTTCTGATATTTTTTTTCTGATATTTTTCTTACACGTTCTTAAATATCACTTCGTTCTCCACTCTTTTGTACTTTGAACAGGCTGTTGAGAACGTCCCCCTGGGTGGAGACCACTGGGTGAAGACCCCTGGGTGGAGACCCCTGGGCGTGGTGAACAGACCTGCGCTGGCACATGGACGGCAGCGGAGAAGAGAAGCAGCATGACACACGCAGTCTCTCTCTCCCTCTCTCTCTCTCTCCCTCTCTCTCTCTCTCTCCCTCTCTCTCTCTCTCTCCCTCTCTCTCTCCATCTCTATCTCTCTCTCTCCCTCTCTCTCTCTCTCCCTCTCTCTCTCTCTCTCCCTCTCTCTCTCTCTGTTGTTCAGCTGGTATGAAAGAAGGTGGCAGGGAATCGCATCATGCTGGCATCACACCGGATGCAACAAACCACAGAATCACACTGCCAATCACATGTCTGCTGGGTGTTCTTTCATCCAAGGTCTGGTTTAACTGGGTCATCTTTTACTGACTGTCACTCTTCTCTCTCTCTCTCTCTGTTGCATAAATGATTCCGTTCCGTTCCTCCCTCTGTTCATCGCTCCACCCCCTCCTTTGCTCCTGTGTCACGTCTTACGCCCTGGAGCTCCCACTCTTGCCTCCCCAGTCCTCGCTTTGCTCCACCCTTTCCCCTTTCCCAAGCTTCTCCTCCATCTTTCCCTCCTATATCCCTCCGCCCCTCGGCAAGCCATCACCTGTCAAAAAAAAAAACCCAGATGCCGTCTCCTCCCAGAATCCCGCTCTCATTCCTTTTTGGCTTTTGCCGTATTAATTATTTAAACAGCGTCTCCTCTTGTCTTCTCCGTCTCTCCACTTCAGTCCTGTGCTGCAGGTTGTTCTGGGTTTTGCTGGGTGTAGTCACAGAGACGGAGGTGACAAAGTTGGAGGGAGCGGGAGGAGGAAGTGGACTGAGGGGTGGGGTGGGGGGGGGGGGGTGGTTGTGGGACCAGCTTGGTGCTGCTGTATCCAAAACGGCCCAGTCACCACAGCGACCAGGTGCCACTGCAAAAGCTCAGCATGCTATTCCTGCCACACCATGGCCAGAAGACCACTGTAGAGCCTTTCACTCATACAGCTACACACACACACACACACACACACCCCAATGGCTCACAGCTGAAATTTTTTATGTGTGTGTGTGTGTGTATGTGTGCATATGCATTCCTAACTTGACAACTTGCTATGAAGCAGGTATTCCTAAAAGTAGAAAGAACATTACTCGCAGTGATGGTGTCAACGTTCGGTGCCGAGTGTGCCTGACACTGTGGGATGTTCCTTGACTTTGTGTTGTCCTAACTCACATCACGCTGCTTCCCATCTATTACCTCGTTCCTGTCCCATAAACACAATCATCTCTTCCCGCCGAGTGTCAGGGTGTCCGTCAAATGTCAAAAGAGGGATTTCAAATCAGGAGGAAAAAAAATGGATTATGGAAAAGCTTCAAGACAGCTGTGGCTGAGCAGAAAAATGTTCTACCTGATCCAAAAAGAACCACTTCATTTCCTGAACTAATTAATTTTATTTCTGAATTTGAATTTCGCCAGCTTCTTTACTATTTTACACAGATTTACAAGCAGCGGGCCCTTATTTATCAAGGTTCTGATGCTAAAAACTCCAGCATTCAGATCAGCTCAAAGAAATTAAAGGCAAATCCAGACTTGAGAATGTAAGAAGAATTCATATTCTGCAAGGTATCATGTATCAACTGTAAATGGAAGTTATCTTCCAGGGGGACTGTGTGAAGAAACGCTAGGGTTAGGTAACCCTAACCCTAACCCTAACCCTAACCCTAACCCTAACCCTAACCCTAACCCTAGCAGCGTGAACAAGCCCTGTCAACACTCACCTGTGCGGGCGAGTAAAGCTTTTTGTGGTTAAGTGACTCGTAGCCTCCCCTCTGTGCCACGGAGCCGCTCTGGGAGATGTGGACGTGAGCCCCCGCCGTTGCTGCCGGTCTGACTCCGCCCTCGCCTCCAGGCTTCTCTCCCCCGGCCGCGCCCAGCGCCCCGCCCAGCGCCCCGCCCAGAGCCCCGCCCCCGACTCCCATGCCAGGTCCGGCGGCGGCGGCCAGGCCGCTGAGGCAGCAGAGACCGCCCTGCGCCAGCTCCAACTCGATCTCGGCGTCCATCTCGGCGTCCTCCTGCGCCTCCTTGTTGGAGTCGTCCAGGTGCTTCATGAGCACGGCCACCACCACGTTGATGAGGACGAACTGCGCCGTCAGTACGAAGCTGACGAAGTACATGGGCGAGATGAACTGGAGGCTGGCATTGCAGGAGTAGGTGTCGCCCGGCGGGCACTCACGCAGTGTGTCCTACGTAGGAGCAGAGCATGGGTGAAATTTTAATGCACAGAATTACAAATGCTCACATCACAGGACAGAACTACCTGATCTGTACAACCTTTCTCATAGCACAGCATGATGTTCCCCTGAGATCTTTCATACACACAGACTTCACAATGTAAAAAAACAAACAAACAAAAAAAACCTTTACGGAGCTTCAGTTTTCCCCAGCAGACTCAAAGGTGACCCGAGTTCACCTGCACTGTTCTATCAGACTCCAGGAAGTACTGGAAAATCACCTTCATGATCCCATTCCAGTTGTCTCCTGTGGAGACCTGGAACAGCGTGAGGAAGGCCATGCCGAAGTTCTCGAAGGTAGCATGGCGACTCATGCCCTCACACGGGTGATCGGCGTTACACACTGAAAAGAGGGAGAGGACTGGTAGAAAGAAAGATGCTACAAAACACAGCAGTTCTTTACAACAAGCAGAGAATACTCCAGAGGATACTCCAGAAAATACTCCAGAGGATACTCCTTTGCTTGTGATTTAATAGAAAACGTGGAATTTGGTTTATTGGCTTTAGTCTTTGGTCAGTGTGACATGCATGTGTGCTTGTAACGAATCTTGTCATCAGTGGAAGCTATATAAACAAAGACTTAAAAGTTTGTGTGCGATTTTATCTCCAAACCAAACCGTCTCCACACCAAACCGTCACCAACACCGCTCGAAATCTATCCGTGTGGTGGCCAAGCATGAGCTGATGTAATGTGCTGTCACAGCCTGTGGGGGCGGTCAGGTTTGCCAGCGGTGGTTTCTGTTCCATGTGCCTCCTACCCAGCTCTCCGAAGAGCTCCACACCCAGCGCCGCGTAGATGAAGAACAGGAGCATGAAGAGAAGACCCAGGTTGCCCACCTGCAGAGAGCACGATCAGAACCGTTACCCAATTACCACGATACAAAGAGCCCCGCTGGAGCCTGGGCAAGCAAAAATGTTCGCAGCACACACGTCCGAGAAGCATTCATATAGACCGGTAAACAAATCATTATGGGCGTTTTTCTTAAAGGAGGTGTTGCATTCTCTTCTGCAGAAGAAGATACAAACTCATCAGAGTGAGGGATATGAGTTTTGTTGCAGGAAGACACACAGAGATTTATAATTATATCTGCTTCAGTTTTTATCAGTTACATAGTACAATATAGTGTGTGTGTGTGTGTGTGTGTGTGTGTCTGCACATATGTGGAAGCTTCAGGGCCAGATGATACCTGATTACATAAGGTAGCATCTCGTCCAACCTTTCATCAGCTCAGCAAATAAATGCCGTGGTATTCTGGGGGTGAAATACGCTTTTGGAGATTAAGGTCAGTGCTATTTTGGGATTGGCTGTGAGAGGGAGGCTACAGTTTATGAGGAGGTCCAGTTCAATTCTGTCAGATACACTGGGAACCCATCTGGTCCAAGAGTGATGAAAGCGTCATCTCTGTGTGGTCGGAGGGAAAGTGCTCAGGCAAATTCTGTCGAAAATGTGGAGAGATGCTGCGTGCAGCTCCACACAGTGAGCTTGTAGGGTTACGGACAAGGAGTGCATTTGCAGGTTAACTAATGATAACAGCGTAACACCGGGGTCAGTCTAATCCACGGCCCCCTGTTGTCGTCTGAGCCTGAACTCCTCAGTGCCATAATCGGATAGGATCCGAAAGTCAGGACTGAATTCTTCGCTGGAGGCATGTCGTATCACATCTGGGGTGCCGTTAAATATGACGCAGTGAACTATAAGCATGACTGAGCCACGGACTGCAGAAAACAACCCCCAACCCCGAGGCTGGTGGTACGGCTCAAAACACCTCCAGGTGCATGTGCTTGGTAATCAGAGTAGATCGGACTTAATTCCGCAGGGCCGGTGCATGTTACACAGGATTGGGGGGGGGGGGGGGGTCAGGCAGTTCCTGTAGAACTGAGGAATGCGAACAAACAAGGACTGCAGGTAAACCAGTGAGCTGATGAGCTGGTCAGAGAGTGAGACAATGGAGGAGCCGGCGTGGATGCATTGTCCATCCTGTCCTTTAGCCACATCAGCCGGGAGAGAGGTGCCTCCGCAATTAACCGAGCCGCCCGTCCGCGTACTTTACAGAGTCGAGGCCAGAGCGCGCCGAAAACCTCCGTCTGCAGCCTTATATGAAAGTGACTCCAGTCACTTCTGAGGGAGAATTTTTAGTTCAAAGTGATTACATGCCATGAAATATTTTATGAAGGTCAATGATGTGCGTTTCGTTATAGAAATCACTTCACCGCCCCGCTACAGCCGTACTTGCCGCCAGAAAGTGATAGATCTCCGTAATTACCTTCTCTCTGTTCATTTAGCCCATTAGTCTTTGGGCTAAGGAACCCACACATGAGACAGGAGAAGCACCGTGCAGGTGGAGAGTGGGGACTGTAATGGCTTACACATGACAGGACCGTGATATCATCAGCGGTGTGTTTAGCATTACCCTTTCTGTACTGATTAGCAGATGTGCAGGTTAGGAGATTACATTAGTCGAACCCAGGACTTTTCTGTGCTGCCCCCGGCAGTAAAGTTAAGGACGAGGAAGGACGTGGAAGGACGTTTGGGAAGACCGTTTAGTGCGTATTTTGACACGGCTGTGGTGAAGGTTACCGTTAAATTTTTGGTATAGGGAGGGAACTGAGAGAAGAGGTCAGGGTTAGGGAGTTCTAATATAGTTTGCCAAAGACAAGTTAACCCTCCTGCCCACTGTTGGGAACTTGGTACTACGTCTAGTACTGAACCAACTTTTGTAGATAATTGTAGCAGAAGGAGAGAGCGATTTCTTTCACCTGAGGGAGAGCTTGAACCACCGTGTCCAGCAGAGCCCGCATCCCTGTCGCCATCTTTAACAATTTCAGCACTGTGAATAGAGAGAAAGGACCGGAAGATTAAGAAGGGGAGTGTGTCGCTTGAGTAAGAGGCCATTTCTAACCCCTAGAAGTTCGTTTTCACGGACGTCCCTGCGGTGCAGAACGCAGTGGAAAGTATAATATGAGGTGTCGGAGCCTGAACTGAGAGAAGAGTGAGTGTGTGCGGGGGCCGGCCTGGGCCCTTCGAGAGAGGGGCCCCGCGCAAGTCATTAATCACCATCAGATCAGAGCTCTCCTTAGATCTCCCGTGGCCTACTGGCTCCTCAGCCTCCTCTTAGCCCCTAATCGCTCACTCAACAAAGCCCTGCGTACTCCAGAACGGCAGCGGTCATTAGGTTCTGCGGAGAAACCAGGCTCGGGGAGCAGGGAGGAGCTGTGTGATATTTCCCCCTTTCTGCACAATGGCTGGCGGGTTACTGGGTCTGGCTGTAATTGTGGACCCCCCCGCAAAAACACCACCACCACCTCCACCCACCCCCTCCTCCCCTGAGGTCGCGACCCTCGCCGCCACCTTTTGTTACGCGGCTGGAGAGGTGGCTGAAGGCGTGCTGCCAAATGATCCCCCACAGTGGAGGAAAAGAGAACGAGAGAGAGAGAGAGAGAGAGAGAGAGAGAGAGAGAAACGGAGACAGAAAGAGAGAGAGAAACGGAGAGAGATGGAGAGACAGATGCTTGTGCTTGCTCTATCAGTCTCTCTCTAAGGGAGACAGAAAGAAAGAAAGAAAGAAAGAAAGAAAGAAAGAAAGAAAGAAAGAAAGAAAGAAAGAATTAATGAAAATGTTTCTGACAACATCAAGTTTATATTACCACAGTATACAGCAGTCGGGTTGTGATTAGTAATGAGATTTCCATTCTAGAGAAAATCATGGCTGATTGTTAAAACTAAGTGGTCCTTAGTGTCATTAAACGATGATGAACGATGATTAATCACCAAACATATATTAAAGGGTTTTATACATTAGCCTCTGACCAAGGGTCCATCACAATCTTATTTGTGCTACTGTTTTTTATGGTCATGGGTTACTTTTGAGTTTCTTTCTTGAGATAAAAAATAAAATGCCTTTTAACACAAGCATTTGGCTGAACAGGTGAGTACTGGTAACAAGGCCATCTGCTTGTTTTATTTAATAATCGGGTTTTAGTATAAAACTCAAAATCTGCAATTATGGCATTAGTCAGTATATATATGTAGTTTCGAAATGTGAGACAGAGTAGGCATTTAGAGTGCACTAGAAAGTTCCAGAATATAATGTTTCAGAAGCAGAACCGATGTGCAGTACAGTGTACTGATGAAGAGGGGTTGGAGCAGGGGTGGAGGAGCAGGTGGGTGGGTGGAGGACTGAGTTGGGGGGGGGGGGGGCAAACCCCGGGCGATCCCCAGCACACCCATGATTCGTATTATGGTGGGGTTGATGGGAAGGGAAGCATTGATAACGATCTCCTCCAGAGTGATACCCATCAAAGACAACAGCACTAAAGCCAAGTC
>JAOYMR010000001.1:11659241-11677684 GCA_025802075.1 Tenebrosternarchus preto | reverse complement strand
GGTAACTTATGATGTAATAGGATATTGTTTGCTGTTACACAATCACATATAGGTAACTTATGATGTAATAGGATATTGTTTGCTGTTACACAATCACATATAGGTAACTTATGATGTAATAGGATATTACATAATCACAGATAATTAACTTGATATAACAGAATATTGTTTGATTTAAAATACAGAGGGCAGGAACTGATTCAAATGTGTCACATATATATAACTTTTTTAAAGATCGGAAAAACAATCATTTATTCACAATAAATTATTCACTATAAACCCTTTTAAGGGTAACCCTTTACCCTTTTAATTTCGGAAACTTGCATTGAACTTGCATTACCAGTGATGATACCCACAGTTCTTGAGCTGAACCCTGAGCTGAACCTGGATCCGGTACTGACACGCTGATTCATGTTCTGAGCTGAACCTGGATCCAGTACTGACACGCTGATTCATGTTCTGAGCTGAACCTGGATCCAGTACTGACACGCTGATTCATGTTATATGACCTTGTATATCAAGCACAAGTCTTACTAAGCTTGCTTACCATTACCATAACCTTGTAAACAGCTATTTCTAATCATGACAGAGTTTTCTCAATTAAATCAAAAGTAGCGTGTCTCTGCATACATTAATAAACATAAGGACCAGATTTGCATAATTACTGCATGTTTCTGCAAAACAGCTCCCAGATCCACCAGAGTGAAAAAAGAGAGGAAGGCAAACAGGGGAATAATGAATGTATTTCATCAGTAACATCTCAGGACAGTATGCGCACACACCTACACACACATATATATATACATATGTGTGTGTGTGTGTGTGTGTGCGCGTGTGTGTATGTGTGTGTGTTTGTGTGTATGTGAGTGTGTGTGTATGTGTGAGTGTGTGTGTGTAATCCTCCTGTCATAGTGAGGACAGTGAGGACGGCTGCTGCAGTACCTGTCTTTGAAGAAGCGGCGAAAGCCAAAGGCAATGAGCTTGAGTGTGGCCTCCACCACGAAGGTGGAGCTGAAGAAGTAATTACAGTACTTCAGAGCTGTCTCCAGAGACTGAGGAGAGAGAGGGAAGGAGGGAGGGAGAGAGAGAGAGAGAGAGTGAGACAGAAAGCAAGAGAAAGAGAGACAGAGATATACAAAGGCAGGGAGAGAGACAGAGAGAAACAAAAAAGAGACAAAATGAGAAGGAGACAGAGTGAGACAGGAGAGTGTTTAAGGAGTAAGAGACAGATCGTTTTCATTTAACTGGTGCTGCCGCATCACAATAGACTGGTGGATATGAATAATATCGGACACAATAAATCGGAAACAATAAAACAGATGACAATAACAACAATGAGGAATTAATAACCAGCCCCCACTTATTAAATTTAATCAGTCAACACTTATTAAATGTGACTACACCTTCCAGTCTATTGTGTTTTTGGTGTCTCTGCTGATACGGGCCAAGGTATGCTGCTGATTGGTGGATCTGAGGTCATGTGGTTGTGATTCTGACCTTTGGTTGGTCGTAGTGCTCCAGGGACATGGTGATGACGTTGACACATATGATTAGGGTAATGAAGAGGTCCAGGTAGTGGCTGGTGCAGAACGTGTGTATCATCAAACGAATGTGACCATATGCAGCGTAGTATGGAAGCTTCTGAGCCTCTGGAGAGAGGAAGGGAGAGATTGAGAAGGGGGGGGGGGTGAGAGAAAGGGAGAGAGAGGATAAGAAAGAGAGAAAGAGAGAGAGAGAGAGAGAAAGAATGGTTCAGGAGTTCAACTCTTACCTCTCATGTGGCCTGTCAAGTAGAACTGTGCTTTTTAAACTAGAGCAACCTCTCAAACACTGAAAAATTACCATACAGAAATTACCATTATCTACAGTGCATATCACCACTACCATGTGCACTGCAGCAACACAGTACCTCCTTCTAAAACAGAGACATACAGAGAGAGAGAGAGAGAGAGAGAGAGGGAGAGAGAGGGTGAGAGAGATAGAGAGAGGGAGAGAGAGAGAGAGAATGACAGGTGGACAGAGATGCAGTTGATTGTCCTTCTGAACGGCAGTGCACTGTGACCTCCTGGTCTCGGAGAGGTTTCCAGCCAGAGCAATTAATTCTACAATCATTCCTAAAACCTGCAATGAGGAATACCAGCAAGCAATGCATCAGTAACTAATGCATCAGTACACCCACTGAGATGTGTGGTGAGGGAGCCAGACTACACTGTCTGCCGCTAAACTCGGAGGTGGTTTTGGGATGATCATGACACTGTTTGGCAGTCCCTGATCAAGGTTCTCGTCTGGGTCCTCGTCTGGGAGTCTCTGCCTCCGCATTCTGCAGCGGTGAGGGAAAGAATGACGTCTGAGGGATAATGTCATTTTTCACCTCCAGGAAAACCGAGGCAGGCAAACGGCGAATACGGATGAGAAGGCGGTTTTGGAGACGTGGGTGATATGGAGGTGGTGGTGGTGGAGACATGGGTTTGGGGGATATGGGTAAAGGCGATGGTTGTTGGTAATGAGGACCGGGCGACATGGGAGACCCAAATTAAGAATGGCGGTCGAAATGAGACAGGAAGTGAGACAGGAAGTGAGAGAACTGACAACAGTAAGTGCGGCAACAAAAAGACGGCAGGAAAGGTGAGATAAACAAGCCAGAGGAGCTGCGAATGGGTAATAAAATAAGGTGAGGCCGGGGAGACAAGAGTGAGATATTAAGAGAAAATGAAAGATGGTGAAGAAGAGGAAGGATGAAAAAAGGAAGAAGAGGTGTGTGATTAATGCTTCCTCCCCCCTGCGGAGAACGAAAGCTATGAATGTGCCAGAATATGCCAGAACCCCTATTCTGACCTGAATGCACCTGAAACAGCTTAATGACCCACTGCTGTTGCTCTTCACACAGCTCTCTGCCACCCATATAAACATAATTAGGGCCCACAAGTATAATAAGCCTTAATAAGTCCACTAATAAGCAAGAATTCAAAGAGGAACATCGATTTGTTGTTATCTGTTTCTTTACCTGCCCGTGTCATCTGTCTCTGTATTCGCCTCTTTTCTAAACCCTTTGCCCTTCCTGTCAGAAGACTCCCCTGAGGAAGAAACAGGCCTCATCCACTCCCTGTTATTACTGGAGTCTATTTCTGACTAAAGCTGCATCGCCACTCGTTCTGTTTCTCCCTGTTTCTTTTTCAGTTTTTTTTCTTGCTCTGTCCTTTCATCAGTTTTCTTTCAGTGATACAGTGTCCTCCCAATCTCTCTCTCTCTCTCTCTCTCTGTCTCTCTGTCTCCGTTTCCCCCATTCCTGCTCCCTTAGTCTCTTACTCCGTCTCTTCTTCTCCATGCGACGGAGCCTCTTCTCCTCCCTCCTCTTGGCCTCCTCCACCTCCTGGTGCTGCCGGCACTTGTGGAAGTTCTCCACCACCACGCCCACGAACATGTTCAGCACAAAGAAGCTGACAATGAGGAGGAAGGAGATGAAATACAGCAGCATCCAGGGGTTGTTGTTGGTCACCGGCTGAAAAAGAGATGGAGAGAGGGAGGGGAGGAGAGAGAGGAGAGGAAAGGAGGAGAGGAGAGGAGAGAGCTGACTGGAGGAAAAACGACACAAGAATCTGATGTTCACGATATCTGAGAAGCTCCAGTATATGATAAGACTAGCCTGATGACAGGCCATGTTATTGTGTCCATATCTGACATCGTCCAGGCATTAATGAATGAAATAAGATATTTCGTTCGCAATGTAAATAAACTTGTAGTCTTTCCTGATGGCTTCAAGTTTTAATCATTTTTAAAAAGCCCCCTGTATTATGAGTATTTTGTTGTCAAACAGCCAGTCAAATATTTGCACTATTACAGAGTCCTGCTTGGCAAGGAGGCTGAGATTTAAGAGAAACGTACTTGATTGCTTGTTTACATACTAAGCAGCAAGTGACAGGGCAAATTATAATTGAAAATGAAGGAACTGTAGGTGTAAAGCATGTCTCCCTGGGCCTGTCCTAATCTCCCACACCTCCTCTGTCTTAAGTAAATGCTTTTATTAGTTATTAAAATGTCATGAGCTAATCAAGCTGTGTGTGTGTCAGCTTGCAGGTGTGCGTGCGTGTGTGTGTGTGTGTGTAAGAGTGCAACGTCCCACCTGTTGGTCTATACCCACTGCGTCCAGCCCGTGGTACATTATATTGACCCAACCATCTTTAGATGCCAAGACAAACAGAGACATCAGCGCCTGGGGAGAGAACATCATCAGGCAAACAACAGAGCTTATTTGGAAGCAAACTGCGTTTTCCATCAACGAAATTGAAATTTGTAGCACCTTAGAAGAGTAAGTGGTTTTCTGGTCCATACCTGACCAAGGTTGTCAAAGTTATACTTGTGATGAACCCATTTGTATTTAGTCAACAGACAGTCAGACTTATTGGTTATATTCTTCACATCCAGGCCCACGCAGTAATAAAACTTGCCTTTGAAGAGCTGGATACACACACACACACATACACACACACACAGGCATATATGCATACATACACCCACCCACACCCACACCCATACACACACACACACACACACACACACACATATACATTCATCAATGTTTTATTAAGGTCCCCAAAGCAATATTGAGATTAAGAGACAAATATAACTAGGGCTTTAGAGTACAGTGTGAGAGACAACTCTGAGATGAGCTTTCAGCATTCGTTACTGGCAAAGAGTTCACAGAGCCAGTGAAAGAGAGAGAGATCAGTGAGAGAGAGAGAGAGATCAGCGCAGACGAGCTGTGACAACCGAGCAACCGAGTACAGAGATGATTAAATATTCCCAACTAGGCTCGGACCAGGTGGGGACAAAACCAAGCCAACCTGCACCCCGAGGATGCCGAAGATGATGAAGAATGCACAGCAGATGAGCACGATGTTTCCGATGGGCTTCAGTGAGGTGATGAGAGTCTCCACCACCAGCTTCAGCCCAGGGGCTCGGCTGATCACCCTGAGGACAACAGAGTACAAAACCAGTACCAATATTATTACAAATATGATATTGAATATTCATACATTATTCATATATTATGATTATGAATATGCAGATGAACGACAAATATTATAGGTAACCTCTTAAACACCAGGGATATTATTCATTATTTTAACTATTGTGAATTAATTGGAAAGCAAATATTTGTACTATAGCACTCAAGTATAAATATTTAAGCAATGTAGTAATTAAAACTATGCTTTTGAGGTTATGCTATGCTTGTCAGGGTGGTTTAAGGGAACAGGTGGTTTTAATGTTGGTTTACATGCACATTAGTGCCGGGGCCGTTATTGAGAGAACACAGATGTGCACAGT
Source organism: Tenebrosternarchus preto (assembly GCA_025802075.1). Classification (NCBI taxonomy): domain Eukaryota; kingdom Metazoa; phylum Chordata; class Actinopteri; order Gymnotiformes; family Apteronotidae; genus Tenebrosternarchus; species Tenebrosternarchus preto. The sequence continues at coordinate 11,672,359 of JAOYMR010000001.1, read as the reverse complement.
GGAGGAGGAACAGTAAAGGCGAATCTCACTACTCAGCAAGTTCATAGGTCAGTTCGGTCTGTACTGTGAAGGTGCTGAAGAAATAAAAAAAAAAAAAACCTGAGAAAATGTGGCAAAACGGAGGTGGAAAAACAAAACAAACTAACAAAAAACTCAAAAAAAACTGCTGTCAAACTCCAACTTCGTTACTCTGGAACAAACTGCTGCATGGAGCTTCTTTGAAGCCGCTATCAGCTTCGCCATTGGTGCTACATGCAGAGCTGTTAGCTCTGCCTCAGCCCCCGCAAACAGAGCCGACAGAGCTGCTCTACGCCAGAGCATCAGCCCCGCCTCAGCAACTCCCTCAGCACATCAAACAGAGCCGACCGAGCTGCTCTACGCCAGAGCATCAGCCCCGCCTCAGCTACTCCCTCAGCACCTCAAACAGAGCCGAGATCAGCTCTACGCCAGAGTATTAGCTCTGCCTCAGCTACTCCCTCAGCACATCAAACAGAGCTGACCGAGCTGCTCTATGCCAGATTATTAGCTCTGCCTCAGCTACTCCCTCAGCACATCAAACAGAGCTGACCGAGCTGCTCTATGCCAGATTATTAGCTCTGCCTCAGCTACTCCCTCAGCACATCAAACAGAGCCGACCGAGCTGCTCTACGCCAGAGTATTAGCTCTGCCTCAGCTACTCCCTAGGCTCCCTCAAACAGAGCTGCTGCATCCCTACATATTAGCGCTGCCTCTGAGTCTTTATTACTCCACTGACTCAGAGCTGAGAGAGGAGATACATACCGAGGCACTAGCTACACATCAGCCTCTCCCTCCACCCTCCCAAAAAGAGCTTATTACTTATTTTGGAGTGCACCAAATTCTGGAACTTTCCTAAGTTAAGCTGTATTTATCACAACTGAAATGTCAGACACAGCCTGGACGGCATCTCAGTAGCTCCAGGGACCAAGTGAAAATATGGCTCTTACACATAAAATATGAGTGAAAATATGATTTTTACACTGAACCTCATAAGCCTGATTTGTTAGATTAGTACAGTTCAAAAAGAGCCGGGCCTGAATGGGTACCAGTCCTTGCCTTAGGCCAGTACATGATTAAACCCATCCCTCCGACACACTCTCTTATATAGTGTTGAGAGACTGTTCAGATACACAGCATGTCCTCACTCCCAAGTTCCCGATTAATCTAAACACAGTACATCTGTACCATTATTCTGTACTTAATCTAATGCACAGTACATATGGTTGGCGTGTTGACCATTGGTGCTCTAGAGAAATAGCCTGCATTTCGCAGACACACACATACACACACACACACACACACACACACACACACACACACAGAGCAGGTGCAGCCTCGTCATACTTCAGTATTTCACACTAGCAGACAGGTGGAGCGGTGAAGGCAGGTGGAGCGGTGAAGGCAGACTGTGTGCAGCTCTCTTAAGGCCACACTTTATAAAAAGCTTCACAAAACTATATGTGGGGCTCATAAGCTTAAAGGAGATTTTAGCATCCGACAAGATACAGGGGTTTACCTTGATCAAATGAAAATATGCAGAATAATCTTGAGAAGAGAAGATTTATTGCACACGTTGAATGCATAGTATCAGTGCATGAAAATATCATGCTTACTGTCACTGACAACACTGAGTCCTTACTGAGTACCCAGACTACTGTGTAGCGTATGGAGTAAATTAAGAGGAATTTTAAGAGGATTAGATTCTATTGTTTTGTCACTGACAGCTTGACAGATAGTCTCTGTGATTTTGAGACTTAAAGAGTCTGAGCAAGTAGCAAATCCACAAAAGTTGGACAATTTTCTTTTTTGTGCTTGAGTACTATTCAAATATCCAGTAAATTCAGGTTTACACAAACAAACAAATATTTCTGTTGTAAGTCCTCCCTTACCTGAGAGGGCGTAGTGTCCTCAGGAGCCTGAGAACGCGAAGCACACCCAGGATCTTTGCACCTCCCGCCATTGACACCACGATGTCGATAAGAGATACGAAGACCAGGAAACCATCCAGAATGTTCCAGCTGCTGCGGAGGTAGGCACGCTCTCCTAGATACAACCCCATCGACACAACCTGGGAGAGAGAGACATGGAGAGAAAGGGAAGGAGAGAGAGAGAGAGAGAGAGAGAGAGAGAGAGAGAGAGAGAGAGGAGGGTGTGTAAGGAAGAGAAAGGAGAGAGAACAGTGAGGTGTTATTTAGATTTAGCTTTCCCACAGACTTCCCACAGGCAAACAAAAACCAACAGAGATTTCAAAAGAGTAAAACTGGCTGGCATTTGCTGTCAGAGACATTTTGACAGAATCCTGGACTTGTATGTGGGGCTGTGGGGAAAGGCCTAGAGACAGACAGACAAACAGCCAGGGTGAGAGAGGGGCGAGAGCGAGACAGGTGAATTAACAGCTCAGTGGTGCTTTTGACACCAGCGAGAGCCCCTCTGCTCTCATACCTCTGTTCCACAGCGGCAGGTGAACCGCGAGCGACGGGTGCTATGCCAACTGTCGCCACGGTGCTCTGAGCAGGCACAGGGAAAAGTTGCAAAGGACGGGAGAAAAAAAAAATAAAACAACTGATTGGACATTCCACCACTGCAGCCACACATTCCACCCACATTCCACCACTGCAGCCACACATTCCACCCACATTCCACCACTGCAGCCAGTATCCGTAAGCTAGCAAGGTCAACAACGTCACTCCCTGTGGGATCTGCCGTATGAAGATCACACTCGGACACTTCATCAATTTTTATATTGCATTTTTCACCAAGAGATGTCTGAGGAACGCAGAAAGAGAGAGGGATGGATAAAAAGCTAAGATAAATCAGCCTCGGAATATTCAAGATCATATTACAGAACCTTCGTGCACGTATGTGTGTGTTTGTGTGTCTGTTGTACATGTTGCACATGCTTGCATTCACCCAGGACCATCTCTATCTCCAAGAGTTCCTAAGGAGTTCAAAACTGAGCGGAACGTCAAACGGAACAGCATGCACCCGCTAAAGACGTGCTCCAGAGTCTCTCCAGAGACCTGCCCTTCCTCTTTACTACATAAGCAGCTTTTAGAGATCACAGCGGGCCTCAGATCAGACCGAAGAACCGGGCACAGTCCTGAGCCGCCAGAGCTGAACACATCCTGTCAGACCCCCGCGTTCCAGAGTCTGCTCACGAACATAATTTCTTTACAACACATCAGTTTCTAAAAAAAACTGAATGTTTTTTAAGAGAGTGTTTTCAAGCTACTGTACAAAAGTTTATTGGAGGGTGTCTGTTATGTACTTGAAGCAAAATGATCTAAACAAGACCAAAAAAAAAACAAAAAACCTCTATTTTTGTTTTTTTATGAGAATTCATCTGTAAAGAAGTTAATCTCAGACAGAAACCATGGAGTGTGATGGGGTGAGTAAATTATACATGATTCTAGACTATTAAAAAAGATATTTAAAGCATGATACAGCACGAACAGACATAATACATGAATAAATCATTTTAACAGTCATAAAACATAATCTATTTAAAAAAAAATAGCTATGACAAAAAAAAAAGAAGCTACTTTTACTTCAGAAAGCCTGAGCCTGCAGGGCCACCGTAGACATACGCCTGGAGGAAACCCGGTGCACTTTTCTGCTTGGGGTGATCTTTAGTTCAGCTCAGATGTGTTTGCATAGAGGTTATTACAACACGTGTTATCACACACATGTGTTTGAGGAAATCATACAAAAGTGTAAATCCAGGTCCAGGCTAATGAGGAAGCTAAGGTGACAAGGAATCGCTCACTAAGAGCGAATAGACCCTGAGAAGAACCAAGGCTCAGAACGGGAGCCCAGTAATCACACTCAAGAAGGACAGCTGATGTCAGTGGTGACGTGCTTTTTCGTGATGTCTCCATGGCGCCCGGGAACAGTTTCTGACGCGGGCTGACAGGTGTTTGCGCATGTGCAGAGGCGTGTTTACCTTAACAGTCATCTCTGCTACAAAGATGGCAGTGAAGATGTAGTTAGAGATGGTGAGAAAGACTCGCTCCTGGAGGAAAAGAGAGAGAGAGAGAGAGAGAGAGAGAGAGAAAGAGAGAGAGGTAAAAGAAGGAAAGAACATCATCTATTGTAATACATATGCCATGTTCTTTCTAAAATCTTAACAGCGAAATACCACTTTTTATCAAAAAGCAAAAAAAAAACAAAACCCAAAAAACGTGCAGTCAGACTTTTACTGAAAATGGCAGAGAGGAACATGGAGGTCTCATATACACAGTAAATGTCCACAGCCTTCAAAGTTCAAGATCTGCGGGTGAGTTAACGTCTGTACGCAGAGGCAGAGTCACTGCTCTGTAGACCTTCACAGTGTTTTAACTTGAGTCCTGACGTGTGCTTGGAAGCATGAGTCAAAGACCAAAATAAGAACTAATTAGGACAGAGAGTGAGATTATCAGATGTGAGCAGATGTCACTTTCTCTGCTCTACCCCGAGCTGGGGACTTAAACAAGCTAAGATTCCACACATCCATTACATCTGAGGTTTCAGATCAGGCATTAGTGCTACACTGCCTTTTATGCTATTATCTGCCTTTCTGCTGGGTCTGACACATTGTATTTTTCACTGAAGTGGATCTGTATATCGTGTATGTACTCTGTGGTGTATGTACAGATCCTGAATTCCCTTTTGCATAATAAAGTTGCAGGTCGAAGCTGAGGTAGCAACTCCAGGCAGAAGGAAACTATGCTCACATTTCTAGAAACTCTCTGACAAAACTGGATCGCTTGTTCAGGTGAGCTCCGAGGTGGCGGACGGATCTGGAAGCATCCGTGAGCTCTGTGCCTGCGTGGGTCAATGCATGGTCGACCTTTTGAAAAGTGCCGGCGACTAAAGTGGGTGGCTACGTCTTGGCAGGGGTTAAGTGCACTACAGCTGAGCTCAGGAGCCTCAGCAGAGGCGAGATGGAAGGCTGAGTGTGGTGCAGAGGGTTTGGGCCGCACCGGGTTAAAGGAAGAGGCGGAGCCTACCAGGCTGCCCTGGTGAATCTTGGGCCGCTCCAGTGCCACCGTGATGCAGTTGAGGAAGATGAAAGCCAGCACCACGTAGTCAAAGAGTTTGTGAGCTATGATCCTTTGACAGGTCAGCCTGAACCTAAAGAAAAAGGGGGAGGGGGGGTGAGAGAGATCAGGAAAAGAGAGCCGGCTGCATGTGGATTTACCTTTTGCTGACAGCAATGTGCTACTCTGCTCTCACACCTCATCACCACGGCAACGAGGGCGAGGACCAGCGAGTCACAGTAGGGTAGTGACCCATTCCTTTGCAAAGACCTCATAAACGAAACGTGAGGCTGAGTCTTCACATTCCTACACAACACAACAGCCCTCTCCCCACCTTCCTACTTTTACAAAGCAGACGAGCACCTCCACAGGTGATGGAGGCAGTGGTCCTGTTTTGGAGCAGCGTGGTGACTGAGAACTTCACCTGCTCTCCTCAGGACTCCACCGATCCACTAAGGCCAGGCCTGCCCATCCACCCACAACTCACCCCCACCTAGTTTGTTCCGTTCGTTCACACCGTACATCCCCATCCATCTCTCCGCCCTTCTACAGCTCAATCTTTCTCTCTCCGTTCATCTCCATCCCTCTGTTCCTGTTTACCTCCATTCTTCCATTCTCTTCATTCTTTATCTGTTTATCTTTCTCTCCTCTGAACCATCCTTCCTACTCTCTCTATCTCTCACATTTCTCCTTTCGAAAACTTCCTGTGGTCTCTATCCTCCATGACCTTCTCTTAGGGTTAGATGACGTGTGGTTGGCTGAATGAGAGAGAGAATAACAGACACAACAGTGGTCGAAAAGATGTTGCTGGAAATATTTTTGGGGGAACTAAAAAAATCACAGCATCCGGAACTAAGGTAGCTCTGTCAACAAGTTCTTGAGAAGCTATTGGATAAAGTCAACACCCGAACACGACCAATCATGATGACGTGATCCTGGGAACCCAGCTAATCCCAGTATCAGGTGAAACCGAGGCCATCCACGGTGATTTGAGATTATTTACTGAATTATTTAGTGAAGTGATACGAAAATATCTTTCAGGTTAACAGATTAGACTTTGCACTGAAATGTAATGAAAATGTGTTCAGTGAATCTTTTTCAGGTAGATGACAGCTGACTTGATAGGTTAATTTGTGGGGCTCCTCCTTTTCACAGATAAACTGCGAAGACAATAACAGATGAATGTCTTGTGCACATGTAGGAACACATGTTGATAGCTTACTTGTTCCGGGGTGAAAACAAGTACACGGACCAGTCTTCCCTTGTCTCACACCAGTCTGGGCGGTAGACCTCAATCATCTTCTGGATTCGAAAACACAGGCTCTTAAAAAAAAAACACACACACACAAGCGGGAATGAATAAAAACTACAAAAACACCCACTCATACGCACATACACAATATACAGCTAGACACAGCGTTCCACATACAGACACTGCATTCAAATCTTCAACTACCCAACAAGTGCAGCCGGTTTCTTCAACAAATGTGTCAGTTTCCGACACAGAAGATTCTCCAGCAGAAAACACAAACAGTCAGAAGCATAAACGAGGCCTCTCTACAAACATCCCTATTCATAACGCATCCAGCACAGGCATGATCTGTGGAAACCTCGAGAGTTAAAAATGCAACATTATCACTGCCAAACTTTCCCTCCCTCGCTAATGCCTCACTTCAGTTGCCATAATTTCCATCTCAGCCGCTAGCTGGAGCCGCTGCAATGATGCACTGGTGGACATGGTCACTGAGTTCTATATAATAATAATAATAATAATAATAGAATTTAATTTATAAGCGCCTTTCAGGACACACAAGGACACTTTACAAGAAAGATAAAGACATTAAAGAAAAAGCAAGTATATCTACATAAAACTGGCATTACATAGGAATGTGACGGTATCGGAATGTGACAGTATCGGAATGTGATGGTAACGGAACATGACAGTGTGTGTGTATATATATATATATATATATAATTTTTGTGTGTGTGTGTGTAGAGCACTACTTCAGGAGAACCTGAAAAGTAATTGGTTTCTTATAGAAATATTGGTTTATTATCTGAAATCTTTGAACCAACTCACATAATCCGTTTCCTCGTCCAAGTTGGGCCGGTCCTTGCGAGCGTTGAGCTGGGGGTAAACCTCACTTAGCAGCGGGGCCTGTGGGCCCGGGGCTTTTCCGTTACAGTCCTGGTGCTCGCCTGGGCCACGGTCCCCACAGAAACTCTTCTTTCTGGGCAGAGTAGGCCGCTGCTGAGGGGGTGCGGGGAGCTGGAGGCACTCTGGGAGCTCCAGGGAGAGAGCCCGGCGGTCACGGCGAGGTGGGTAGCGGCGAGAGAGCAGTGGGGGATGGTGGGAGAGAGGTGGAGGGGGCGAGAGGAGGGACTCTCGCTCGCCCGGGTGGGAGTGAGGGCCCCGCACACGAAGGCTTCCCCCTACAGCCAGTCCACGGGTGGTACGGCCCACGCTGTTCCAACTGGAGCGGCGGCTCCAGGCAGACTGAGGGTGAGGGCGCCCCCAGTGGCGGTACAGGGAACTGCAACCGTGCCGCTGTACAGAGGAAAGAACACAGTAAAGAAAGGTTGCACAACCAAGTCAAATAAGTGTATCTGTGCACGTGTGTGTTTGTGTGTGTGTATTTGAGTGTGTGTGTGTGTGTGTGTGTTTTTGTGTGTGCACGCGTGTGATAATTATAGGCTGCATGTGTCTATGTAACTGAGGACAATTGCCCATATTTAGCACCAGTGGAGGTAAAAAGACAGTTTCCATAGAAACCTTGTTAACCATTATTAAGTCATCTAAATTTACTTTACAGAGAAAGGGATGTTGGTGCACCAACAGGAAACACTGCTCTCATACTTGGTATTTACTGTCAGATGAAACCCTTAGCAACATGTAGCTTTAAACTCAGTTCATGATTCCCATGAATGGCTGAGACCCGGAAACTCCAAAGCAAATGCCTCCGAACCACAATTACGCGCATGAGGACGAGACGAGGTTCCGCTTCAGCCGGAACACCAGCAGGAAAGAACAGCCAGTCGTTACGGCAACACTCTCGCCGCTGGCTGCGCTGTGCATTTACACGGTGGAGGGAGGCGTCCGCGTGGTGACTCACACCCCATGAATGGGGCAGATACTGTGATTGATTTGGGGTGTGTGTGTGTGTGTGTGTGTGTATGAGCTGTACTCTGTGCACAGTTCTTGTCATAGACGTTTAGGGAGCTCAGAAAGGCAGGAGCTCCCACACCTAACTCTCGTGATCAGCACGGTGCGTCACCACTCTATATTTAACCCATCACACTTCTCTTTCTCTTTGCCTATCTGTCTGTCTATCCCTCTCTCCCTCCCTCTCTCTCTCTCCCTCTCTTTCTCTCTCTTTTTTCAGTTCATGGCTGCTTCAATTAAAGAAGAGTTGCTATGGAAACCTCACAGACATGACTGGACTTGGCACCCTGCAGAGGGAATTTTGGTCCTGCAAACATTCTCTCTCTCTCTCTCCCTCTCTCTATGTCTCTCTCCCTCTCTCTCTTTCTCTCTCTACGTCTCTCTCTCTCCATCCCTTTCTCTATGTCTCTCTCCCTCTCTCTACGTCTCTCTCTCTCCCTCCCTCTCTCTATGTCTCTCTCTATGTCTCTCACACTCTCACACACTCACAGACACAAACACACACAAATACTCCATGTACAGAGAGCCCCAGTACAGTCTTTGGTCGTGCGATTCCTAATCAAAGCAATAATTATCACAAATGTTTCATTGACTCATTAACACTGTGCGATTTCCCAACAGAAGCAGATGGCACACACTGAGCGCTGATTCTAATCAAACACACACACACACACACACACACACACTCACACACTGTCTAGAGCATCGATGCCCATTTACTGTTCTCAGTATGTTTAAAGCTGACTAATCTGACAAGATCATCACTAGAAATTCACTTTCTCTCTCCTTCCCTCTTACACACACACACACACACACACACACAAACACACAAACACACACACACACACACAAACTCTCTCTCTTTCAAATAACCAATAACTAGAGTGCAAGCCAAAATATCACCCAGCCCAAAGCGCCCACAGACTGTATTAAAACTCCAAACTACTTCATACAGGTACCACAAATCACAAACTGTGCTCGCAGAAATCCAAAAGAGGGAACATTCAAGGAATGGTATGTGCCAGTTCAGCTCTGTTCAACAGGGTTTCTGCTGTGCAGAGATTTTTAAAGCTTTTTTATGCACTTCTTAAACAAAACTGTCAGACGTGGAAGAGCGTAGTTTCAGAATTTGATTTGTTCACTCAACATGTTATGATGCTGTACTGATGCACTAATGACTGGTTGAGCCTGAAGAGTTGAAGTGTTCATGGACTCAATTCAACGAACCGGATCTGACTGCCAATCTCACCATCAAAGTTCTTTACTTTCTGTTCATTTACCATGTATACCCTGTGTGTGTATGTATTTCCTGTGTGTGTATATGTACACCCTGTGTGTGTGTGTATGTATACCTTGTGTGTGTGTATGTACACCCTGTGTGTGTATGTATACCATGTGTGTGTATGTATACCCTGTGTGTGTGTATGTATACCCTGTGTGTGTGTATATACACCCTGTGTGTGTATGTACACCCTGTGTGTGTGTATGTACACCATGTGTGTGTGTATACCCTGTGTGTGTGTGTACACCCTGTGTGTGTGTATGTATACCCTGTGTGTGTGTATGTGTATACCCTGTGTGTGTATGTACACCCTGTATGTGTGTATATATACACCCTGTGTGTGTGTGTATACCCTGTGTGTGTATGTACACCCTGTGCGTGTGTGTATGTATACCCTGTGTGTGTGTGTGTATATGTACACCCTGTGTGTGTGTGTGTATATGTACACCCTGTGTGTGTGTGTATACCCTGTGTGTGTATGTACACCCTGACACTCTCTGTGTTCTCAGTTCTTGTTTGTCTGTGATCTCCATTTATTGCTCCTGTAGTTCATTAGATGATCATAATGAACTGTTCCACGGCTTCTGTTAATGGCTTTGGCCCCAATAACAGTTTCTCTCCTCTGCATGTGCATCCTGACTCGCTTCAAACCGTTACATCTGTATTCCAATTGGGAATATTTGTTATTGCTATAAGATCATAATCATAATTCAGACTTACGAAGTAACAACTTGATAAAGGATGGAACATGTGCTATTATAAAATAAATTCTTATTCTTTCGATTTTGATTACAGAATAGGTAATCAAAATCCCTAAATAAGTGTAGAAAAGAAGAAAACATCCAAACAATAAAACAGAAAAATGATTTAACGATCATCTGATGATAGGCGATACTTGACCAATCCAATCTGACGAAGTTAATTGGTAGTCGGGGGACAGACAATGATGGACGTGTTGCTCTCACCAATGAGAATGAGTGCTGCTCCAGGCTGGTCTTGCCCAGGCTGGTAACACTGTTTTTGCAGGACTCGTCTTCTGCAAAGTTCCTCCTGCTCCCGCCCACCACGTTCAACTCAAGGTGCCCATTGGGTGTCAAAGCGCAAAGTTTAGGATCTGGTGAGCAAGGCAATTCAACATCGGTCAGGTCAAACACACACATATATCAGCTTTTAAGATCTGTTTCCTCAGCTAAATCCTAGTCACAGAATTTCCCATTATAAGAAGCGCCTTGTGCAGAGTAAGGCTTTTAAATGAAACGCTGACTCGTCTGATGGCCCTGGAAGAGACCAATTACATGTTGTCTCTCTGCTTACGCACTGAGAAAATCTGGCATGAAAGTCTGGAGACATTTGAAACTCGCCTTAAAAACGAACGCTCCCTTTCACTGCAGGCGAGCCCTGGGGGCGATAATTAGTTGTTTCCACCGGAGTCTTGGAAAGAGTTTAGACTTTAATTTAAATGACTCACTCCTCCCCTGCCCTCTTCAGATGGGCAGAGAAAGAAGAGAGAAAGACATTTTCTCGCAGAGACGAAAATGAAAATTGCTAAAGATATGCCTGTCACCTTAAAGGTTAGGCCATTACTAAGATACTCCTCACACACTGGGAGATCAGACTCTGCTTCTAAAACCATGTCAGGCCCTGCCAGCCCCTTCCCGCGCGGTGTAGCAGGAACACGATCTACAGATCCACGGGAAGGGCTGCTCTTCCCAGGCTTACGGCAGGAGTCTGAGAACGGAGAAGCTGGAAGCTGATCCGGATCGGATGAAAAGAAAAAAGTGTGTGTGTGTGTGAGAGAGAGAGAGAGAGACAGAGAGAGAGAGGATCAGGAAATGGCAAAAAAAGCGCCCTAAAAACGCAAAAGGTTGGGTCATGTGAGGTTTAGCTTGGGTGAAGAGATAAAAGGGGATGAACCCCATATTCAGCAGCAAGTCAGGTGACCGCAGTGGCGTGATGTCAACAGCGGAGCAAAGAGAGAGAGATCAGAGCCAGTGACAGAGTGAGAGATGGAGAAGAAAACAAGATGTGCAGAGAGAGAAACCGAAGCCGAATAAAACTGTAACGTGACACACGAGCCTCAGAACGTACTGAGGGCTCGTCCAGGAGCTTCCTGCAGCCGAACCGCTAGAACTTGGTTGATATGTCGCATACTGTATAAAACCTGTTAGGGCCACCATCAATTCTGTGCCTTCTGCTTTGAAAACGTACCAGAGAGCTGCAGGGAGTCCTTGTGTTTCTCGCTGTCGTTGTAGTTTGAGGAGGAGTCATCTGAGTCAGAGCGGTTAGCATCACCCTGATGGAGAAGAAGAACGTGAGTGAGGTGGAGTAAAACAGCGAAGGAAATGCTACGCGTTTGGAAATCTTCATATTATAAAACCTTATTAATACTGTTACAGTGATGCTGACGTTCAGAGACAACCTAAAAAAAAATTTAGAACAGTAATCTTGCGGGCGAGGAGTTCTTGGGTAGGGGGGCGTGGCCGACTGTTTGCTGAGTGCGGGTTGCCTTGCCTCTGCCTGAAATCCCTCCACGAGGATGGCCACCAACAGGTTGAACAGCACGTAGTTCCCAAAGGTCATGAGAGCCACAAAATACAGAGCAGCGAGGGGGGAGGTGGAGGCCATGCCGTTATACAGCACCACGTTCCAGTCCTCCTGGGTCAGGATCTACACACACACACACACACACACACACACAGACACAACCATCGAGGGAGTGTCGTAGCTGTACAGTCCTGTGTTTTCTTCTGGAATGTGAGTGAGGTGACAGACTACCTGAAACACAGTCACTATTGCCCAGAGTAGGGAATCGAAGTTCTTCCTGTCTGGCACTGTGTCTCCTGTCTCTGTCTTCAGGCTGAACTTACAACCGAATATGTGCATTCCCAGGATACTGCCGAGACAGGCAAGGAGAGAGAGGGAGTGAGTGGGAGGGAGTGGGAGAGAGAGTGGGAGTGAGAGTGGGAGAGAGAGTGGGAGATAAAGGGAGAGAGAGTGGGAGACAGAGGGAGAGAATGAGAGAGAGAGTTAGAGAGAGGGAGAGAGAGTTTCACTTCTTACATCATCCCCGAGTGACTGCATGTGTGTCCCCTGTCGTGTGAACATCATGTCATAGATGTTAGGATAAATGGACTGCAGGAAGAGCACATTCTTATTTCCTAGGAAAACATGGCCGAGGTGGTGAGACTGTGCACTTGTGTGTGTGTGAGTAAGTGTGTGTGTGTGTGTGTGCGCGAGTTAGATAAAAGAGTCACCAGAGCCATGTTTAACCACAGTAACATTAAGATTGATTGCAGAAGAACTCCAGCTCTGAGCTCCTTAATACTTAATGGAGAAGCACACACATGCACACACACCCGCGAGATGGTGTGTGCAATACAAAATGAGGCCAACATGTTCGTCCTCTGTCTTCAGCCTCGCTCGCACACACCTGAAGATGAAGATGAAGAGCATGAGGAGCATGCAGAAGGTGGCCACGTTGTCCATGGTCTTCATCAGTACCACCAGCTGCCGGCGCAGAGCGGGCATGAAGCGTACCAGCTTCAGAACGCGCAGGAGACGGAAGGTCCGGAGTACGGACAGACCCCCGTCGGACTGGCCCACGATCTCACACACGCTGGAACAGGGGGTGGGGGTG
>JAOYMR010000001.1:11643569-11649399 GCA_025802075.1 Tenebrosternarchus preto | reverse complement strand
GTGTGTGTGTGTGTGTGTGTGTGTGTGTGTGTGTGTGTGTGTGTGTGTGTGTGTGTGTGTGTGTGTGTGTATGTGTGGTAAAGGATATGGGCTGGACACCAGGCGGATGCACCAGCTACGAGGGCATGTTGTCTGTTTCAGGCAGAAGAACACGACTGGTGCCAGGTCGGGATACGGCAACACCAGCTTGCTGATCTCACTGCACGCCTCATCCTCCACGTCCTCCTCTTGCTCGACTGGCGCCTCCTCTTCCTGCTCCACAGGCCCCGCCTCCTCGTCGATCGGCTCCTTCCAGTTAGGTGCGGGATCCGCTTCCGAATTTGGATCCACTCCGACAGAGGAACCGCCCACTGAATTGGGATCCTCCTCCTCAGTTGCCATGGCTACGGAGCTGTCTGTGGTGTGGAGAGAACAAAAGGAAAAGAGAAGGAGAGGATAAGTGCCGAGTCATGTCACGCTGTGATTGGTTTAACGGGACTCCATCAACTCAGCACAACACACGCCTCTGTGCTGCGTGTGTGTGTAGTTCAGTAGACGTTTGGAGCCCGTCTAAGGTTTAGTCTCGAGAACCAGACGTCTGGCTATTGCCAGACCGTGTGACAGGTTTCATTACCCGGGTTAGCCAAGAACCGCCTACGTATGTGGGACCAGGCCATCTGGATGACTCCAGGCCGACGTGTTCGGGTGACATGTAGGGCAGGTAAATGTCGCAAAGATGTTCCACCAAAAGCAGCCGGGCTGCAAGCACATGAGGACGAGCCTTTTACCTGCTGGTATCTGCCTGCAACTAAAAACTCACTTCTGGAACTTTGAAGAATTGGGAGCCACAAACTTCACAAGCATGTTTCAGTCCAACGACTACATCAAAGAGGCTCATTACTGCCGTGGCCTAAAAGCCAGGCAGAGTCTGAGCTGCTTCACTCTCTCTCTCTCTCTCTCACACACACACACACACACACACACACACACACACACAGTAATAACTCATGTACACAATTAAGAACTCACAGTAGGGATTTATTAAAATATTCAAAATATTGTACTAATTATTTACTTAATTTGACTTTACAGTTCACGGCAGTTCAAAGATTTTAATCTACTATAAAATATGCTTCAAAGGAGAGCTACTCTATATGTGTTCTATAACTGACTTTAAAATCTGAACGCTATTTTTTTTAAATCATCCTTGTCCAAATGCAGGAAACACTGAATATTCTAATATTCCGCCCCTTACAACAATATTCAAACAGTAAATTCGATATATACCACAGTGAGCCACTGCAACAAAAATAAATAAGCTTCTCATTTAACTTTCGATGGACCTTTCAGTCTTGTATGAACACACATGATGCCTAATATGAACTTTGTTCATGCGTAAGTCACTGCTTAAATCAGTCATCAGTGCTTCATTTCAGTTGCCAGTGTGAAACATTGCATCTGTGTGTGTGTGTGTGTGTGTGTGTGTGTGTGTGTGTGTGTGTGTGTGTGTGTTAGCCTCTATCATATGAGATCATTCATCTATTATATCATAGCCAATCTGTCCAATCAAGGCTCTATCAAAAGCTAAAAGTCTCCTAAATAAAAGTGGCACTTCTATTAAAACCAGAAATTAATCAAGTGAGCACGTGACAGGGATAACTGCATGATGTCTAACTGGGCAGCTATTAGCCAATCAGATGCCAAGGTTGCATCACTGTGTACACAAAGGCTTGTTGGATTTATTTATCTCTCATAGAAATTAGATCTGGATTTCTTAAATTATGCTAACCATCACAGTACACGCACACACACACACACACACACATACACACACACACGAACATGCACACACACAGGTCCATCAGTGGTTTGGTTATTTCCTGACCTCCTCTCAGCTTCCCACCGTCAGTCCCATAACCCCACAGCATCCTTGTTTGACCTCTGACCCTCATCTTTTCCTTCTTTCCCTTCATTAATCCCCCTCTTCTACTGAGCTGGGTGGTCCCTGAGGACTGCGGCTATGCTTGCATGGGAAATTGGGATCACTGGGTGACCAGTTCTCTTTCTGTGCAAATGTGTGCGTGCATGTGTGTTTGTATCTGATAAGATGATTGGTTAGGCCCACTGAGCAGTAGTTCTGGGATTAAAGGGCCACCTTATCAGCACACTGTTAGCCATCACAAGCCTGCTGTGATTCAACTCCAAGCTGTGAATGTGTGTTTATGTGTGTTTGTGTGTGTGTGTGTGTGTGTGTGTGTGTGTGTGTGTTTGTGTGGGAGGCATGTGCATGTCACACTCAAACAGAACTATCACTCCAATATCCTCACACACTGCAAAACAAAACAAATGACACTTTGCATGTGCTAAATATCAAATTAAGTAATAAATTATTACAATTACATTATTAATTTCATAACTACACAACTATCATATGAATTGATAATTAAAGTATGCGGTTTCAAATAAACCCTTATGACTGATTACCATAAGGGTTTATTGTATAAAGGGTTTTATTTCATTCTTTCAGTGCTGCGCTTTGAACAGCGTAGAAAATATACGACGTCTTATATTTTTTCTGTGCTTGGCAAGTTTGTGCATAATGCTGTTTGCAGGTTTAAACAGTAAACACCTGAGTAGTAAAATGACAACCAAAACGCTGCCAAGGATTGGGAAGGCAGAATGAACGGGCGCCAGGGAATTAGCGATGCATTTGGGCGTTTATACAAACGCTTCTGTTCTGCAGCTGGACAGGTAGCGTGGTGGCAACTTTCAACGGTTAAAACGCTTCACTGTGATTCATCGACTTTCCAACGGTTAAAACGCTTCCCTGTGATTCATTAACTTTCAACGGTTAAAACGCTTCACTGTGATTCATTAACTTTCTTCAGTGGAGTCACGACCTCACTATTACGTGTAATCGCGCTAATCTCAGAGGGGGACAATTAATCCAAAAATGTGCACGCACAACCACACAGTGAGATTCAGTTTCATTCTTGTTGCCAAAGTAGTCTGTACTGTTTGTCTCCTGCATTTCTGTTTTAACACATTACAGGCAACAATAAAAAGGGGGGGGGGGGGACTCAACACGCACGCGCGCGCGCACACGTTCTCTTTCTCTGACACACACAGGGTGCAAAGCCTTTTCATACACACCAGGCTGGCATCGGTTTAGACTACCTGCTCCATAGGGGAGAAAACCATTCAATCTCCACCCTCCAATAATAAAAAGAAAACAGAGAGAGAGAGAGAGAGAGAGAGAGAGAATTTATTAGTGAGTTTTGGTCTATGATGTAGAAAAGCTAGAAAAGAGAAAAACCACAGCAGAAAGAGACAGAAAAGAAAACAGGATGTGTTTGTTGAAGAAGAGTGAATAAGGTGTGGGGTTTAAAATGCTTTGTTACAATTCAGATGGAGGCCATTACAGAGCTGCTCAGCAACAGAGCAGCTACAGAGCAGCTCTTTTTGTCACAGCTACAGAGCAGCTCTTTATGTTCCAGTTCACTTGTCTGCAAAGAATAACTTCGTTCCGAGCAACACAAGCGTAAACAAACAGCTGGTGGAATAGAGGCACTTAGGAAAGGCCATGTTTCTGCTAGAATGTTTTCTGCCTGTCCAACTGAAATCGTTTGACTCATGTTTTTCATTCCGAAATAAATTGCAATGGATTTTGCACACAAGCTCTACTAGAAAGATTTAAACACACTTTGAATGGGATAAACATTTTTTTTGTCTGTCTGTTTCTCTCTCCACATTTCTCTCTATCCCAGGACCCATTAAAGTAGACCATATCACAGTTCAGTGAGTGATGACAGAAGACTGCGCAGTTAAAGTCCTCTGTGACATAGCAGGTCAAACAGACAAAACCCAGGGTCTCATCCAAACCGTGTAAATTCCATCAGTCCTTCACGCTCTCTGGTTCAGTTGGTCTTCAACAAGAATCTCTGGGTCTATTCAGCGCCTCTTCCCATGACCCCAGAAGACCCCGCCTTGCCACTTCAGCATCACAGAGACCACAAAGAACGGACCATTCTTCATAAAGAGGCAAACGAGATGGGCTTCATTGGCAGAGAAAACCCGACACGACCCATGGTGCTGGAGAAGCTCGTTCAGGAGATGGAGCTTACCTAGCGCAGTTGGAGGAGTGGGTGGAAAAATCCTGAGAGGCAGGACACATACCACACAACACGGTTCATGGAACACAGAGCACAGATTAGGGCAGTAGGCAGAAGTAATCTGACACAGAGAATCTTGATTAAGCCTGAGTGTAGAGGGCTTGAACACTGGAGCGAAGGACGCCTCAGAGCTGCAGAAGCCAAACCCTGATTCAGGGGTCAGAAAGAATCTCAACCCAGACACAACGGAAATGCTTGGGAATCGAACACTTGAGTCTCTAAAACTTTTGAATGCTTTTCAACTTGTAAAGCAATACTTAGAAATAGTTGGATGACACCTGATCCAACTACTGTGAGTTTAGCCAATATGTTATGGATACATTTATTAGCATATGTGCTACGTTTTACAAGTTATTTCATGGAATATTTTATTACGTAAACAAAACAAAATCAAACTGAAAATTTCAGAAATGGCAAAAAAATGGCCTGCCTAAGATCATGTGACATTCACCCAGAAGTAGCACCACAAATTTGTTAAAATGATTCATGGCTAAGACACTCGACAAGTAATCAGAAGACCTGCCGATTCAAGCCCCACCTCTTCCAAGCTGCCACTGTTGGGCCCCTGAGCAAGGACCTTAACCCTCAGCTGCTCAAAGTGTATCCGGTCACAACTGTGAGCCGCTTTTGATAAAGTCACAACACCATAGATGTACTGCATGTGTAAATTTGCAAAATGTTTAAAAATGTGGTGTAGAATAAATATGTATAACATTCATGAAGTTGCAGTGCATTTGGATACTGTAGCACTTGTGTTGTCCTGCTGACAGACATGTTCTGCAGGACACTGTAAATTTGCAGTGTGTTGTGCTGTCTGAGCACAGACCTACCCTGTTGTTGTCATACCAAAACTGTCCAATTCCAGTATATTGTAGTTGGTACTCTATATATATATAGAAAGAGAGAGAGAGAGAGAGAGAGAGAGAGAGAGAGAGAAAAGAATTAAGAAAGGGGGAAAGACGAAGAGATTGTGATAAGAATGATTTGGTGTGTGTGAGCTCCATAATCACAACAGGTGCTATTGTTAAAATAAAGACCTGCTGGAAAACCAGCATTGGGAAACAGACAATGAGAGCACCTGGACATGGGAGTGTGTGAGCGTGTGAGAGTGGGTGAGTGCCAACATGTGTGTGTGTATTATTTCAGGGATCTCGCCTTGCTGGAGCGTTTGGCCAGAGCTCCGTAAATACCCCCACCCCCAACGTCAGCGGAGAGACGGACGTTGTAAGGGTGCCATTGTTTTGGTCTGGGGGGGGGTCTGGAGTCCTCCATCCACTGGGGGCAGTCATGAGGAGTATTACCAGACTTCAACGACACGCTGTCTCCTTGCTCTCTCCAACGAGATCAACGAGAGAAGCAGGCGCCTCATTCTGGCATATGGGTTAATTAAATTTGCATATTCGTATTTTTTTCCCCTTGCATTAACTAGGCCTAATGAACACCTGCTGGAGTGGCCCAGCCTTGGCTTGCAACGTCACCTTCATAAACATAGACATACACCCCGAAACACACATATACACACACACTCACCAAAAAGACAGAAGCAGATATATAAATAGATCGCGTGGACTGGAGTAATGGCTGCAAGCTTGGGAAAAAAAACAAAAACAACACTGGCCAGGATTTTGGATGGAATTATCAGACATTTGTTTCAGCCAGAGCTCTAAACCTCTGAGTCA
>JAOYMR010000001.1:11623569-11638569 GCA_025802075.1 Tenebrosternarchus preto | reverse complement strand
GTGTCATGTAACTTTCTCCTTAGGTCTTCATCAACATTATAAATGGCTCTAATAACACGGAAGGAAGAAAAGGTGAGGAATCGGAAGCTTAATTGGATTGATCCCTCAGCCGGAGAACGTTATGGGATTTAAATTGGGGGAGCGTAAACTTTGAGATAGGATGGTGCCAATTCATATCTCAGATACGTCCACCTCTACTACAAATGGCTCCTCTGGCTCAGATTTCCAGTAAAGTACACGGGGTTTTCCTTTAAAGTATGGCTGTGAGCGGGGCAGCTGTAGCATTGAAATTGCATACAAAAGCACCAACAAAAGTTTTCAAATCCCAGAAAGCGGTGTAGTTCCTTGGGACTGTGCAGCACTGGTCGGTTTAGTACTGCCTCAACCTTCTCGTCCTTCACAGTGACACCCATGGGGTTCATGACATTTACTAAAAAGGGAGGGACACTGCAGATGAAAGCATTCCTTCTTCCCTTTTACGCACAGGTTATTTGCCAGCAACCTTTCCAGAACGACTCTTATATGTGCTTGGACATTGTGGGAGAATAGATCAGAATGTGATCTTTATAAACAAATTTCCCCATCATGTGCTGAAGCATGTCATTGATAAAGCCCTGGAAAACAGAAGGAGCACTGGCCAGGCCAAACAGTAAACCCTGGTACTCATGGCATCCAGTCATGGTGATCAAAGCCATTTTTACAACCTGTTACAGAATCCTACGCTGTTCTAAAGCTGCTCGTACTAAATGGTCCCCTGGTTCAGTACCCTGTAATCTATGCACATACAGAGACTATCATCCTTCTTGGTGATAAAAAAGAATCTAGTGGCTGTAGGGGACTTGGTAGACCTGATATAATCCTGAACTAGGGCCTCTGGTACATAGCCTTCTGTGGCTTTGTTCTCAGTGATAGATAAGGGGGCAAATACTTAGACTTGGTAAACAGAAGCAGAGTTGAATGCAGGTAGAACATAAAAGATTTAATGAATCCGCTCAAAAGGGCAAAACTGTAACCAGGTATGGATCCAAAATAGATAAAAATACAAGTACAAAGGACAATGGTTTGAAAACACTATATAAATCCTGAGTGAGATTTCACAAAGAGAGACTGAAACAAGTGGACATAGACAGAGACGTTAGGGAAAACTAGACACAGGTGAACTTATGGGATTATTGGAAATGTAGTCCTCACTATGCGGGCTAGAAGGCTATAGGCGTGACATTGTCTAACTTGTGACACACACACTGATGATGATAATGTTCAAATAATCCTAACTCACTTAAACACACACACACACACACAAAAGGAATGGAATAGCAAAGGACAGAATGCAAAAGAAAACACAAACACACACACATGAAGACAATGAATGTTCTATTCAAAAAAGTCCTTTGTGTGTCTCTTTCTAAATTAAGCACTGTCAGAACTTGCACACAGACACAGTAACACACACACATACACACACACACACACCCCTCCCATCGCGCAAGATGACGGTTTATGTAAGTGTGTCATACACCCACACAGTCCTTGTTCATGTGGATTCGAGAGAGAGAGAGAGAGAGAGAGAGAGAGAGAGAGAGACAAAGAGAGAGACAGAGAGGCACAGAGTGAGACAGAGAGCACAGTGATTTAAGAGTGACTGTCACCCATGGACAGACTGTCCACATTCCTGCCATGTGCTCTTTAACACATGGTACCATAATGAAGACCGACAATACAAGAGGCCTAATTCCAATACGAGAGGCCTGATTCCACCTCACAGAGACAGTGGGACTCAGAAGAGAAAATGTGAGGAGAGTCTGGAGTCTTCCCTTCGAGGTTAAGGCCTCAATCATGAGAGCTCAGGCCATCTTCATACCCTTTTCCTTTGAAATTATACCAAATCTTCCAGTGGCATATATGTTTGCCACTGAAGGGTTATCTGCTGCGGCAGGAGACGAAGGTCAAACTAAGTGAACAGGCTGAGGGTCTTCGTCAAGTCTGTTTGGCCAGAGAGGTGCAAAGAAAAAAGCAGTTCGATCCGCCTAGAACCGAAACGTCCTCTAAAATGGGGTTTTTAAAGTCGAGAGATTGAAAATTGCAAAAGTTAAAAGAAACTGTAAAAGGAACATCTGGATGGGGCACAAGTGGATGAGTGGATTGGGGTACTTCCGTTTGACATAAAAAGAAAAATAACCAGTAAAGTTCTTGGCCTAATTATGAGAGCCCAGTGTTTTTATCTAGACATTTTAAGGTTGTGTGTGTGTGTGTGTGTGTGTGGGTCTTGACAAAGGAACAGTAAAAAAAAGAAGAGGCTTCTTACTGTTGCATTTTGTCCACAAGGATCTTTGTATTGTCCTAATCTCCAGCTAACAGTAATACTGTAGGTGCTACCAACACAGACGAGAACTTGTAAGATGTTAATCTTAATTTCATTGTTAGCTTCATTGTTAGCTGTTAAACATTTGATATGACTGTCTGATCAGAGGGAGACCAGATCTGTTTATTCTAGATCCATTGGTTTGTGTACTGGGCTCACGTCTATTGTTCATGGTCATGAATCTACACTTTATGCCGATCTCTCTCTCTCTCTCTCTCTCTCTCTCTCTCTCTCTCTCTCTCTCCCTCTCTCAATCTATCCCTCTATCTGTCTTTCTCTCTCACAACTGTAATTAAAAGAACAAGCAAATGTCTCCACATTTTTTTTAACCATAAAATGGCACAAATGGCAATGAGAACAGTCCTGTTGAAGGTGCCTGAGATAAAAGCACATTTTGCTTTCCAGGAAGTGGGGGGGATGGAGGTATATAATGACATAATAGCCATAATGACATGAGAAATAACAGGCTCTAAAACGAACAGGACAAGGGGAGGGACCAGTGATCATAGTAATCACTGGTTCTTGTGTGTTTAGCGTTTTTACACCTCGTTGAGAGTGTAAGGCCCACTGGATCCACCGCGTGAATAAAGTCATCTAGCAAGTCTATTTCAAACCTTCTTCTCTGAACAGGCTCTGATCCTCTATAGATAGTTATGACAGATCTTCATTCAATGACCAACTTCATAACCACACACACTCCCCCCCTCACTCACTCACCCTCTCACACACATGGATTAAATCATAACTTTACAGACTAACCTTCGTCTCCTCCATACTGTACGCTGTATGTAGTACTTTATGGTGTATGATACATGATGTACAAAGCCTGAGGGTCATGTAGTCTGCTTCTGCATCACGACTGAACACACCTCCGTGTGTTTAAGGTAGCTTTTCGCATTGCGACACGCCGCTTCAGGAGAGTTTCATCTAAACGCTGTTAAATGGTGCATGTAAGCACAAGGGACATTGTTCTTTAACGATGCTCAGGAGAACTTTCCTCTTTCCTACGCCTCCTTCAATAACATCTTCTAACCAGAAATAAGAACAGAAAAAAAAAAATACATACACATTAATTAAGAACTTTCAGAGTTCAGTAGTGTGGTGCAGTGTTTTCTTCATGTGTGGATCTGATGCTGACAAGGTCATGAAGCTCAGGAGGAGAGAACGGAGGAGGAGTAGAGGGAGGTGCAGCGTGTAAGATGACGATCACAAAGACCAACACCATGAGAATCTGTGTGTGTGTGTGTGTGTGTGTGTGCACGCATGGGTGCGTAGGTGAGGCAATGAATCATAAGTTACAAGTTAAAATAAAGCAGGCGTATAAATCAAAGAAAAGTCACTGTCCTTACCCACTGCCCTCACCAATGCTCCTGTGTGGCTTTTACACACACACACACACACACACACACACACACACACACACACACACACACCTCACTCCATCCTTCTCCCCCTCTCACAATCTCATTGCTCAGCCGTTTCCTCTCAGGCTCTCGGCGTCTGGCACTTTTGTCTCCTCCCACGGTCCCTTCCTGTCTTGCTCCTGTCTGTTACCCCCAGTCTCACATTCATTTCCCTCGTCCCGTTTCCCTTTCATTTCAGTTTTTCTGCAAGGTTTTTTTTTTTTATTCCCTTTGCTTCATGCAGAGCGAGAGGCAAAAGAGAGAGAGACAGAGAGAGAGAGAGAGAGAGAGAGAGAGAGAGAGAGAAACCTCTCTCTCCTCTCTTCTCATCTCTTGTCTTTCCCTCTGCTAACCCTTCACTTCTGTTCATTATTCATTCCTCATTCCATACCTCAAAGTCTCCTGTCAGGGAGAGACAGAAATCTGCTTTAGGCACATCTTTGAGTAGCTCAACCATTTCTTAAGCCCTCTGTAAAAGTACTAAAGAGTTACTCTAGAGGGGGTGGAGCTTTTGGGCCACTCCTTGAGGCCTGGGGGCGGAGCAGACACATGTGGGCCGGCCTTCACGGTGTAGAGACAATGGTGTCATCTGTGATTCAGAATTTAGAACAAAATGGAACACATTGCTATTACTGTTATAGGCTTTCTGGTTCTGCATTTAAAAGATCTGTATTTAAAAAGCAAGTAAGCTTGTGTGTGACTGTCGAAGAAGATCCACGCGATAAGGATAAAAGTAATAAAAACTTCATGGAGATCACAATGAACACACAGTTCTGTGTATCCACTCACATATTCACATGCACACCTATTCAAGCACGCACTGCTAAACTATAATGGCAAAACTCATCTCAAATCCCAAAACACTCTATCCCTTCACTGCCAAAGTATCGCTTCCATTCTCATGCAAAAACAGGTTCATATTGTGTTCAGCAACTTATTTATTTCATTCTGCTTCGCCACCAGCCATAAACTCCAGTGCAGGGCTCTGGTGAGTCAGAGGTGGGTAATTGCAGTCATCAGTAAGTAAATTACATGACACAGTTCATTCACTGGATGCCCGTCATACTATGAGCTTCCTACTGGGACTCTGGTTCCTACTGAGACTCAGGTTCCTCCGCGAGCGAGTGTTGACAGAACAGCAGCACACAACTAACCACCACCCAGCCATCGAGTTAATGGGGTTACACAGTTAACCACCACCCAGCCATCGAGTTAATGGGGTTACACAACTAACCACCACCCAGCCATCGAGTTAATGGGGTTACACAACTAATCACCACCCAGCCATCGAATTAATGGGGTTACACAGTTAACCACCACTCAGCCATCGAGTTAATGGGGTTACACAACTAACCACCACCCAACCATTGAGTTAATGGGGTTACACAACTAACCACCACCCAACCATCGAGTTAATGGGGTTACACAACTAACCATCACCCAACCATCGAGTTAATAGGGTTTCACAGTTAACCACCACCCAGCCAGTGAGTTAAGGGGATTACACAGTTAACCACCACCCAGCCAAGTGAGAGGACTGAGGTAGATTCAGAAATAATAACAAAATAAGACACTCATTCTGTTTCCAGTAGAAAACCTGCTTTGGGTCACCCATTGGAAAAAACTTTTTCAGGTACAGGTGGTGTTATTGATGCACAGGGCCCAGACCTAAACTCCAGACACGGGTGATCTGATCCAGACAGACAGGTCGTTCAGACCTGCTCTCTACAGACACACAGACGCCACTCCACTGTGACCCAGACGCAGTTCACTGTGCTGCCGGCTGACTGTGTTGACCTGGTGGGACTGGTGTTAAATGAAAGCAGGTGCTACATATGAGGCTTTGTCTTTGAACAACCTAAAGGTGATTGCTACCAATTTCAGGGAGTTTTTCTCCAGTCTAGATTGTAAAATACTCAATGTTCAGTGGCCACAGTTCAGCAATCATTATTTAACACCTTGACCAATATATTGACCAAAAAAATTCATTACATTCTGAGCTAATTCAGTCCATAAGGATTAGGCTCTTTAATTACCGCCTCAGACCCACCAGACCTCAGTGGAGTGCAGTCTTACCCACAAAGGCCTGATATGGGTCCATGTTCCTGTTCCAGTCAATTACAAATGCACCTGATTCCCCTAATTACAAAATCTTAATTAATGACAGCCGATGGCCGCCCGCCTGAGTCAGGTGTGGAATGCTTGGGTGGGCAGCCACGCTTGGCACCACACTGGCTTTCCTCAGGGGCGCTTGGGGAGTGCTCCACCTCGGGGGGGGATCCTGGAGCTCTCCCATGAATACTGACAGATGACCCCCCTGGGGAGCCGACTGGGAGAATATCCATGGGCGGGGCAGTTTGCAGATGCTCGGGCAGATATCGCAGGAGAGTATTCTCTACCCAAGTTTATCAGAGGAAGCTGCAGGCACAAACTTGTCAGCCTTAAAGTCAGACAAATAAGTATTTACAGCTTCTGTTTTAAGTCCATTTCTTCTGAATGAAGTCGAATTTCTAAAGGCAGTGGGATTTTCTTAAGCCAAAGCAAAGATATTGATCCAAATCATAATCCTGAACCAGTACAAATGTTTGAGGGTTTTGTGGTAAAAGCTGAAAAATGAAATAATATACTTTGAGCTTTCATTCAAGTACAGCTTAATAAAATGATCACTGACCTGGTTTTATAATACAAATGTAAAAATTGTTACTGAAAGGGATCCAGACTTGTACGGCAATAACACTGGATAGCAAAAAATACCAAATCATATGTGACGAGGTGACAGTAAGACATTAAAACAACTGTGGTTTCTCCATTCTGGTCTTGAATGTACATTTTCTTCCAACCAGGGCTTGGTGCTATCATGGTAGAGCTCCTGTTGAGTCTCTGAAGCCACCCTGTAGCTCGGGTTAGATCCAAACAAACACCCTATTAGGCCCCAGACAGAGCAGGATATGATGCCAAACTCAGTATCCACCATGCAAGCACACACACACAGACACACCACTCCGAAGCCCCTTTTCAAGAGGGCCACGGTGCCTGAACCTTTGCTGAAAAACAGCAGCTAACCTTCCTATCACCAAACACTACATCAGTTACTTGCTGACTGGACCCTTAATCTGTCTCCATTAAGTTCACATCTCGACACCACGCCGTCGGCTCTGCTCAGAACGGAGCAGAGAGCGATGAAATTATTATTTTAAAAAACTGTTTAGATCCTCCATTAGATCATTTAAGTCAAACCCTTTCATGTGAAATACTCAGCTAGATTAAAAAAAAACAAAAAAAAAACAGGAAGCACCTGTAGAGAACCAAAGATGACAGAGATCTCGATTTGATTCGGCTCAGTGTTTCTCTCACATCTATTTCCTCTCCTTTTTTTTCTGTCTGTCTCTTTCTCTGCCATTTTTGATACTCTATCCAGGTAACTATGATGCCAGTCACACTGCTAGGAATCCACTGTATGCCAGCTGTATACCCAGCGCCCTTCCCTCAGGACCCACCAGGTTTCCCGTGGCACAGAGATGCTGGGCCAACTGTTCAAACGGACCAGCCCTCACGCGTTTACTCAGCCGGGCACAGACAAAAAGAACATATTTTAGCTGTAAACAATAACTCGTCGCTGACCACCTTCCACAACGCCTCTGCGCCCAGAACGTGCCAACGGCACTCGAACGAGGCGAGTTCGACTGCAGAGGACGCGGGGCCGCGAAAACGACACGGTCCCTACAAAAATACTGCATAATGCCTTCAAACGGAGCTCCACGTAGCAGGAAAACAGGTTCTGCACGGAGACACAGTGAGGAAGGAGAGATAAGAAGAGCAAAAGAACAACACCTGCAACAGCAATGAGGCAGAGAAACGTATTGTGCAGGTTTTCTTATCTTCATGCAGCATGTTCAAACTTAAAATACAAAAGGATGCAGACTCCTGGATCTTCAGCTGATTACTGCTGCCCGCTGCCAGTCTTTCTCCACACACACACACACACACACCTCCTTCCTGTTTACTTACGGCGATGTGCGCTAGGCAAAAGTGGCAAAAAGACGATTGCCGAAGGAACAGACAGAGCAGCTGGTAGAGGTACAGCTGTGCCAGTGGGCATGCACCCTCAAGAACCCGTGCCACTGCCACCTCAGCCTGCCAACATGTCCCACACACATATGAAACGGGAGTTCTGTGACTTCAGCATGAGCCCGAAACCAAAAGTTAATTCAGACTCCTCATCCACACCTATGGGCGCTAAACTCCACTCAGATACAAGCAAAGCCAAGCTCAGCTTTGTTAACCAGTATGTTTTCATTTTGTTAGCGCTTGTATGCGACTAAGCTCCAAACTCTCTGTTCTCCAAATGAACTGGTTTATAATCACTACCTCAAATCCCCATTGTTTAATCCTGAACGAGGTACTTCTGGTCTATTTACGGTGATCCCTTGAGCGGGTGGATGGAGGGACCTTACTTAAAAGCACTATTGAAAGGGTCAGAGCAAGGGCACTTTGACCAAGGGCACTTTGATTTAGAACCCTCTTTTGGTCAGCTAGGTCAGAGTCAGTGCCACCAGTCCCCAACCATCATGTAAAAAGTGTCTGAAAGTCTTAGTCACTGTGGTATCCAGTCTTGCCAGGGTTGCACTTGATTCCACAGGCAGACATGTTTTTAATCCTGGTCTTGGACCAAGTGAATCCATTAAGAATTACGGCAAATCAGCAACATAGATTAGAGTTACTATGCAGGCCGCACTGATCAAAACCTCTTCATTCTGAACAAAGTCACATATGGATGTTTTCTGTTTGCCCTTTGACATACACATGGGGTGCCTTCCAAGATAAGAGCTCACTGTGAAACTCGGGGCTGTTTCCAGCTTTATTACACACAGGATGAAGCACATAAATGGCATGTGCACATTTTACACACACACGCACACACACACACACACACACACACACACACACACACGCACACACACACACACACACACACACACACACGCGCACACACACGCACACACACACACACACACACGCACACTCAACTCATTTAGAGGAATAGCTCACCTCGAGCAGATTCTAAATCATTATACCCCTCCTCCTTTGTGAGTGTAGTAAAAGAGATGGAGCACACACACACACACACACACACACCCATCCATCCATCCAAAGCCGGGGTCTGAAAATATATGAGACGTGGACTGGACCGTGCACTGCAGTCATTGCCAGGTTTCTGAGCTGTGTCCACAGGACTTTGGAAAGCTGATCTCATTGACAGGCTTGTGGTGGCTTATGGTCCTGTAGCCGAAGGCTGTCGGTTACATTTTATGCGGATGCACACACACACACACACACACATGCACACGCACTCACACGTACACTCAAACACGCATTTGCTGACTACTTTCATTCATTTGGTGATTACTGTATAGCTAAATAACATGCATAAACCAAACCCTTACCTCAGGAACAAAAAAACATTTAGGTTCTTTTAAGGGTTAAACTGGGTGTTCCACATTACCCTCCCATTGTATCTGAATGTTGGGATTGGCCTGTTATCATGGAGTCATCACAAAGCATTGAGAAAAAGATCTACTCTTAATGCTTTGCCTCCCTCTAGACAAAACCAACCCCCTCCACCGCACTGATCATGTCAAAGACCACTGGTATCCTGGTTTAACGTGGCCATGGGTTCAACACATTGTTCGACAATGTACAAACTGTCCCGGGGGATTATTGTTGTGAAGTAAACACAAGCCAACATCTCACAAAAACAACGTCTCCCACAAACTGGAGTTCAAAGAGTACATGACCATCTGTGGTTATAACTGAATAAGACCAGAATATAACGAGTCATAACCAAACCCTGATCACTTCACTCTCCCTAGTACATCACTACTGTCCACTGCTTTCGATGGGTCCCTCTTTATGATATTAGAAGGGCTGACCAAAATTGGCCAAATTTGAACCATCATCTTTCCTTCGTAGAGAGTGAGAGAGACGCAGATAGTGGGGCCGACAGCAAGGGAGAGAGAGATTATGATAAATGAATGGCTGTCAGGCTTTGATATGCACGGTGGGTGGCATACTCTCACATTCATACGGCAGCAGAAAGGAGGCAGGTAGAACTGACACGAATACACCCAACACAGAACAAAAATGGGGTCGTAGCATTCAAGCTAAAGCATCGCCTTGGAAAGAGCTGCTTCCAGATCAAAGGTCGTGACCTGGACCTCCCAGACTTCCGCTTGTGCTGAGGGGTGGCCAGTCTCACATATGTCGAATGGAGCACCGTTAATGGCTCAGTATGTGGCGTTAACTACTGGTGCTGGTGCAGTACAAGCCTGGGTTATGTAACAGTCTCAGCCTCTTCCGCTGTTACAGTGAGCCTGGAGAAGAAAAACAAGATCTTAATGTACTTTTTAAAAAATCAATGAATGAATGTGAACATGGATACTTACCCCAAAACCAACACAGGCAATGTTAAGGACATCATTTAACTAGACAGGATTTCTCAATTAGCCAGAGTACTTAAACAAAATGCCAACACTGCCCCATTGGAACGGGTGCTGCCTCGAGTTTAGGGCTGGGGTTGCCTGATATTGGATAAATCCTACTCCACTGCTTGGCACCAAAAGGTATTACATTACAAAACCATAAAACACCAGACAACAGAAATCAGTGCCACTGTGCATGAAGACCACAGCACAGCTGACAACGAACCAGAATCTGATATCCCTGTGCAGAACAGGAACAGTCACGTACCTTTAGTACAGGCTCTAATGCCTACACCGTCAGACGATCACCCACTTTCCCAGGCTTGTCACGGCATGACAGCATTAGACAGATGATATGGCGCTGCATTTATAGAAAGTCACACAGAATTCCTGCGTCATTGTGGAACATTAATAAGTCACCTCCTTTTCTTACAAATGCCTTTTTAATGACTGCCTGAATGTGTAGCTGTTATAATTAGTCCCGCGGCTATAGGCACCACCGCGGCTAATTAAGCTAAATTAGCGCTGCAGCTACATCTGGCGTGGTGATTGCACGCGCCGCTGTGCGCCTTCCCAACCGCTCGACAACTAGCGCTGAAGTTCGCAAAGTCTCGTCAAGCACGGCTTGCTGTCGTTGGTCGCATACCTGCTCTTGAATCCCAAATCAGGCAGTCAGCGCTGGGAACGACTGGTGGGTGAAACCCCAGCTAATCTGAAAGGTAATCCAAAACTCTCACAGAGTTCTCGAAGTCCTTGTTGAACATTCTAGAATCCTGCCAACTGTGGGATTAAATACACTTTTAAGAAGAACTGTAACCTAGTCTAGTTTGGCTCATTAATCCATTTGTTTAGATCATTGTGCCTGGCTGTCTGGCAAGCAGCACACGCAAACATCTGCACTGATTACTATTTTACCCAATAAAACATTTTACGCTGTTAAAAGAATACGTTATTATAGCATAATGTTTCATCATATAGCATCCTGTTTCGTCACATTTGGTGGTATTTTCCTATGTTACGCTCACAAACAAAATAAATAAAGTAAATCACCAACTGTCCTTCAACTGTCCTTCAGATTATTTATATATGTTTTTTATATATATATGGTTCAGTATGTGGTGTTAACCAATAATGTTTGTGCTGTGTGGACTTGTCTGTCTAATTAGTTAAGGTTACTATAAAAAGAGGCAAGGAACAGGATCAATAATCCATCAATAACTTATTGAATACTTTAAGATTTTCTTCTTTTTGCCTTTATTTTCCTGTATGGATTTAAATGTCTTCACCTTTTGGGTTTTTTTTTCACTGCCACGTCTGTCTTTGTGAATTTTTGTGCCCTGGCCATCGCAATCATGTCTAGGTGTGCTGACTGTAGGATGACAGTGCTGGACTGCTGTACAATTGATATGCAAAGCTCTTAAAAGCATTCAGAGAGGAGCATGTGCACACATGGATGCATTTGTGTGTTTGTATGCGAGAGAGAGAGAGAGAGAGAGAGAGAGAGAGATTGAGAAAGAAAGAGTGCTGCTAAAGGTGTGGTATTGGGAGATATCATATCTGAGTGTGTTTGACAGAGAGCAGAAGGTCCAATCCAACTGACTTTAGTGGCTTAAACTCTCAAGGGGCTCTGTGTGTGTGTGTGTTTTTGTGTGTGTGTGTTGATGATGATGATGATTGTGATTTAGGTCAGGGTCAGATGGCAGGGTTCTAAGACATATTGATCGAAGCAACCACAAAAGAAGGTGATTGAGCTTTTCAAAATTTATAAGGGAGCAAATATGATTTTTGACTGCCGACTGGT
This sequence comes from Tenebrosternarchus preto, assembly GCA_025802075.1. Classification (NCBI taxonomy): domain Eukaryota; kingdom Metazoa; phylum Chordata; class Actinopteri; order Gymnotiformes; family Apteronotidae; genus Tenebrosternarchus; species Tenebrosternarchus preto. Next base: position 11,626,524 of record JAOYMR010000001.1, on the reverse strand, counting down.
GTCCTGCTAGTCACTGCATGAAGAGAAGCCCAGATGCCAAAATCCACTCCTTCCTCGCACACAAGGTGCTCCAGACAAACGTGAGCTGGAATGTTTGTGCACACTCAGTAAGATTAAGTCAGTGGTTTCAAACACGCTTTATTTCTGCCGCTGAAATATACTAAGCGAAATTCAAACACCAGTGTTTTTTGCTGCAAAAAAAGCCATTCCTTCCACATAAAAAAGAGATTTCACATAACATGTCATAACATAAAAGAATAATATGGACTAGTGGAGCCCACTGGCCCAGTTTAGAATGATCTTGCTGTTAATTCCCAACAACATTTACCATCATCCACTAGACAGTGTTGCAGACATGCTTACACACTGAAACATTCTGCCTATAGTGTGGGTCCTTCTCCTCACTCTGGTTTTTTTAAAGTGACAGAGACTGGGAAGGTTTAAGCGCTGACTGTAAGTTTTACTTCAACATATTATCACCCATGAGGGATGAGCCACTTAGACGACCACGACTTCCACATGTTTAGGCCTGACTGGATTGTCTGGGAAAACAGTCGCTCCCAGATATATTCCCTGACGACAATCTTGATACATGCCACCTGGTTGGTTTGAATCTTGGACGCACAAATTTGTTCTACATCTTCCGAAGACATATTTGCCCTACTTGATCTTCAGTGACCATGGGACATTTCCTCAACACTATTTTGATATGCTTTGCTTGTCCTTGGTGAACCAGACTTTGTAAGGCCTCCTGGAAAATGTTCTCAATCTGATTATTGATAAAAGGCTTTGCTCTTGCTAAAGTTTACCTCCAGCAGTATGCTATCCCAAGATGTCACCTGCAGTTGCTGTCATCGGCCCCTGAAAGTTCTCACCATCACCTAAAACAATTTCACATTACTCAGTATCCATTAGATCACTGTAAATACTGCTCTCTGCAAAGCATCACTAACTATATGTGATCTATAGAAGATGTGTCAGTATTACGACCAGTGTCATGTACAGTACCTGTCATGGCCAAGTTTTGAGACTGACACCAATAAATTGTTAAACCTTTTATTGACAAATATGTCCAGATTTTAGCAAAGACATTCTCCTTGACATGCTGGATATCAGCTTCAAAATTTTGACTGATGACCACCTATTCTTGCCAAATCAGTGCTTGCAGTTCATCACAGTTTCTGTTTGTGTTTGTCTGTCATTTTGACGTTTTTTTTTTTTTTTTTTGCCAAGCCATACAGAAGCAACCTCAAAAGCATCCTGATACAGGACCATGCCAAGACAGGACCTGAAGTACAGGATGACCTGTGAGGATGGTATCCTGACAAACCTAAGTGGGTTCAAAGATGACAGAAATTCTCCTGAATTTGTTTTTCTTGATAAATGTAAATACACCCTCATTATACGTCTTTAAATTCTGGATAACTCGAGATTCTCTAGATCCTGACGTACTTAGTACATGTGCAAATCTATTCTTGTGTAGTACTTGGAATCCTGCTCTTAAGGTAAATCTTATGGTGACTTAGTTTACATTCAGAGATAAAAGTGCTGCTTCATCAGCTCATTCCCTTCATCTAATCGCTGAGCAACCTTCCCCCAATGTCTGCACAGGCTGTATTGTTGGTCTCATCACTCGCTTCTGCATCTGGCATCCCCAACGCTGTCTGCCGAGGCGTCTCCTCCCGAATGATTTCTGCTCCTAACCGAGAGGAAAGAGGACCTCATGCTGAAGGTTCTTTTTGCGTTTTTCAAATAGCAACCCTAATATGCATTTTTTTTTAAACGCTCGCATAAACATGGTAAGTTGTACAAGTACATCCCGTGAACTGGCAGGTCACTGGCAGGTAATAACACTGTTATTACTATCTATTAACAACTAGTGTTAGCTTTGAAAGGCTGGCGAGATGTGTGGGATTGTGGGATAGCAGTCCTAAAACAGCTTTAAAATTCCACCTCTTCTGGAAAAAATAAAACAACAACAACAAAAAACCCACAAAAATCAAAACTTTGCAAGGCTCCCTGGAGTGTCTAATGAATTCAGATAGAGAAACAAAACACACCAGACAAAGTGGTTAGACTATTGGTGAGGGGTATTTCTAGGTTAGGAATGTCAGTGATTGTAGTATTTTGTAGTTGGGAGTGGTGTTTCAATGTCAAATTATCCATCCAGGCAAGAATTACGCCAGGAAAAATGCTTAGCTAGCTGGTTAGCTGGCCAGTACATTAATAGCACATCTTACTAATCTATTATTAAATGAAGAACTAATGAACTAATTGCATTATAATCTGCTATATTTTTTGTTATATATAAACTATGAATTTTGACTTAACCATGATAATGGAGCTCAAAAATGAAAAAGCAAGCAAGCTAGCTAGCTAGCTAAGATAGCTAAAGTAGGTATCAAACTGTTACCTAGAACTGTTAACTAGCTAGCCAGAACATATAGAAAATATTGCAAATTGAATGGATATGATCGAAATTAAAACAATGCTATATGTGTATAAACTGTAATACTGAAGGTTTGGCTCTCATTTGTTAGTCTGGCGCAAAAATGATCTGAGGAGACCACAGTAGAAAAAGACACTATATGTTAGTTAAAACTATAAACTGTTAAAGTCACATATTAGCCTAGTCCTAATCACCTATTATTGTGTCACACAATACCTTTCATAACTTATTATGATTCAGTATGGATAAAGCGTAGATGTTTCTATAACATAAAATGAAAAGAAAGGCTAATTTATGCTGTATTTATGATTCATGGTCAAGTTGAACTGTCCAGAAAGAAAAATCAGACTTAATTCTACACTAAGAAGTTGTTTTTAAATATTAAAGGATCAAATATATCAATGCAATGTGTATGTTCACTATTTTCACATACAAGTATAATGTTGATGTGATTATATTAATAATAAGCAGAAGAAAAAGAAAAAGAATGTCTACTAATAAAATAT
>JAOYMR010000001.1:11598226-11610397 GCA_025802075.1 Tenebrosternarchus preto | reverse complement strand
CCCCCCCCCCCCCCCCCCCCCCCCCCCCCCCCCCCCCCCCCCCCCCCCCCCCGCCCGCCCGCCCCCCCCCCCCCCCCCCCCCCCCACACACATATCTCATAAATCCATTTATTTATTTAGATAATTACAGCCCATATTTCTTTTTCCATTTCCCCACACATTTTTTTCCATCTGGTCCTTTTCGTTCACGCGCCTTTTTGTTTCCTCTGGGTCACCATACTCTCTTAGCCCCTCTGTAAGTCCTCTGAATTGAATAAAACACCTTTCGCGGCATTTTCCTGTGAAGCCACCTGATGCTTCAAGTATTTTTCCCTTCTGAGACCACCTGATGTTTCTCTTTTCATCTCTCGTTCTACAAGGATGAATGTGAGTCTTTAGCGTGTCCATGGCAACAGAAGACTCGCCTCTCCTGTCCGTGAGCCCAAGCTTAAACAGTCACAGGCGTCTTTTTTAGACGATTTTTGTTACCGGAACGCCCCCCGGTGAGATGTCTCCGAGTCTAAATATCACTTGTGCAAAACGCCTGAGAAGCACGCAGTTAGTTTTTCGTTAACAGAGCGGAACAAGCAAAGTTAAACTCAGTCATGTAACCTATGTTACATCGTATAACCGGACATAGCGAATTTAAATACAAACTGTTCTCCACGTAGCCACGTACTACACAGGGAAAGAAATCTACGAAAGTGCATGGATAATCACAGATAAGTAGCAAACACACAGACGCCCACATTCACATTTGCTTTGTCGGTAGTTTTAATTCTTCCAAACTTTAATTATACGTTGATCTATGCCAGCGAATAGCCTTGCATATCATTGCAGGGCTTTGACCTTGCCCTCCTGCAGAACAGATCTGCCTTTTTATACTCCACAACAAACAGTTTGTCTTGATGCAACGCCCATGCACACTGACACATAATTCTTTAACTTTACACCTACAAGTAGTAATAATAGAATTGCATGTAACGTGGTATACACATGTACCTGCGACATTGGTACCAAAAGTCATAGTCCATTTCTGCCCCCTGCTGGCTGAAGAAAGAAATGTTCGTGGCTCGTTGGTTATGTTTCATAATGACAGTTATTGGAAGATTACATGTCACTACTACTACGAATAATTAAGAATGCTCTGAGAGATGAACCACAAAGACAAGTACTAAATATTGTGGCAAAGGATCTGAATGCTGGAGTACACACTGTGGAAAAACGCACGTGCACATTCGTGAAACGTCGGACCATTATTTGCACTTCTCCAGTTACGCCATCAAACACATGCTTCCCCAGGAGGTGCTTCTAAACTACTGCGTCTTATCCAGCTGACATAGAGAAAGGAAAGCTATACGTTTACAGTTATGTTCAGAAATCGAACGTTTGACAGAAGCACGTGCTAAAGCCTCATTGAAGTTGTATACCACTGAGTAAACTGGCTGTCTTGTATTCTAGCACTGGAACTTCAAAACCCTGGGCTTAGACAGCAGAAGACAATTGCAACAGCAAATGGATCTAACGTAGACAAATACACTTAGATACATATAGCCATGGCTAGATATGTGGAAGTCACGACACAATTCTATACGCAGACTGTGTCTATTAACAGGCGCTTCCCTTTGCTGATGTCCTTATTTCAACGTATTGGGAATCCATTTTTAGTGGAGTGCTGTTCATTGTTTTGGGGCGTCAATACTGACGCAAATCAAAATAGACATATAAATAAATTGATACATATTAAAGACCCACGCCAGGACGACTGACTTCACCCCGTCGTAGAGAAGTGACACACTAAAAGCTGCGTTAGAAGTAATCCGTTGGTAACCCACAAGACGGGTACCGCAAGGTTCCATTTAGGTGAAGACCTAGTTCTTCTTTAGTTCTTCTAAATCATGGCAGAACAACGAAACTACATTTCTCCTCAGTCTATATCTGTTTTCTAGTTTCTTCTGTAACACCTAAAATTCTTTTTTGCAAAAGTTCGTGCCATTCTGAAATCCTGCTCAAACAAGTCACCTTCCTCTTCATCCCTTCCTCTTCGTGTACTTCTTCTACTGCTCTTGTAAAGTTTGCCTTCATGCTGGATCCAAACAGACCAAAAAGTGCGCCTTTTAAATAAATCTGTCAATTTACCAAATGAGTGTATGATCAGAATTTATGAATATATGACCAAACACTGATGGAGAAAGGATCATCAAATCCACAATGACCTCTTACAGGTGACATTTTGTGTGATTTGTGTTTGTTTGTTTATTTTGTTGTTACTTTGTTTTGTTTTGAAGGGTGGTCTATTACGAATGTCTAACGTCATATAAAGGAGAACAAAATATGGCAGCATCACGTATAACACAAACGGCGCATTTATATATGAGGAAACGTTACCACTGCACTACTCGCTGTTAACGTCATGTTAATTCTGCCGATGTTTTATGAATAAATTAACTACTGTGGACTACTGAGTTATATTACAGACCTGACGCGACATATAAAACCAAACTAGACATATTAAAACACAGCTACATATTAGGACACCCTGTTACTATATTTTGAAAGGTTAGGTCGTTTATATCAGTCAGTTCTGCTGCGCTAGCAAAGTGATCACCAAAATGTGTATCAGTTCTATGTGTCTGTTCTTTGTAACTTTAATTAGACTTCAGCTCAGGGGTCGATAAAAGAGTCTTCATTCCCAGGAAAACAAGCTTGATTGACATGCGCAGTAAATCACGACAGGACTTGTACATCAATATTCGACTTTTCACCTGTCCTCATATTTCCTTCATAATCTGATGTGATTGTCGTGTAATATTCTCATAAATTTATGTCACATAATGTAAAGTATGTGTAAGTCATTTCTATGGCATTTTATTACAATCGTGTACTGCAGTAGCACTGCAGACCTTGCTGCAGAGAAACTTGCTCCTCAGAAAGAAAGTTCTATACGTTCATACGTGAATCAGACTGAAAGGGAAACCCCTTTACAAAGGGAACACTATTTATTGCCACACACATTGCTCTTTCACCATGAGTATAAGATGCCATATTTAGTCATTCATGTGTGGACACTAATATATGTATTGTGTTAAAGGAAACAGACTTACAAGGAAGACATCTTTGGTTATTTTTCTATTTTCTTATTTTCTTGTTCATGTTCACACATATGTACACTCTGCTTATCTCTGTGACAGTTGTTATGTTCTTGTCTAGTCTTGTGACACACACACACACACAGGAAGTGTGTGTGGTAAGAGCTTGAAGGTCTCATTATTCGTGTCTGTTTAATCTTTAAATTCATGTCTGTTGATTTTTTCAGTCCTGCTAAAATGCCTGAACTTTGAATATTACATTAATCAACTTATATCTAAGACCATTATGAAGATAAGTAAGACCTTTGTGAAAATGTTAGGCCTTAAAAGGCCTTAAAAGACCTTTATGAAGATATTAATGGACAGATATGTTGGTTTGGCTCCTGTGTTGGGCAGTAACGGTAAATAACTTCAAGGGGTCCCATGGTGACCAAGACTGAGCTCACACGTCACAGCAGCAGATCGGACGTCTGGTGGGAGGAGATGATGACTCTTCCTCTTGTGCTTCCTCTTTTTCGTCTGCACGGACCACGGAACCACGGAGAGCCAAAGCGCAGCAGAAGGACGGCTATCTAGCCGCCTGGCGTAGCCGTTATGAGAGCACCCATCTCGCCCCTCAGTCACCGCTGAACACACGAGAGCCGCCTCATTTAACGTCAGACCCCATCTGCCTGGTGAAGTGCAGGTAAGCAGTACTGACAGACCAAAGCTTATTATCTTGTTCATTAGCATTTAATCCCTGACAAAAGCAATAAAGCTAAATTGTGGATTGGGACCCCGGACTGTGAGCTGATATTTAGTTCAATATTTTTCACTGATATTGAAGTCTGCTTAAGCACTGTTAATAAGTGCTTTCTTCATATAGGGAGGAATTTAGCATAAACACTGTATGGTCAGCGAAGGAGTGGTGGAACCTATTGATTTGCTCTAAAAATGAAACAAAATTTGTTGCCAGACCTCCAAACTGGCAACCATGGCAAGAGGCAGGAACCATGGTGAGATCAGCCCCACTGTGGACTGTACCACCCAAAAGATAGCAGCCATGGCTGACATAAGACAACCCTACAAACGGCAGGGAAAAAGAAGAACCGAAGACTGCGCAGAGTTGCTAACTGCATTAGCACAAGATCAGGCACTAAGCAGTAGGCTGACTGAAGCAGGGGTGCATCACACCAGAGAAGACCCAAGATGCAGAGTATGTAAAGGAGTTTCTTATACAATTCAGCACTTGGTAGAAGGATGTAAGATGCTAGAAGGGAAAGAATGCACTGGGGTACACAACCAAGTGACAGGGATCATATACAGGAATATTTGACATGAGTCCAAAGAGAATGAACCACAGAGAGTGCTGAGGAACAGCAAGGCTGTTTAGATAGGTGGGCTGCATCTATCTGTTTATCTGTCTCGATCTGGAAGTCCTACGGGACGTTAGCCTTGCACTGGTACATTTGATGTTACTTTTGTAACGTTCTGTGGGACACCATTAACTAGACAGGTAAACAAGTAGTGAGAAACCACCCAATCAAATGTTGTGATAGTTGACAAGATGCAAGGTTGTCCCAGCAGTTGAGAAGGGACATTTAGGGCCACCACCCATAAGATGGAGAAATGGCTCCAACGAATGCCAAGAATGACAACATCAATCTCAATCCAGTAGTGTAGAATCTTAGTAACAGTAATACACTTCACACAGGACAAAAGAGATATTTAAAAATACAGTAGAGTAGTACAAAAGAAGAGCATCTTCCTAGGAACAGCAAAGATATTGCAGTAAACTTTCAAACTTCCTGAGAACTGATAGAAAGCTTGAGTCTGGAGGAACAAAGATATTTTTGTTTTAGTTATAATTATGCATTCATTAAGTTAGAATTAGCATTAATTAAAGTAAAAAAATAAAAGTTAAAAAAATTGTCAGTCAAAGTACCACAACATTTGTAGACTCACCAAACTAGCTTTAGTCATGTGGTTTATTGTAGTTCATGCTGATGAACTCTGTAAGCATTCAGTGCACCATATTGACTCAGCATGTCAAGGACACTCCCTTTAACACTGGCAACCACATTGACAGCATTGCTGCTTTAGGTGTGTAGCTAACCTACATTTATACATGTTAGAGAGGGGAGGGGAGGGGAGGGGAGAGAGTTAACACTTCTGTCATTTTCTTAACACTTCATAATGCGTAAGCCATTATCCAGACAATGCTCCAGGTTCATAGCCATGTTAGCATAAAAGAGATCCTCAAAGCTAACTGGCTCACAAGATGAGCCATATGGAGCTGAATTTGACAGATTATCAGTACAAATATTATTTTGCCTGCTTTTGGACTTGTCAGCAGATTTTTTTACAAGCCATGATTGGCAGGCCAGAATTTGCATCATTATTCTAATTGGTCAGCTGACCTAACAGAGTAGGCTGTAGATTTGCACCACGCCCTTCTGTCCAGTTTGACTTGCCGTAGTTATTCATTAATCTCCACTTACTATACTCCCAAAAATTGTCAGACGCAAACATTTCCTAAAATTCGGCATATTAAAGTCAACGAATTGATTAAAGCATAACACATTTGATTTCATTACATTGTTTATTTCAAGCAAAAATGAGAGTAGGTTCAGTCTCTGTAGCCTTCCCTGGTGAACTGCCACTGCTTTACAATACAGATGTACAGTATAGTATTTCACATGAAATCCAACAAGTCTTGGTGTGTGTGTGTGTGTGTGTGTCTGCATGCCCATGGTGCTCTGGCTTTCCCCTTCCTGTGCCTGATACAGTCCACCAGGGGGTTTCCGGTTGAGAGTCTGCTGAGTAAAAATGGCTGCAGCTTCTAATCACCGTGTGTCTGGATGTAAAAGTTGTGTATGGGGAGAAAAGCACCCCTGGGTTCCTTGAAAGGAACAATATAAGTGTACATTTGCTCATTCATGCTTTAGCCAGCACTAATTGTGTTTGACAGTCCTTAGCGAAAGTGTTACAGCCTCAAATATCACAGGCTTGTGCTTGTGACCAGCTAGAATCACACACCCAAACCCACATACTCACACACACACACGCACACCATGACAGACTGTGGAGACTGTTACAACAAACAAAAAGAAGTAGTAAGTTCAACAATGTCGTATGAGCAGAAAGTGAGAGGAGACAGTGAGATAACAATGGTAGATAACTTAGAAAACCAGTGAAAGTCAGCAGCGTGCATGTAGATCAGAAGTTCATCAATGGCCCGTGGTATATCCTCCGGAACTGTGAACGCAGGAGCTTTTTCCTGGTTTCAGGAGTCCACTGTGAAATTCAGAATTTTAGGATATAGGCGTGAGGATATATTTTCTGATTACAAAACTAAGGCTGTACATTCAAAGAGAAACCCTTCAGAAAACCTTCAGAAAACCCTCAGAAAACCTTCAAGGACCTGAGGAGGTTAAGCTCGCCTTAGGCGCTTCATCATTCATTCTTTCTCTACGCTTTTTCTTTCACACACAGCTGTATCCACCATGGAGGCCGTAGCCAAGTTTGACTTCACTGCCACAGCTCACGACGAGCTGAGCTTCAAGAAAGGAGACATCATCAAGGCAAGACTGAAGCCCTTTATGAATCCAGTCTACAAACCCTGAAAACGTCTGCCAGACAACACAAAATCAGTGGTCTATACTTCAGTGAAGTATAACTATACCACACCATAGATAACTACATAACTGCAATCGATCTGCTAGCCCCATGGCTCAAAAAAAGTGATTACACTTCATGTTCTTCACAGCATGAACGTCATACTGTCAGCATTTAACTATGTTTTTGGTGCAGCTATCCAAAGGACACCTGGCACGTTAGTAATCAAGTGTGCACGATGCATTTCTCCACAGATCCTGGGTACGAATGATGACTGGTATAGGGCCGAAAAGTGTGGCATGCTGGGAGTCGTTCCAAGGAATTACATCACCCTCGACATCCCCAGGTTATTACGATGTCTTTATGAGGGGAGGGAGGTTGTGTAGTGAGCATGGTGGGAGAGAGAGTTTACCTCTGCAAGGTGAAAATCTATTCACGCTTGTTATAAAGGTGTCTAATTGCTAAAGGATGCCAATGTACTAGACATATATTTTAAATAAAAGCTGTTTACACAAAACTGATGGCATCATTGTAGGAAAAAGCTACAAAACACAATAACAACAGCAAAACATAAAAAACCTCACTGCAGTGTCCATGTATGTGTGTATGATAAATGTGATGGATGTTACAAAGCGCTTGTGTTACACCATTTTTACACCAGTGAAATTAAATTCACTCAAAAAGTCCTGATTTAAATGTATATAGAGAAACGTAGCTATAAAACTTCCCAAGCAGTCAAAAATCCCTTTGTCTCCATGGGAATCGCAAGGCTGATTGGAGATCAGTTAGATGGCTGACTTTGCTAAGCTTCAACTTTTTACTTCAACTTTACTGAATTCCTTGACTGGCTTTGGATCTTTGTCTTGGAGCACAGTAAAACCTCAGATCACCCCCCCACCCCATCTTTAAAAACGAGAGATTTGTGTGCCGGCAACCAAATCATTAAACCGTCATTTTCGGTTCTTTCTGTTTGTCTTCTGTTTCCGTTGCCTCTCTAGCTGGTATCAGCAGGACACGAGCCGCTCGGTAGCCGAAGGAATCCTCATGTCCAAGCCAATCGGAGCGTTCCTCATCCGCAGCAGCCAGAGCTCGCCAGGAGACTTCTCCATCTCGGTCCGGTGAGTCTGTAGCCAGCCCCGCAGGGAGCATCTCCAGACCAGAGCTTCCAGTAAACGCTACCACATGGAGCAAACTTAAACTTAACTGCCTGCAATATCCTTCATAAACACCATCAAAAATCAATGCACTTCGTTGGCCGTTGACAACTCAAATCCCAGCCATCTCCAGATGTCATCAGACTGGCTCCCTCTGCTGGCCGACAGGTCACCCTGCGGTGTCCAGATGCAGGAGTACATTCTGCATTTCTAGTTTTTGCACTTTGCTTTTTAGTCATGATCCAACACCTGGTTGCTAAGAGTCTAAAACATGGTTATCTAAAAGAAATCCAACTACGTTCAATTACATTTCTGAACACATGCAAACTTTATGTAAAAGAAGTTCATTAAGTTTCCATACATTTTCCTTGCATCATAAATCACAAGTCAGCTTTGCAATTTGCATCTCTGATGTACGGTTTACTCTCTATTTTCTTTTTATTTATTTTTCGTGCAGCCATAATTTCTCTTTCCATTCTTGCATCATTGCATTTCAGTGGCAATTAAATCTCTTAGCGCATGTTTATTATGAACTATCTTAACGCCCGGCTGGGGTTAAGATTTATTCTGTTCAGTAGTGGCCTTCTATGAACTCAGTTATATGTACACAAAGATCGCGTTCAGAGACCTGCCTTAGATTGATAAAAAAAAACTGATAAGTTAAATTTCACATCTCTGTGTTCTGGTCATTTGGTGTCAGTATCTAAAAGAAAAGCAAGGGTGATTAGCTTTGAACACTTTTCTTTTATTTGGTTTCAAAAAAGTTCCTCACTGCTAACACGCACATACGTTCATAAATTCAGTCAGCGTCTGCATCAACTACAGTATATCCACAAGGCAGAATCTTTTATTCTACAATAACATGTTAATAACAGAGTTACAAATGAAAGGGAAACATAGGCATATGTGTGTGTATGAGAAAAAAATAATTATCAGTTTGTGTGAGCGTGTGTTAGTCACAGAGATATAGGTATTTTAAGTATTTTATTCTTCTTGAACTGTGAGTGAAGTTGCACATAAATCACGTTTTGTACCTAATCTCACCAGGCACGAGTCAGATGTGCAGCATTTTAAGGTGCTGATGGACAGCAGGGGGCAGTATTTCCTATGGACGGAGAAATTCAGCTCCCTGAATAAACTAGTGGAGTATTACATGATTAATTCCATCTCCAAGCAGAGCTGTATTCGACTCCTCACAGACCAGCCGGTAAGTCAGCTTGTATCTTGGCACAGGACCAATAGTGTGGACTTTTTGTACTGAAAACAATTTGCTAGAATGTTTCAGAATGGATGAAAACAGCTAAACGATAGCTGTGTTATTGCGGGCTGTCCTTTAAACATAATCTGGATGTGTTAACCTCTTTTTCAGATATTTTTTTTTTATATAATTTTTTTAGATATAGAGTTTTAGATATTATTTCTTACACCTCACTGATACAGTCTTTATTCTCAAATCTTACTCAATTCAGTCTCACTGGAATGCTTGAAAACATGCTCTTATTTCTCAAATTCTCTTCATCTTCCAGAGTCTGTTAAATCTTGCTCCACAGCCCTGGGCTATTCCTGAGGTTGGTCATTACTGTTGTTCTCCCTCTCAAGATCTCTAGAAGGTGAACAGCAATGCCTGAATGGGGAGTCACACGTGGTGTGTGTGTGTGTGTGTGTGTGTGTTGCATCTATGCAGGAGAGAGGAGGGAGAACAGGAGATAGTGTGACCTGGCCACCAGCGGGACCCAACCCTTCTCCTCGTCCTATGGCAAGTCTCCCACATAAAACGGTGACAACAAACACCTTTTTTCCCCCTCACACATTTTCTTATATCACCTGCACAGGTATCAGCATACCTACTGTTTGCTAGTATTTTTGTTTTTTCCTCACAATTTCATCCGTTTTTTCCCCTCACGCTCCCTTATACACAACCTTCTTCTTATTCTTTCTGTCTTATACTCTCTCTCTTTCTCTCTCTCTCTTTCACACACTCTCAGGATCCATTAAATATGCCTTCCAGCACTCTTCTAGAGCCTAGTCCATTTTCTCAGGTACTCAAAACACACTGCAACACACTCAACCGCTTTGAGCACTGCTAACGCACTCGAACACTCAGAACTCACTTAATCGCTCCAAACATTCCGGACACGCGTGAATGTTCCGAATGCCGGCAGCGGCGGGAGCACCAAGAGCTCCTTACAGGGGCCGGAGGGAGAGCAGGAGGTGCTCAGTGAGGGAGCTGATGTGTGTCGTGTCTCGGTCAGGGAGCTCACGTGAGTTTCTCGTGTCTCTGCAGAGAGGACTGAGGACAGCAGAGGTTGTGCCCTGCCCTGCCCCTCACCTAGCCAAGACCCAGCGCCCTCCAGAGGTAACCACACACCTGCACACACACACAATACCCAGAGACACCAAATAGCTACCTCTTTCACATTCTCACAAGCAGTCGATGTCACACATACTCTCTCTCTCACACGCACAGCCCTCACCAAAAAAATAAAAATAAAAGATATGCCCAACATCCAAGAATGAGTGAGTCAAAGAGTGTTCTAGGACTAATTCCGTGCGGGTGTTTGAAGTCAAAATACAACAATTCATGTACGCATGTGTGCTGGCATGCGCGTGCGTGCGTGCGTGCGTGCGTGTGCGTGTGTTTGTGTGTGCGCAAGTCCTTACAGCCAAAAGTGAAAGCCAAGTACGACTTCAAAGCAGAGGAGGTGGACGAACTGGACTTCAGTGCCGGTGATGTTATAGAAGTCCTGGATCAATCAGACTCATCGTGGTGGATGGGTAGATTACACGGCAGAACCGGACTCTTCCCCGCCAATTACATTTCCCCTCTATAAACACAAAAAAACCAGACGGGCTTGAATGAATCTGCAGGACTTTCACTTTTAGTAGAGAATATAATGTGATTTTAGACGGGTTTTTTTTTTCCTCTGGATCTTTACAAATAAACTGCTTTCATTATAGTAATATTGTATGATGATAATTGGTTGTAACACTTCTTACGCCTTAGAATCAGGAATGTTGTGCCATTTCCCATGTCTTTCTAATAAAGTTTCATTAATCGCAGTTTCATAGTCAGGGTGTTTTAAAGCTACATAGCCTTCGCATGCTAATGCTGCCACACCGGTATTATCTTGTTTGTGGAAAAAAAGAAAAACAATGATCACGACACATTTTTAAGATTCCTCAAACTCCGCCCCTCATGCATAAACTCTCAGATACCTGTCGCAATGCCACAGGTAATCTGAGAATACTTCCGCAGCACTTAAAGAAGTTAAACTCGCAGCAGTTATGGCCGAATCCCAGCTCATATGTATGGAAGATGGCAACATCAACTTGAAGATTCCCGAGACCAAACCAGAGTTCTACTACAGCGAAGAACAGCGCGCGGCACTGGAACAGCTCCTCAAAAACGGAGACGGGGCCTTCAAATCCCGGCTCAAGGAGGACAATTTCACGGACTTCTTATCGGCTCGGGAAATAAAAGTAATAAGAAATACCCTTATAACATACAAGACAGACGAGCAAGATGAAGAGAAATCGCAAAATGCGGGAACGTTTCAAAAGCACGCTAACGATTCGTCGTCGTTACGTTCAACTTACTGGCCTCAGATGTCTGACACCGAGGTCCCACCTTTGGACGTCGGCTGGCCGTCCGGGGGGTTTTTTAAAGGGGTGACCCGCGTTGCGGTCTACACTCACCCTCCAAAAGACAACGGACCACATATTAAGGAAGTTGTGCGAAGGCTGATCCAAGGAGCCGGCAAGGTTAGCAGTTTTTCGGAACCATAAACCTGTTTTAAAACCATAGATGTGACAGTTTGTCTTAATATTACACTAATATCACGCTATTGTTTCACCATCATTAATAATAATAACCTCGACAACAATAATATGAATACTGTCATAGGCAATATTGAATTATCCTCTTGACTGTCATAACATTCATTATCGGAGTTGAGAACGTTTCCTGCTGAATCACCGGTGCTGACAGGCGTGCGCCTGAGCTATTGCCCATTTTACTTGTACTTTTTATTTAAGAAAAACACGTTTAATAAGAGAACTGATTTGTGAAGAGCCTAAAACAAAACAAAGTGCTGTAGCCTAGATTTTCAGGCAGCTAGATTGAGCATGTGTTGACTTGCACTTCGGGGTATCGCCTGTTCCACCCTGGAAAAACAAATTGGGTATGTCAGCAACGAAGAAGGGGGGGGGGGGGGGGGGGGGGGCCCGGGGGTTTGGCGAGGCGCGGTTCGGGAGTGGGGGGGCGTGGGTTTGGGGGGGGGTGGGGGGGGGGAGTGGGGTTTTGGTGGTGGTGGGTGGGTGGGGGGGGGGGTTGCGGGGGGGGGGGGGGGGGG
>JAOYMR010000001.1:11573872-11597184 GCA_025802075.1 Tenebrosternarchus preto | reverse complement strand
CCCCCCCCCCCCCCCCCCCCCCCCCCCCCCCCCCCCCCCCCCCCCCCCCCCCCCCCCCCCCCCCCCCCCCCACGCAGGTTGTAACTCGATTAAGGCACGTGACAAGTTTTATTAGCATTATCTCGCTGATCTCCGCTTTGTACTCGTGTCATGTGTTTACTTTAGATTAAAAATTTTGGTAAGAAAATTTGGATGAACTACAATCAGGGAACAATTTAATGATTTGCGATTTTTTTTTCTAATAATTTACTTTGTGAATGCTGAAGTAAGGGGAATTGCGTTTACAGTCTATAATATAGTCCAGCTAACCATCCTGCTCTGAAAAAACAGGAATTTATCATTGTATAAATAACACATATATAAGTAACACATACTGCTACTTTAACCAAATTACCAATTGTAGACCATTTAGCTCTATAGCTGGTTTCCATTCACGAAATGGCGTCTTCGCGCTCTGTCAGAACAGAAAACGCACAAGGTCATCTACATTTTTCAGTAAATTGAAAGTATGTGGCTGGTTGTTAGGGGAATTTTCCTGTGAGGAACATTTCTCCACCATGAAGCTTTTCTTAATAAGAAAAAGGACCGAACACCTTGGGCAATACCGCAAAGTATTGTCTCCCCCCCCATATAAATTAACATTTATATGCGCTAATGAGCCCAAGTGATGGCAATAACTCCAGGACTAGCCAGACATGCACAAAGGCCAGACTATACGCAATGTCAAATTTGCTCAAATATTCTGTTTTGTAGTGTATGAAATCATCAGAAGCCTGACTCTGTAATGTGGCTTTGACCCAAATTAGAATTTTCCCGCCCTACCTTCAAAATTCTAGATTTATAACTGTTTTTCCAAGCAAGTATATATTGACCTCTGTGATTGTGTTGCCCGAACAGAATTCTAAGGTACAGCACATCGTTGTATCTGATTGAAATGGAAGGCAATGTGTGCAGTCTGTGGTTTCCAATCGATGCCTCTGGTGGGGGCGTGACTGCAGATTACATGAATTCTCACTAATCGCTCATCGGAGCAGCACACTTTCCAAACGATGTTATCTAGAAATTGAATTTAGTTGGCATCTAGTCTGTGGACAGTCCTGATTCTGCAAGCAGCTATCTCGGAGGAATCTCCTAACGTGCGTGTTTGTGTGCACCATGCAACCACGCTGTGATGTGACCATTACCAGTTCTAGTTTTTAGCAAAGGGAACAACTGCTATAAGCAGTCATCTTAATGAAGTCCTGTTTCCCTCCAAATGCTTTTAGAATGTGCATAGTAGCGCAGGTACATACAGTAGCAAGA
Organism: Tenebrosternarchus preto; assembly: GCA_025802075.1. Taxonomy (NCBI): domain Eukaryota; kingdom Metazoa; phylum Chordata; class Actinopteri; order Gymnotiformes; family Apteronotidae; genus Tenebrosternarchus; species Tenebrosternarchus preto. The sequence goes on along the minus strand of JAOYMR010000001.1, from coordinate 11,595,882 downwards.
CAACAGTGAAATTGTGAAAGTGCTAATCTTACTATCCAGTGTCTGTAATTATCAGCACAGGGCCAATGTTGTTTACATACCTGTTTGACAACCTGATAACCTGGGGTTTATTTCGTTTTTTTTTTTTTTTTCCAAGAAAACGACATGCCTCAACAATCACTTTCTCACCTCCGGTGCTACAGGTGAAAGTGTTGAGCTCCAGCTTTTTGTAACGAACAGGCAGCCAAGGCCTACAGACTTTCTGAACATAACAGCTTTCCTCATTTCCAGCTGTTGCTCTGAACACACTGCGGACTCTCAGCATCTCTGTGCGTATTGCTGACTTGTCTGGAACATGGACCGTAGGTGATCATTTCTTACGTCCATGTTCAGATGCTGCCACTATGCTGTGAATTGTTCTCGACTTTCTAGAAATAGTGTGTGGTTGAATTTAGTTTCATGTCAGTAGAAATACTGAACTGGTACTTTTTGTTTATTTGTTTTTATTATCACAAATGAGAAACATGAATTCTTTCTAGCGCTCAAACAGAATTCTAACTTCCTGTTAAAAATTAAGATGCATGTTCTGAAAGATCAGACGGATCTTTTGGATGTGTGTGGTTTCTGTCCTCTGTGCTGTGTTTGGTCTCCCTCAGTGAAAATCACCAGACTCCTCTTTCTTGAAAAGCACTGTGAGTCCACTCACATTTGAGAGCCGGTAACGGTGCTGTCCCACGTTTGTGCCATTTCCAGGTCATTGCCATCGTCATGGACCTCCTAACAGATGTCCAGATCCTGAGAGATCTGTTGGATGCGGCGTCCAAGCGTGGTGTTCCCGTCTACATCGTGCTGGACGTACAAGGTGTACCGCACTTCCTGGATATGTGCAACCGACTGGGTGTCAGCTCCAGGCTTCTCGCGGTGAGCAGAACATGGGAAAGGGGGCGTGGCCATACAGGATTCTGTGTTTCTATCTTCAAGGGTTTACCACACGAGGTCATCGGCTCTTGTTCGTACAAGCAGCCTTTACCTCTGGCATGGTTTGAAATACTGATAATAAAATCAGTAATAATGACAGGAAGAGAAAGTTAGAAATAGATCACTGAGCGAATGAAGTCGTTTGTGTTATTTTGTAGAATATTCGTGTACGGACTGTGAGGGGCATAGGATTTGATATGTACTTCGGGAGAATCCCCGGCAGCTTGTGCAGCAAATACATGCTTATAGACGGAGACAAAGTCGCGTTTGGATCTTACAGGTACCCTCCATGTTGTGGTTTTCTGTTTGTTTACTTCATAAACAGGCCTACACACTACAATAACTATCTCAGTGAGAATTGTGATCTGAGAGTATTATAGTTAATTACTAATATAAAGGAACACATCTGGTACAGATTTGTTAGTTGTAGTTGGTGTCAATAGAACCAAAACGTTTTCAATAAATGGTGGTGTTCTTATTTTGAGTCAGAGCCTCCCACCACTTTGTTCAGTCTCTTTCCTGCTCTTGCTTTAAACCCTTCAGAATAAAGGAACTGAGGTCTGGTGCTTAAGTGAACATTTGTTTTGTCTTCCACAGTTACTCGTGGACAACATCACGTATGGACCGCAACATGATCACAGTCCTGTCAGGCCAGATAGTGGACACCTTCGACCGTGACTTCAGGGAGCTGTACGCAGTCTCCGACAAGCTCGACCTCTTTAAGGAGTTCAATGTGAGCCGACCCAGCACAGGGACTCTGACCCGAGTAACTGTTCCCAAACGGCCCTCCCTGTCCACCACCTCCCGCTTTCAGGTCAGCCTGGGCGAGATGGGCGAACTCAAAGTGCCCGCGCACAAATACCACAATCCCAAATACCTCTTGGCATTTGGGGAGATCGACAAGATCGCAGAGTCAAAGGATTTCATTGGCAAGATGGAGCCAGGGGTGCCGCCCGAGGAGATGGTAACGGATGTGGCACCGACGCAGGACGGTGGCGAAAACCCAGACCAACTGAGCGAGCTACCCGATCAGACTCTGAACAAAAGTAACAAAAAGATGAAGTTTTTCAAGATGAAACAACTGACACTGGAAAAAAGGACCCTAAAGACGAAAGACAGTGTCAGAGATGCTTTAGAAGTGGATGAGCAGGGCAGCCCCACCCTTTCCACTGCTGGTAATCCTGCACTGACCAATCACGTGGTAGAACCAACGCGGGGCCCGGAAAAGGTGTCGACACTGGGTGGCCATGAACGAGCGGACCAAGAGAACACGCTGCCTGATCCGAGGCAGAATAAAGGCAACAAAATGATTCGATTATTTAAGAAGAAATCGAAGGAAAAAAATACTCTAAAAAAGACGGGAGCCAGTAAAGAGGCTTTAGAAGCGGATGGGCAGGGTAGCCCCGCCCCTTCAACAGCTGCTAATCCTAAACTGACTACTGTCACTGCAAAACCAACACAGGTCCCAGAAGAACCTCCTGATAAAGAGGCAACACCTGCAAAGGCGAAGATCAAGAACCAAAAAGAGAACAAGAACTCAGTTCAGCAATCCATCAACAGCCAAGAAGACAAAGGTGTGTCTAATTACTCTCTGATTACTTGGTTATTCCTGATGATTCACCATTGCTAGATTTTTTTTTTTTTTGGCATGGGTCACGAGCTTGAGTCTTCTGGTCCTTTAAATAACTTTTTTTTTCCCTGTTTGCTTTTGCAGGTGTGAAAGACCAAAAACACAATCAGAAGACCTGTGTTCTGTCCTGAAGAGCTGAAGTAAACCACTGCAGTTGCAGAATGATTTTATGTAGTTACCAAAGCCATAACGAAAGATAAAAACAGCACTTTATGTGTAATGGGAGCCAGAGCCTTGTGTATTGGTATTTTGTTGCTTTATTCTGCTTTTCCTCTTCTATGCCTGTTGTTCTGTCCAAGTTCTGTCTTCTGGAATGCAGTGCAGAGTTATTGTCCAAGAAAAAGGCACGTAATGAGGAGAGAGGACAGAAACATTCAGATTGTCAGATGGCCAAAATATGCTGTTAGCAGAGTTGCCGATTGTCACAGCGAAACTGAAAGAGCGGGTTGCTAAAGAGAGGTGCTAGGAGGCCCCCCCCACCCACAGTATCATCCTATGTTACGCTGTGGGGGAATGGTCTCGTTACGTCTGTGCGCAGACTGGTGAAACACCTATATGCTGATCTTGTTACAACCTTTTTGTTTGTTTTTAACCTTGTGGAGTGTGACTATTTTCATTGTATGCAGTGTTTAAGTACAAAATCCAGTTTGGTAATTCTTGTTTTATGTGTAATTAGGTAAAAAGCCAGTTTTTTGTTGCTTTTAATAAGTAGACTTTAAGTGATTCCTGTGTATTGCTATATACTACTGATGGTAAGAGAGAACTGTTGTCTCTTTTGCTGAAAGATACTGTGAAAACAGATATAGCTGGTACGCCCTCTAGTGGTTCCATGTGTCTGCATTTGGGTGTGTCAGTAATACAAGTGCTACAGTATTTATGTGACAGTCTTTGAATGTGTGAACTTTATTTATCATGCTGGGCTCTGCTCATTGGTGGTTGGTGGGTGTGTGTGTGTGATTATGTACAGGTGTGTTTGTGTGCAGGTATATGTGTGTGTTCCTAAGTGAGTGGTTGTGGGTGGGCGGCACCAAAGGGAACGGTAGTTCAGGGAATTGAGTGAAGGATGTGCTCTGCTGCAACAGTGTAACACAGGAAAGAGATCACAGGAAACAGGAAACGATGTGCAATGGGTAAAACAGCACAAAGCCAAGCCGCAAAAAAATTCTACTGTGTTATTAAGATGTCTATTAACCACTGATTTGAGATCAGCTTTGCATTTCTGTCTGTGGTAATAAATATTGAAAATAAGGGCCCTAGTTTTGCCCTAAAAAAATGTGAAATATAGCTTATGCAAACCCAGCAAATAACTGTTGAAGGTGGGGAAAGAACAGATACTAGCCCATGGTTGAAGTAACCTTTTAGATTGCCCAGTAAACTGGGTGGAAGTATTCACACAAAACCAGGTCACTTATCATGAACTGTGTGAAAGAGCATTTACTCTTAGTAACTAACGAATAATGACTCATGCACTTCCACGTGTTACCAGCAGGGGACCTGAAACCCTGTTAAAAGTATGCTTTGAACACACTGCATATTTTCTGGCTCGCCTGTTTTTGGCTGCAGTTATGTAGAAATGACTAGGAACTAAATAAGGATGTTGAATGAACTTCCCCAAATATGAGATGAGGTCATCTTATAAAGTCACTTCTGTCGACAGAGTCATATAATTGAATTGGAGAACCAGAGAAAGATCCTTACGTTTTGGACTCTAACAGCACAGAGCACTACAGAAGTAACCAGACTTCTCCAGTGCAAATTTCCTTTTTGCAGGATAATGCAATGTGATTCTGGGGGCCTGTGTAATACCATCTAACAAATTGGGATATTTGTAAGTTAAACAGCTCAGTTACACTAATGATGATTACAATTCCGACTTTCATCGTTTTAAATATAAAGTAATTATATGTCATTTCCTGTTCTTGAATAGGAAAGTCTCAACTACTTCTCAACAAAAAACAAAAAAGCTAGTAGATACATTCCCGTTAGAACAACAGAGAAGTTTGACTTGTGGTTGAGGTAACGCTACTAATGCTGTTGTTAAAATCGGTTGGAACTATGTGTGTGTGTGAGTGTCACTGACAGAAATAGGAACACATGTGAAGCTTCCCTTTTTTAAAAAAAACAAAGACTGTGACCCACCCATCTCAAGTCACATCTTCCTGCACAGCAACATCTTTGTTTATCAAAGCACACTACTACAACTGTTCTGACACGGCATAAACTACAAATTATAAAAGCTGTAGATGACACATTACAGTGCTTTAACTGCCACGTAATTAAAAGAATCTGATAATCATATAATTCACACTCTATTCCTGGGCTCATATTTCCACAAATGCTGTAGAAGGAAAAGAAAATATATATATAAAAAAAGAAAATCAGTTTAACTCTTCACTTGTCATATAACCAGTGCAAGTACAGGAATGATAGCATTCTTGTTTACCGGAGGCTACCCTGGTTAGTAAACATTATTACAGGTTATAACCTACAGGTTATTATATAGAAACAGCACTATATATACACTGTCATCAGGCCAATTATACGATCTACACTATATTGCCAAAAGTATTTGCTCACCCATCCAAATGACTATGCACCAGTGCACAAAGCACGGACCATAAAGACATGGATGGCAGAGTCTGGTGTGGATGAACTTGGGACTGGCCTGCACAGAGTCCTGACCTCAACCCGACAGAACACTTTTGGGATGAATTAGAGTGGAGACTGAGAGCCAGGCCTTCTCATCCAACATCGGTATGTGACCTCACAAATGCGCTTCTGGAAGAATGGTCAAAAATCCACATAAACACACTCCTAAACCTTGTGGACAGCCTTCCCAGAAGAGCTGAAGCTGCTCTAGCTGCAAAGGGTGGACCAATGTCATACTGAACCCTATGGAATAGGAATGGGATGTCACTTAAGCTCATATGTGAGTCAAGGAAGGAGAGCGAATACTTTTGGCAATACAGTGTATATGAGAACATACAGACAATGCGTGACATAAATAAATATATACAACAAACAGAGAAAAAGAATATTAGCTAAGGCCAGTTATTGGCCAGGCACACAATCTGTAAAATCATCCATTTAACCCAAGACCTGTGATTGTGTAGACGTTCACGCCCTTAGCTGGGCGCTCGTGGATTAAGGCGTTGTAGAATCACCCCAACAGAGTGTACCCGGGCCCAACAGAGTGTACCCACGGCCCAACAGAGTGTACCCGGGCCCAACAGAGTGTACCCACGGCCCAAAGACACGTGTGACAGGAAAGAAGCAAAGTGTTTCCCTTCAGTGCATGCTGTCAGAACAGCTGAAATGCAGTCACTACTGTAACACTGTAAGATTTTCTGTCTATAAGACTAGTAATACTTCCAGAAATACTATTCTACCCCCACTAACCCTCTCGGCCTTCTCAAAGCTTTAAAAGCACCACTTTGAAGACCTTAATGCAAACGCGAACATGGTCGCCTGTTGAACAGCAGTTGATCTGGTGTGTAGGTGCTGTGGGCAAAAATCACAGACACCATCGGTCAAGTTAAAGCTCCTCTTGTTTTCTTTTCTTATGAAGTTCGAGGTGGAAATAACTGGAGCTGCCCCTTTGGTTTAGCGCGCAGGCTGCTACAGCCGTCACTTTAAAGCAACTACACTTCCCATGGTGCTCTAGTTGCTCTTCTGTGGTAAGTCTTGTGGGGCAGAGTTGATCACTTTCTTTTTTCTGAGTGAAATGAGGTCATAAAATGGATCCTTTGTGATGCTCGCCCTGTGGATTCAAAACACAGCAGAACTATATAAATGACCTGTATGAATATATAAGACAGACGATCGACCGAACTGTGTTTCTGAATGAACCATTATATAACCAAATTGTGCTGTATTGTAGCTGACAAAAGCAACTGCTTATCATGGTGTCCACCTGATGGCATCGATCCAGCTGTCTCTCTCATCTGCTGTTGAAGCACAAATCATGTAGCTCTGGTGTTTTCCTTCCACAACTCTCCCATCAGTCTCAGTTTTACATGCTTTTATCTTCTGTCCTTTACTGTTTGGGTTATACAGCTCTAGACAGTACTACACACACACACACACACACAGAGTAAGTTGAAGATAGTCTCTGACAGTCTTAATGATCATGTTATTTTCTTACCCCACTGTGAAAAGGCAAATCAGTACAAAATCAGAGACAAAAAGGTAAATTTTCTTGTATTGCGAGTGTTTTTGTCATGGCATTATGATGCAATCAGTCCTGCTGCTTACAAAACACTGACCCCAAACAAACCTTAAGCATTTGAAACGTACTTCCCCCCCCCCCCCCCCCCCCACACGATTAAAGTTATGTTTTGAGGATATTAGTAGTTTCCACTGTTGTTTGTTTACTAACAACAGCTCACATTTGCAGAACCAGGACTGTCCACAGACTAGATGCCAGCTAAATTCAATTTCCAGATAACATCATTTGCAAAGTGTGCTGCTCCAATGAGCGATTAGTGAGAATTCATGTAATCTGCAGGCACGTCCCCACCAGAAGCCCCAGACTGCACACATACACCATATTACGTGAAACTGAAAGAAGCCCTGAGCAAGAGAGTCTTGGTATGTGTAAACTCACAGGTTTGCGTGCACAGATGACCTCTTTCACACATAGGTTCTCCAGAGGAATGATACCCCTGGGTTCTTTGTCCTGAAAGTGAAACATCTGGTCAGTTTTCCAGCCTTAATGCTGTCTAAGATCTCTGACACTTTCCGCCACCATTCACAGCAAATATGGTTAGTGTGAATAAAAGACGGGGGGGGGGGGGGTAACTTAGCTGTAATAAACAAACACACAAATAAATAAATAAATGATTAAGGAATTTGAACTGAATTTATTTACCGTGGTGTATTCAAAGTAATACAGACAGTTATCGGTCAGGATAAACCATCTCCTCTTCCATGTCTTCACTCTCCCCCCTGCAAAAAAAACCCCACAGGCCACAACACATGAGCCATGACATGGTACTACCACTAACCCTAACCCTCACGCACTTATACACTTAACAGAAACACATTACCCTCTTATAAAAGGTTTGTAAAGGCTTCTTTGTGGGGTTTGTTAAAAAATAAATTTAAAAAATGGCCCATAAGGGTTCCTTTAGTGTAAAGTGCCAGCATCAAACAACCATGTGATCGTCGTCCACTCTGGCTCTGGTCTTTGTAGTTTTTTTTTGTTCTTTTTTTGTGCAGTACCCAGTTTAAGCAGCCAGCCTTCCCGGTCTGGATTAAAGAAGGTGTGAGTGAGGTCGTTCCCGTCGTCCTCTGGGATTTTGAATGGCTCGTTCCGTATGCTCTCATACAGTTTCTGTTGGGTAAATTCAGCGCAGAGAGGAAACGTAAAAGAAACGTATGTGGCCCAGATGTGCTCTCATACGATGCTCTTTAAATGCCTGCAAATCAATGTTTCAGAGCCCTAGATTTTGTTTCACCCAGCTATCAGTCAGGTACATGGTGACTTGTTTTTAATTCCTCTCTTTCTGGATTTGAAAAAGTCACATGACCTATAAGGGCTTGGTGTAACTGACTAATTCCTCCCACCGTAAGCAGCTCATTGGGCAAATCTTCCCCGTTGTTGATGCCTTTGTTCATGCTGACAAAACGCTCCAGGGTGGTCTTGTCCTTCACATTGGGGTTGTGTAGGCTGGTGTTCAACATAATGATAGCAAATGATAGGATGTAACATGTGTCTGAAAAAGAGGGAGAAAAAAAACAGATTTTGGTCAGTTTTTCCATTTTCGCAGGTCAACTGCAGGCCCTCCACAGCTGTGATTCACAGCCACGCCCAGCAGAACATAAACAGAGTCTTCGCGTGTCTCTACGTGATGTCCCTGAAGAAAATGGGCGAGACAGAGACGGCGTCTCCTTCTCACCGGTCGACTGAAACACGTCTGTGTTGCACTCGCAGTAACGTGTGGCAAAGGCCTCCATCATGCGGTCAATCTTCTGAGCCTCGCCGGGAAGACGGAAACTCCAGAGGAACTGCCTGAGAGAGAGAGAGAGAGAGAGAGAGAGAGAGAGAGAGAGAGAGAGAAAACCAGAGAGAGTGGAGAACACTGAGTGTTCCTCAACGAATTAATAAATAAAAAAAATACAAACACAAATACAAATACAAACAAATATTTCTAAATACTGTAAATCACAAATGGAATCAATGTAATTTTTTTTTACTTTTTAAACAACAACCGAATGACAACAGCAACAAAACAAAATTATACCTCAGTGCCTGGACAAGGTTGAGGTCCGAAAATTCATGAAGCTCCACAAAGGCTTTTAGTATCTGCAGATGCATCTCTTCTCTGTGGACGTGAAAGTCATATCAAACACAACATTTATAAAGATATCAACCTCGGAAATACAGTCAAAATATACACCTTACACAAGGACATTAGACAATGCAAGGATTCCTCCATGTTCCATTTGTCCTGAAAAACAACTTATTCTAAAATCCAAAAACCTTACCATCTACTTTTCCCAAGTGACTAAAGTTATCAGATGTTTATTCAAATAATTATGCTTGCAGGTTTTCATTCGAATAAGCCTTTACAGTATAAAATTATAAGGAAAGTTATATGCAGACCTACAGTAGACTTAAGCACATGATGTTAAATGATGTTCTTTTGATGGCTGGACAAGAGAAAAGCCTGATACCTCTCTCCCAGGAAGTCTCCAATAGCAGTCTTATTGAGGCCTTCTTCTTTATAGAGGAATTCTGCTATATTCTGAGGTTTCCACTCCACCAGGTCATTCTCCACCAGGTAATTTAACCCCTGCAATTAAGATAAATGAATCCAATGAATCTGGTTTCACATTCTCTAAAAGTGACATGATGGTGAGTCATTACTAATGATTTATCGATGAGTCCTTCATTCCACATCCTTGATCACATGTTTGCAGAACCAAAAAAAAAATGTTTCCAGTTTTGAAAACTGATACAACTATCAACTAATTGGACATTGCTGAAGGCTTTAATTAACTATTGATTCTTAATGACTGGTCAGGTTTTGATTAAAGGATGAGATGCCTAAAAAAAACTCGTTAATACCTTTGTCCTCCCTGTCATAGACGATCATTATCCTAATGCTTAAACAAAGAAAATGTGTGTGTGGGTGTGTATGTGTGTGTGTGTGTGTGTGTGTGTGTGTGTGTGTGTGTGTGTGTGTGTGTGTTGTGTTGTGTTTGTGTTTTTATTTGTGCGTGTATGTGTTAGTTGTGTTTGTGTTTTTTTTGTGCGCGTGTGTGCGTGTGCTGCATGTTTATAAACTGCTCTTCTGCTCACAGTCCTCACAGCGATCAGGTCTCTAAAGACCTTTCAAAAGCGTCTCCGGTGCAAGTCTCTCTACTTCCTCACAGTATCTTGTTGCCATGGCTTTTGCAGCTCACTTTTGCTCACAGGTTTGACGAGGTCGAGAGAATCCCGCTACAAATGAAGTTCGACTGGAGGCTTGTTACTAGGACCTTTTTGTCCTGCATGTGCATTTTAAGCTACAGTGAAACACAGTCAGACATGATTCATGATGTGTTATTTCCGTAATAATGCATACATAACTCTGTTCCATTTTATGCATAATACCACCATAAGAGCAGGTTTCATTTCATTTTTTTATAAACATCTGTCAGTGTAAGTACCTCAGTGTCAGTTGTGTCATGTATCCTACACAACTCATGTAGTGACTGAATGCCATGTAGCCCTAAAAAGCTTCCTTAAGCAATAGTGAAGCTTCCATAATTCTCTTTTGAATGGCTCATCCTCTGCCACTCTCAGTTCTGCTGAAATGCTGCCTGGCCCCTGCATGTAACTGCAAAACTTCGCTTGTGAAAGCAGAACTGTGTTTTACTTCAACCACTCCGAGGGCTGCTGAATGGGCCTGTTACTAGACCAACGCAGGTTCCTGTGTTACTAACTGTTGAGTGGGGTTTAGGCAGAGGAGTAGGAAATGGTGAGCAGTAGCACTGGACACCTCATTTTCAAACAAGAGGGCGTTGTGTGGCCCTCACCTGTGGTACTTGAGGAGGGCATAATGAGAAGGAACAGTGTTTTCACTCTCCAATTTTCCCATCCATCATTGACCGTAACACCAGAACAGCTCACTGGTTTTTCTGGTACTGAACAACTCCAGGTACTTTTCCCAAAATCATCTAGAAAGCCAACACTATATGGGCCGAACTGCATCAGCTGTGCTTACTTCATGTAAACATCTGAAAAAAGGTTTGTCAGTGTTTGCTAGCATAAGGCAGCATAGCTGTGAATGTCAGTCTGAAAACCACAGATAGAAAACTGAAAGCCCACAAGGCTATTTAGAAACCAAGGGAAAAAAAGACGTAAGAGGTGGGGGTTCCGTTTCTGTCTCTCAGCTGAACTGTTTTACTGTTCACCTCTTCCACAACCCCTATCTCTACCCTCCCAGTGAAGAGCGTCCATTTTCAAATATAGATCAGTTTATTCTGACAAGAAACCATTAGGTGTGTACTTTGTCCAGACCAGTGGCAGATGCCGTCTGCTTTTAAACCAAGTGGCTTTTCGAAAGTAGCCAACGTGGTTGTACTATTTTGTTAGGTCTAGATCAGCTACTCTCCTGTTTGAGCTGAAGTTTAACCATGTTTATAAACAGAATTCTCTGCCTTTCTTAACATAGTGACTTCATCAGAGACACTGGCTCAAAGCTGAAAGTTGATCAGTTTTATCTCCAAGACAACACCATAATCTTAACAACGTCACAGAAACACAATCAAACTCCAAAAGACAGAAGCAACCCTGGTCTACAAGCTCACCTTTTTAGGGTCCATGTTGAATTTCTTCTTGCCACTGGCAAACTGTTTTCCTCTCTCAAGCACTTTGCTTTGAGAAAAGAAGTGAATCTCAAGTGAGTCAAAAATAAACAGCTAGACACCATTTACCATAATGCAATAGTTAGAGCTAGATAGATCAATAATTGGTGTCAGTGTAATGTTAACCAATGTCAATGTAATTATTATTATGGAAAAATACTCCAAAATTATTTTTCATCTCAAATTTAATGTATCAGTAATGGCCTACCCATAAGATAATACTATGTATGTCAGAGTGTGTGTATAAATAAGGCAACTGTTATAAGACTTTCACAGGGTAGACTAAGAAATGTGTTTCCAGAAGGGTTACAGTGTCAGTGGGGGTGGTTCACTCACTTCTCCTCAGAAGACTCAAAGTCCTGAATTTCAGCCATTACATTCTCTATCTCACATTTCAGCCTCTGCAAAAGGAGTTTCAGCATATCATGACTCACTGTCACATATGTACATTCACAGTTTCCAGAAACATCCTTCTTATCTGAGCACCAGGAGAGCAGCGTTATTCCACCCTCAAATAACGCAATGGTGTAATAATTAATACAGAGATAGACTGACAGACAGACAAATAGACAGATATGTAGAAATTGTAGAACTTTTATCACTTTTGAATAAAGTATTTCAGTATTTCTTTAAGTACCTGAATGTCATCCAAGAGGTCCTGCTTGTGCATCTTAAGATTTTCAATTTCAAGCATTTCCGCTGGTGAGAACTCAGAGGGCACTTAGACACACACACACACACACACAAACAAACACACACACACAAACACACACGCACTTTAACTCACGTGTCTTCCCACAGATTATATCATATTCACTGACAATCTACCCTCAATCCTGAAGCAAACATCAGGTTTGAAAACACTGAAATGACCACAGAACCCATTTGTCCTTCTGGGTTATGAGAATCAAGAAGTGAATTAAGGTCATTTAAAATTTCATTTACACTTTCAATTAGTTTATACTTTCATTAACTTATTTATTTTTTTATCATGTAAGGCATACATTCACTTATTATTATTTTTCTTAAAAATGTATTAAATGAAATTAAAACAAAAAACATTGTATTCTTTTAATACATGAATTGAGTTGCAGTGCAAACTACAACATGTCTAAAACATAAGTACTGGTATCAGTAAATGTTTCACCTATATGGAATTTAAATATGTAAATATGCTATGTGTAATTAATTAATTCATTCATTAATTCGGTTATATTCCCAATAAGAACGCTCAGTGGAGAGAATGCTCCCAACAAACTGCTTAATATGCAGTAAAATCCAGGAACCAGCAGCTGAAAGGAAGGGTTGAGTTTCTTTAAGCATACTTGGTTAAGTGTGTTTGGGTGTGTGTGTGTGTGTGTATAAAAGCTCTAGCTGACAAGACTGACAAAGGGCTATGTAACACACGTTAAAAACAGCAGCACTGTTTTTCATTTTTAGGGGGAAATAAGTCTGAATTTAAGAATTACTTAAATTACAAGTAAAACCACAACATAATCAACACATAACAGCGCTCTTGACTAGCTGGTGTACTGTTAAGTAACGGGCAGAGATCATTCTTCCAAACGAGGAAGCAGTTTCTTGTGTTCCTGTAGATGCAAGTTGTGTTCAGCACATGGCACAGCTGGGAACTGAACCTCAGCCCCATTATCAGAAGTTCTTTGTTTAGGCAGTTTGGAAAGCGTTAGGCTAGATCTGATTAGTCTAAACAGATCATGTTTATTAACATTCACTGCAGGTCCACATTTGATGAATACATATACTCTGCCTGGTCATACTATATCCATGCTAGTGGACCACGCTTTCCACACAGGAAAGTGTGGGTTATGTCTAAATGTCATGAAGGTCCCTTTGAGGCCTGAGAAAAGGGAGAACTTGCTGAATGATATATGGGGGGGTGAGGCCTTTTTCTCAGGCCTCAAAGGGACCTTCATGACATTCATGACGTGTACCTGCAGTGAATGTTAATAAACATGATCTGTTTAGACTAATCAGATCTAGCCTAACGCTTTCCAAACTGCCTAAACAAAGAATTTCTGATAATGGGGCTCAGGTTCAATTCCCAGTTGTACCATGTGTGTGTGTGTGTGTGTGTGTGTGCAAAAATAGTGAGAACAAAGAACATAACCAGTAATATCTATAATTATAGATTAAAGTAGAGACTCTATAACACTATGACACTAACATTGTATGACAATACAAACAAATAGAAACAGGGAACAGCATAGCTTCTAAATTATGCTTTCAGACTCATTTCTGTAGAGATGGTTAGAGACAGGAAGAAACAGGGCAGACTGCCATCAACAGAGAAAGATCGCCGTCTCTGAAATACCCTCTCCATACTTCTACGTGTAAACTTGAACATCTGAACGCTTCAACACTTTCTTCATGTTTTTTTTTATTATTTTACGAAGAAGCACGTCGTTGACACCAATAAGAAACGTTTCGGATTTTGCACATGTAATAGGGACAACGGTGTGTTCCTGTAAGACTATTCCTGGCAAAGTCTGGAATTCAAGTCATACGCTAAATACGCTAAAAGGCAGAAAGCTTTATTTTTAAACGTGAGAAACTTCACTGGTTATAAGTGACCTCTCTCTATACTCATTACCTACAACCATGAACAAGGTCCGTCAAACATTCTTGCGAGTGTCTGTATGACCACATGCAAAGTTCGACATTCAGAGAACACGTTTAAGGTATACTTTCCACAAAACTTCTATTATAATGTTAAACTGTAGCGTTGAACTGCAACTGCAAAAATTATTGGGCTGTAACCCAAAACAAAGAAAGTCCAGTTACGCTATTTCTAACAAACTGATCATATCATGATACACCTGTTCGGACAGACACGCATTTGCCAACTGTGCAATATTGCTGTCGCCTGCCTCGGTTTCCCGTTTTAGTACCAAACTTTACGATGTCGATAAAAAGATTTAAAGACAGGACTTACTTGGGTGATAACACTCCATCATCATAATACAGCGAACTTTTATAGAGTGGCCTCGTTGGGTTTTTCAGACAAACGTGGCGACATTGCAGAGTGGTCAGTAGTTCCAACAGACAGCTGTCAAAGCTGACAGTTCCTCTCTACGATGACAACACGTCCATCCCCGCCCTGGACCTCACCGTCATCACCGAAGTTTCGATCCAGACGTACTAGGCTCAGGAATTCGCCATATAAAGTAGATTCGTCCAGTAAAACATAACTTAATCATTATAGAGGGGGGAAATTTTTTTTTTTTTTAAAAACCCGTATGGTGTTGAGAATGTTATAGTTACATTTGAATATTCACCTACTGTTAAACTGCGTTATGAGTATTTCACGCTTGTTCAAAATGAAGCCATTCGGACGTGATCTGATGTATTCCTTCCTTTCAATTGTGTGCTTTGGCAGTAGTTAGAAACGTAATGGTTGAGTGCACTTATGTCCGACTACCTGAATGTGTGAGAGTATTGCACCTGCATTGTTGCCCATCTCTGCTCCAAGGGTTCTTTTACCCTCCAGAGTTTAGTCCGAACCCTAATATAACGCACCTCAGTATGTATCCAAGGCCTCCAGCAGCATCTTTGAGGGCGACAGATCACCAATTCTCAACACTTTTCAACCAGCCTGTGACACACTTGTGTGTTTCACTCATGCCCAATAGGTGTCACTGTAGTCCACCCATTAACAGCGAGGGGTCCCTTAAAACTTAAAAGGCTGTAGAATGATACGAAAGCAACTGACGTAAGCATAATATAAACGTATTTGCTTTGGTGATATTGGCCATTCATTGTCGTTGTAATTGTTTATTTAACCCTCTGGAAATAATTACATGAAAATAATGTTTCACAGAAAATAATTTCTGTTACAATTTTTGCGATTACAGTGCTTTGCAAAAGCGCTTGAACCCCTTTAAAAATCTTGAAATTAACTTGGCTTGTACCAAATTCATTATTTTGCTTTGAAATTTGTATTTGTCAGATCTATAAACAGAAAATACTGTTTACGTACGTATCCTCCCTCCCTTTTTATTCTTATTTATTTATTTTTTATTATTTTTGGGGGGGTTGAATTACTGAATTACTGTTTGTTTTATTAACAGCTTTGAGTGTTTTGAGGGAAGTTCCTACCAGCTTTGCGTGTTGTTTGAGAGTGATATTTGCCCATTCGTCCTGACAAATTCGCTCTGGGTTGTTGGGGTTGGACGACAGCTGTCGACCGCCCTTTTCAAACAGCGCTTTAGATTCTCGATCTGAATTACGCTCCGGACTGAAGCTACTGTGGAACACTAACCTTTTGCTTGGCATACAAACCAACACCATAGTGGATTTTTTTCTAAAATGAAATATGGAGACAGGCGACAGTTATATTGCGCAACTGCCATACAAATGTCTGTATTTTGCACCATCCACACCCAACCACTGCTGAGGAAAAGCATCACGACACGTGATGTTACCATCCACATATTTCAGTGTTGGAATGGTATCTATCGAGGATAGGTCTCCACACACATCATTTAGGCCAAAAACGTCCCTTTTACTTTTACGTTACTTTTGAGACTGACTTACTTGTAGCAGAGTTGTAACATTTTGCCCCTCGGTTTCACTGAGAGACATTTGTGTAAAGTCTCACATTTGCATTACAGAAGGGTAAAACAGCAGTACAGTCTGGTTATTAGCTTTAAAAGATCTCCATCTATTAAGAAAGTCGACGTATTTTTGCACTATATTGCAAATAAAATCAACGTGAATCTTCCATGCTTGTGGTGCATCTGTATCTACACCAAGGTAATTATGGAAAATGGCCTCCTTAATTTGTGCATTGGGAATTTTTTACATGGGATGGATATAATGTTTTGTTTTCTTTTACACACTGCACTATATTAATGTGAAAAGTATTACATCACAGAATGAGCCATTTTTGTCAGTAAAAAATGTGATTGGTGAATGGTGACTGAATGGTGTTAAATTATAGGTGTAAATGACGCTGGGAACATGGTCCACACCACTTTCTGAAATGGCTACAATAAATGTAGTTTAGTCTCCACTACAATTTGAAAGTGTAAGGACAGTTATAAGAAAGGGAGGGTTGAAACAGCATCTCTTTCACCAGCAAGGGAAGGTCTAAGAATTAGATTAATTAACTTCATGTATGAGCACTTTCTTCCTAACCTTGCATGTGAAGTTGCATAGCTGTGCGAAGAAGTATGTAGATTTTCCAGCCACTGATTTTTCAGGTAAGAAAGTAATTTTTGACCAAGTCTATATTTTTGATTGTTCAACGCCAATGGGCTTAACAAAAGCGGTCATAAAACCTTTTGTGAACCTCTTCCTTTCAGTCCCAGTGCTGATTTCCTTTCAGTTAACACGTGTACTTGAGGACTTGATTTCCAAAGGAACATGAATTTGAGAAACCCGACCCTCATTCATATCCCCAACACTATGTGTTAAAGGCTGATGTGAAATCCAGAAATCATGAAATCATGTTCTGGCACATTTGTGGGACCCTGTCTAGATGTTTTAAGACAAAATGGATCAGTGTGACAGATGCATTTTCAGACATGTTTATAAACAAACTATCACGGATCAAGTTCACCACCTGTGGCACTAGTAAGATGGTCGGTTCAAAATCATTTCTTCATCACAACTGACACAGTTCGTTAGGAAAGCTGGAAAATGATTTGCCAAATTGAAGTCAGTACTCTTTAAAACATTTTAAAAATAAACGCACTTAGATTACTTTAATTGATGCGCCACCTCATCAAAATTCGTTTTTATTCTATTCAGACTGCTTGGTGTGATGCCCTTAAAAATACCAAATGTCTCCTTTTTCATACTTCATAAAATGACCATTTACTTCATTTGAACATTCTAAATCTAAGTTTTTACAGGATTTGGCTTCCTTGATGAGCACATTCCTGTCATGTTCTTCACTGTGTCCCAGAATCTTTTTGAATTGAGAGATGTAAGCTAATATGGACGCCCATTTTAAACAGTTTGTTCCGCATCTTGTCTAATAGTTGCAATCAGTTCTCCACATACAGCCAACACACGTGACTAAAACAACCCACTTATTTTCTCAAACAATTCAATCGCTCGGATGCGCTAGATTCAACCGCTCGGATGCGCTAGATTCTGTAAGGTTCCTGTTGCATTTATCCTCGTAATACTTCTCAGTCGCCATGGCAACCGTTCGTGGATTGAAACTGGGTCCTCCCAGATGAAAGCGAGCTGCAGATTATTAAGAACCTATTTAAGGTTGAGAAAGTGCAAACGACTGTGAAGACGTCATGGAAGGCTTCCTGGGGTGTGAAGGAGGAATCAGCACAGACTTCAACCAGTGTTGTCCCGTGGAGAGAAGATTTCAACAGAACTGCATTTTCACTTGAAAAGATGCCATTCCAGACGTGTGGATGCAGGTCCACAAAGGTTCCTGCTGCCCAACTGTAACTGGACGTGGCCTCTCTGGTTCTGATCAGGGCTGGTTCTAGGTTTTCTAACGGTCTGGGAATGTTAGACAAAATATCTGGGGTTTTTAAGGTTTGAAGATATGCTTTCTGAAAGATCACTATTTTGAGATTACCATGTAGGTCCTTGTATATAGTGCAAGTCTTGTATATTAGTACATTACTAAATAATGTGGACAGTTTGTGCATTACAGGGGTGGGGGTGGTATATGGATATATATCTTGAACATTTTTGTGTGTTTGTGTATGATGATGATGATGATGATGATGATGATGATGATGATGATGATGATGATGATGATGATCTAGGCCAGATGGAATACCTTCCTTTGTTATTATACATACACACATGTACAGTACAATGACATGTTCTCTTCACATATCCCAGCTTCTTCGTTAGCTGTGTTCAGAGCACAAGCACAAACACACAAAAAACAAACACAAAACCCCACAAAAAAAAAAAAACAAGGACAAAAAACAAGTTTTGGCAAAAATAACAACAAAACATCAGACACGGATGTTGCCTGAATTGATGTAATGACGTTTTCCCAAGCAGGATTTAGCTGAGTGACAAAAGAGGGCCTTCAGGCTCGAGACGACATAGGCGGTATAAACATTCGCCTGTTTAGCAACAGCAGCTGTTGCAAGGCAACCCAATTAATGGGGTTTTATATCAAATTCATGCCTCAGTAGCTATTAGCAATCTGCAAATCCATGTGTGTGTGTGTGTGTGTGTGTGTGTGTGTGTGTGTTGTGTGACAGATAGTGGAAAGAAGGATGGAGAAAAATAATGTGAAAAGAGGTAGAGACCAAATAATTTGAAATGATGCTCAGTTCTGAAGGTCAGGAGATTGACTTCAGCAAAGATGCAAAGAAATCCTCACTAATAGAGAGTCTGGAGACTCTGGATACTTATCCATGGGAGGCGGTTGGCGAAGACGGATCAAATAAAACTACAAATAAATGTAATGTATACTAAATGTTAAAGGACTTACTTGACTATCTGTTTTTAGCCCACTTAAAGAAGTAATTTTTCCATTGATTTTTATTCACATTGTATGTGTTATCCTAACACCCAGTAGCCTGGATGTTACAGAGATTCTGTAATAAATCTATTTTCAAAATGGACAGGATTTTTTTCTTTTTTGAGAAAGTTCTCTGGACTGTGTTGTCAATATTGATATTGCCTTGATATTTATGTTTACAACTCTGCACATAGAACCTAATTACTCCGGGCAGTCTCTGTCATACAGTGGTTCTTCAGTAATCAGAGGTCTAAATATATAGCCACCAGATGTATAACTAAAATCTAAAACATGTTTAGAGCACCAGACTACCAAAGCTTTCGATATCCAACACACCAACCTTTCCAGAAGAACCTAGGAGAAACCAGACAATGCGAGAAGAAAACCTAAACCAGCCGCTTATGAATAAGGCCCAGCGCTGTCTGGGTGTCTGTCAAAGGAAATTCACATGAAAATATTTGAAAGAAGTTTGTTGCTGTTATTGTTGTATTTAAATACCCTTTTTTATGCAGTGCTATTCCAGAACTCATCTGTCACAAGATAATAAATGCACCCGGTATCACTGCACTGAATATTTCTCACAATTTTTTTTCTTAAGTTGTTTTTCTGCGCTTCTTTCTAAGAAGTCACAAGAGAAATGGGCTTAGATTGTACGCTTGAGGAATAGACAAATGCAAAACATTTACTGTGTCGTGAAAATATCAATAACAGTCCTCTATATGCAAATGTGTTGCATCAGTTCATTATTGGGACATGGGCACTGGTATTTGAACTGATAGTTCTAGATATTAGCCTTTGGGTATTTGTAGACCCATTTGACCTATTTACACGGTATCTGATGTGCTGATCCTCTGTGCAGTCAGTCTTACATCCCAGTAGCACTGTACTCAAGAGCATGTTTGTAATAGCGGAAGTCAGGTCATCTAAGTAGTTATCTGATTTGAACATGCACTCAACATAACAGGCAGATCTCATAGATAGAGAGAGAGAGAGAGAGAGAGAGAGAGAAAGAGAGAGAGAGAGAGAGAGAGTGTTAAGTGAGAAAGCATGTGTCAGAAATATAAAAACTGAGTGTATGTGTTTGAGGTAAAGAGAGAGATTGTGTGTGTGTGTGTTTGTGTGTGTGTGTTTGTGAATGAGTGGGTCTGTCTATGTGCGCACACGTATGTGTGTGTGCGTGTCAGCAAGGAACAGCAAGAGTGTGGTTGTGTGTGAGGAGGTGGTAATGTGTGTGTGTGTGTGGGGGGGGGGGGGTAATGTGTGAACAAATGAAACCCACATTGCAAACATATCTCTCTACTCAGTCCACTTTCTCTGTAATGACAAGAAAGAACAGGATGGAAGAGAATACAGAAGGACAAAACATCAAGCTCATTAGCAGTTTTAAGACAGAAAAAAATATGAATACAGAGAAAAAGAAATACTGAAATTAGGATGAATGAATGAAAAGCTAAAGTAGAGAGGTTTTCATTTTATACATTTGTTCATTTCAGACCAAATGTTCCCGCAACTTTCCTTCTACGCTAAAGAAGACCTGTGTTCCAGCATTTTAAGTGATTCATTTATGAATCAGGCCTGTGACTGTTTTTCCATGTAAAGTCGTTAGGCTTTACTGCTAAGTCACTGTGATTAGTGTTAAAGCATTATGCGTGTGGCTCTGGCACGCTGCGTGAGTTCGTTCGATTAGGCCGGGTGCGCCGAAGCCCAGTGTTACGCACGTGCCTGGGCAGCTACACGTGTGGCAGTGCAGAGGGTGGAACGAGTTCGGAATCACACGTATACGGAACACAGTGCACTACATACATAAACGCACGTGTGCTGGTTCAAAGGTAAAACTGCTGAATTATTCTTTTTGCTGCTGTTGTGGTTCTCCCGGAAGCTGCTATACAGAAGAAGTGTGAGAAAGTATCAGCAGATCTAGAACCTTTTTGGGATGTTTAGGTAGCCGTACTTTTAAGAGCCACTCAGCATTTATCAGCGAGGTGGGCAGAGGATGTAGGAGGCTCAACTGGCTGAGATAATCAACATGGAAATTGCTGTGAGCCTGTTTTTTAGATTAGTCTTTATCTGTTTTCTATTATATAGGCCTCAATTTTCTAAGTCCTGTTTTTATTGAAGACCGAAACAAAAACAAACCAATTACAAACCAAACAGACCTAGACACACTAGATCTTCCCTGTCAGACCTGGTCCCGGACTACTAATAAAACCCCAGATACTAACATTCTAGAAAACAATCAAGGGAAATAAATCCAAATTAACCACTGGAACTATCAAAATCCAGTACACTAAACATCATACATATTTTGAGTTGAAAATCAGGTCACTGAGTGATTTCAACTTGACCATGAACAATTCAAAAGAGAAAAAGAGGGCTTTCTGTGTTAATTAATGAGTTATTCAATATGAATTAGCAGTTAGAATATTTCTCAAAATGTTCCAAATCAATTATAGAATCAATTGCATTATATATTAGCAAAGACTGAGGTAAACAGTCATGAATTAGAAAAATGGGACAAACAGCCAACCGAAACCCTTCATGTAGAGTTCTGTAAGAGTATCCAGAGCTCACCAAACAACACGTGCAGGACAGAATTAGGCAAATTACTAATACTGCACTTTGAAAAAAGAGCCAACTCCTACTGTTTCAAAGCCCTAACAAGCCAAGAGATGAAACAAGTCCTCTCATTCAGATAGTCCTGAAGCTCCACACACTCTCACACTCTAACAACACTAACATGGCAAACAGACAACCTCAGGCCTGTGACGGTCTTTCTCTGAGAATTCAGCCCACACTAATCAGCGTACAAAGAGAAAACTACCTGATTCATTGGAATGACTAAAAGCATCAGTGCTAGCTTTCCCTCCACAGAGGACACACAGGGGCAGATCACCCGAGCACAGTGTGAACCACCAAAAAGAAGATCTCTTACAGACTGAAGGTTACAGACTGAGTAACCACAGCCTGGCTGTAGAGACACACATGGACCTGGCTGCCCAAACAGTGTGCCTACTGCTGTCAAGCCGTGGGGGGGGGGGGGGGGGTGGTTCCCAGCTATGTACACCACCAAACTACCTGTAGCCAAAATAA
>JAOYMR010000001.1:11536479-11572847 GCA_025802075.1 Tenebrosternarchus preto | reverse complement strand
CCCCCCCCCCCCCCCCCCCCCCCCCCCCCCCCCCCCCCCCCCCCCCCCCCCCCCCCCCCCCCCCCCCCCCCAGCTATGTACACCTCCTCACTACCTGTAGCCAAAATACACATTAGTTCATGTTCACATTACATTAGTATATGTTACAGTATATGACATATTGGTTGTATGTGTATATATATACACTAGTATATGGTTACACATTACAGTATGTATACATGTTCTGTATACATTGTTGTTGTTTACTGCTCTGTTCATCTTCTGTGATTAAACAGTTTTGTTTGTGTATGTTACTTCTGTTTATGAGAAATGTTTTGCCAATACAATATAATTTTGTCATGCTAATAAAACTTGAAAATTGAAATAAAAAATTCATAGGCAGCGTGAAAGAGATCCAGTGAAAGAGATCAAGAGATTAAGAGATCAAGTGAAGAGAGAGAGAGACAAAGAGAGAGAGAGAGCAGGAAAAAGAGAGAGAGAGACAGAGAGACAGAGAGAGAGAGAGAGAGAGAGAGAGAGAGAGAGAGAAGATAAATAATGGAAAGTCGAACGGCTGGAATAGATGGATGAGTGACCAGGAAAACAAAGAAGACCAAAGAGTAAGAGACTCTGCAAAAGGATGAAGTGTGTGTGATAGGTGAACAGGCATGTACCGCAGTCTGGGCTTGGACTGATGGGGGATTGATCTGTTGACGGCTGCTTTCACACCTTCAAACCTTTGGCAGTGAATGGAGATTCGCTTCCTAGCCAGTGGCCAAATGTTAAACACACACTGTAACGCACACACATATACGCATGCACACACTCCGATGTACACACAGCTCATGGATGTGCACGCTCACTCACAAAAGGGCAAACATAGCCCCATTACCCCCCTCCGAACACACACACCCAGGCGAGGGGTGGAGGGGGGGTGAGTCACTGAATGTCAGAGCAGCAACACAGAGAACTGTTCAAGAACAGATACATAAGCCACAGTTCCATAAACGAATGGACCCAACTATACAAAGACAGTGTTATAGCCTTCTTTAAAACCTGTGGTTCTGATTGATGTATTTGAATCTATTCTTTGTTAATACAGAATTGTTAATCTGCATTATAACTTAATTCAGATTATACAGGGTGAACCAAGTTTGGGATCAAATGACTGTTGACTGACTAACTGTTACTATAGTGACCAGACTGCTCTGCTTTACTTTGTTAAGCAGTGTCTCCCTTTCGCGCGCGCACACATAAGCTCGCACACCTAGCTAACAGCCTATGCCTGTACGGGCGCTCGGTTACCTGGATACGAGATGCTGTGTAGCAGTGTAGCGGATTCCTCGCTCAGTTCTGCCCGCGCGTGCCGCTGCTGAAGGTCTCTGTACTTACCTCTGATCAGACAAAGTGAGAGTTAAGTAGTTTTATACTGACGAATCTTCTTTACCGAGTTAACTGAACGTGCGCCAAAACATCACAGGTTTGGTAAGGTAAGTTTGCTTTGTTCGGGTTTTGATTTGCTACTGAAATCGGTCTGTATACTTGTAGCTCTACTCTCACGCGCGACACGTTTAAACTTTCGTAAAATTATTTCTTTACATTATTTGCGCTTCCTGCTATATTTAGTTTGTGAAAATAGGTGCAAAATACGAATTTTACACAGCACATCGTATGTGTACATGTCCCCGCACGTGCAGCGTCTCTTAGGTAAAGGCAGCACGTAGCATCTCTTTGTGTAAATAATGGGACGTGAACAGGAGAGTAACGGGTCACGCTGACCAAAGTTTAGTCTGCAGTTAACATTTGGCGACTTGTGTAAACCGTATAACTATCTTGGACAACTTACATATGTCCGTCACTTCTATTTGTCACTGAGGCGTGGTGAAGAAGACAAGAACCAGACCCCAAAACACAAAAAAACAGTTTATAAACAGTTTTACGTGTGAACCTCATAGGATTCTCAATTGGTTATTATGAGAATTACATGTTTATAATTTATTGTTGATTCCTGTCTTCAAATAGTGCCACATTCTGGACAAACAATTAAACATCTGAATAACAAGAGGTTACATATGCAACAAGGACACCGACAATGTTGCCACAGGTGTTACACAGGTGTTACACAGGTGCTGTGCTGTGAGGTGGTGTCCTAGGCTACTTGTTCATGTCATCTGCATTTCTGTAGGTTACTGCTATCAGAAATCTCAATAGGAATCGGTAAGAATTCAATGGAAATGTATCCTATTGATCCTCGAGTTCAGCCTCATTGAATAAGAGTATTTCATGCATCTGGGATCAATGGCTGCAATTAAGGACATAAAAAAGTGGTTTTCGTAATGTAACTGGTGGAACTGGCCACCCTGCAGAGCCTCTGACGTTGTTCTCTCTCTCCCTGTTCATCTCTGCCTGTCCGTCTGTCTGCTTGTCTGTTCATCTGTCTGCCTGGCATTTCAGTTATAATAGTTTTTTAATACATATAATATTCTATCATACATACGGTGTAATGTGACCTTTGCAATATTTGCAGCCGATTTAATGTCTAAACAGGAAGTTGTTGCATACCGTTAAAACAAACAGAAAGAATCTGGCACAGTTATTTGGGTGCACCCCTGTTTTCATTCTGTATGTGCATATAACCATTTTAAAGACACATCAATATTTTAGTAGTCCATGTTTTATATATATAAAAAAGATGGCTTTGTGTGTCTAGGAAATGGATTTATCGAAGAGACTCACATAAATCAAAATGGCTGCCCTTTTGTCCGCTTACAGACCCATTAATTCAGATTAGAGTCCACAGCTGTTCACACTACCGCACCTCGCTTCAGTTTGACTGATGGAGGGTAAAGTGTAGCTGATTGATGTCCTCTCCTCCCCCTGTTGGTGCAATTAGAGTCTCTTCACTAAACACCATCTCTCTCCACCTGCCAATCTACCCTCTTTCAATAAGAATTAGACTGATGGAGAGACTAAAAGACAGAAAAGAGGAAGTCAGGAAGAGAGGGAAGAGAAGAGAGAGATATTTGGAGCTTCTCTTTAATTGTGCTCTATCCTTCCTAAGAAATGCTGCAAATGGTGCTGAGCCTCAGTCTCGTTCATGGCAGCGTGGGCGACCATGCTGGCAGAGCCAGGTTCCCTTTTAGCAGGATTCAGGACTGGGAGTGAATCTGCAGGACATTAAGCAGCTTTCAGGACATTTATCTGGGTTCAGGGGTGGAAGTAGATTAGCAGGAAATTTAGCAGGATTCAGTGGTGGAAATGGATCTGCTGGACATTTAGCAGGATTCAGGAGAGGGAGTGGATCTGCAGGACATTTAGCAGGATTCAGAGGTAGAAGCAAATCTACAGGACATTTACCAGGATTTAGAGGTGGGAGTGGATCTGCAGGATATTTACCAAGATTTGTGACTGGGAATGGAAATACGAGGCATTTAACATGATTCAAGGATGGGAATGTGTTTACAGGACATTTAGCACGATTCAGTAATGGGAATGTGTCTGCAGGACATTTAGCAGGATTCAGAGATGGGAATGGGTCTGCTCCCATTCATCATACTGAAACAGTGTTGTGTGACATGATACTGAAGTACTACTGGTGCCAGGCCTGCCACACAGACTCACTGACCACTTCACTATCAGTGAGTCTGATTCAGTGAGTCTGAATCAGTGAGTCTCAAATATCCTTGTTAGCCAACACTCACTTTGTTTCCCCACTCTCTCTCTCTCTCTCTCTCTCTCTCTCTCTCTCTCTCTCTCTCTCTCTCTCATACACACACACACGTTCTCTCCACAATTACACTTGAGTGACAGATACCAGTTTGTCAGCGACTGACTTGCTGCTCGCTTAATTTTTCTTCCTTCCAGAAGAGTTTCACTTTTGCAGAGCCCTCAGAGCTGCAGGGATAAGGTGGAATTCAGCGAACAGGGTAACGTGGTGAAAAAAAACCTTCATATAGCAGGCTGCTTGGGGAAAATGAACTTCGCTAATCCAAGTTTTATATTGTCACGGTGTCCGCCCTGGCCGCCTTCCCCGTCTTGTCTCTGTGTGGAGGTGTCTGTGTGGAGGTGTGTACTGTTGTCGTGTCGTATGAATGAGCGTGCGTCTGTGTTGGTTTCGTGAATGTTCGTCGATGTTCGTGGATGCTTGTTGGTGTACGTTCGTTATTGTTATTCGTTTCACCTGAGTCTCGTTAAGGGTGTGTGTATATGAGCGTGTGCATGTCACTGAGTCTTTGTCGGTCTTTGATGTTGATGTCGATGTCGATGTCCGTGTCCGTTAAACCAGAAAATAAAGTGGTTTCGTTTTCGACTACACTCGTGAGTCCTGTTGGCTTTTTGCAACCCTCCGGGGCTCACTCGTCACATGTATTAGTTTTACATTGTATGATCGCAGCCTCACAGCCCCAGAGAGAGCCAGTCAGCATGTGTCCTGATGATTAATAAAATATTCATACTTGAGACATTTCACAGCTAATTATTATTGCATTGTTGTGACTCAGTTATGCACTGGGTTTGTAAATCCAATGCTTTGCAAAAATGCAGAATACAATTTGGTAGTTTGGTAGAAGTCAAAAAATTGAAAAGAGATTTGGCTAAAACATTCAGTTATTAAAGTAAGGTTTATGATTTTATGCATGAATTTTCTAATATGTCACTGAAGTAAATTATCAGTGGGAAGGCTTTCACAGCTAGTGCGACTGGTTTATTCCAAATAGTTGAATTTTATCTGTCTTTCTGTCCTTCTATTTCCTTACATTCAGCTTCACATTGCCACTTTTCTAGAGAACAGTTTTTTTCATTTGATTTGTTTTGTACATTGCACCAACCAACACAAAAATGCCATCATTACGAGCCAATCAGAACACATTAGAAGTTAAGTTTATTAATTCGCCTTTCATTTGCTTTAGGTTATGGCACAAGCCTGAATGCTACTGATAGTTTCAAAGCTGAAAAACCAGTGCTTCAGAAATCGATGTGCAGGTATTCTGTTCAGCAGGCTGCGGGCCATGCACTGGCTAATGGCCCTGTGGTAAGTAAGCTCTTAATTTACTGACATGGTTCCAATACTCAGAGTGCAACTCAATGCAGCTGCAGGCAGAGGGCTGGTAGATTGCCGTTTTCAGACTGTAGCAGCTTCGATCCGTGCTCCTGTCCAGACAGAGCTTGGTAGAAGTGTCCAAATGGACACTGCCTTCCATCTGCAGGATGCTGGTCCCGTCTGCAAAACGCTGATGCCATCTGCAGAACGTTGGTTCCATCTGCAGGACGTTGGTACTATCTGCAGGATGCTGATCACTGTTTTTCCTGTCCTTCCAAAGCAACTCCTGAAGTACATACCACAATCACCAGCTTCACCATGTACAAGAAGAGACACTTTTAGTTCCCATCTTCTGCTTCTAGTAGGAACATAGCTGTTCAGCCCTCAGGGGTCTTGTCTGCACATGGCTCAGCTGAGAACCAAACCTGAGCCCCAGGCACATAGTGCATCTCTGCGCTGCCAATCGCCCCAGGGGGCAAAGGACTTCCGTCGACATTCGTTCTGTCCTTTCGGGCTAAATGTGTTGCATTAAGCACTCGCACCATTACGACCTGAACAGCTCTTTGGCTATTTGCTTCGGAGTCCAATGTCCATTAGCATAGCTGCAACCTCTTAAGAGCCAATTTCACATTAAATGGAACAAAATGTACCATTCACCACACCTGTTAATTCCTGTAAAAGAATGTCCGGTCAGCCACTGGCATGAGCAGTGGACACCATTGTTTATGCATGTGGTTTTTTTTCCCTGCCGGTGAGGACTGCGAGGCGGTTTTGTTATTATATGTAATTACAGCCGGGCTGCCTGAGGCACCGCAGCACACAGCGAAGCGCTGACGGCTACACCATGCAATCACACGCACCGCATTCAACTCCACCAGCCAAGAGCAGATGACGCTTAAGTGCAGTCTTATATCACAGCTTCAGTGTAACGCTGCCGTGAACGTGTGTCTGTGTGTGTGTGTGTGTGTGTGTGTGTGTGTATGTGAGAGAGAGAGAGAGAGAGAGAGAGAGAGAGAGAGAGAGAGAGAGAGACTAATCTAGGATCTGGAATCAATAAAGTGTTATTTATTTATTTCCTCAAAATGATTGTAAAGGGTTTTATAAAGTTATAGGTGTACACAACAGGTTTTGATACAAAGCAGTGTTATTTTAGAACAGCTTAATGAACAGAAATTATAGATCCAACAGCATTCTGAATGTGTGTGTGTATGTGTATATGTGCGTGCTTCACAACCACATGTATGTCCCAAACACACACACACACACCCACACAATGCCCCCCCCCACCTTCCTAAGCAATTTAGAGCCAAAAAAGGTGCATCGTGTGTAATTGTGGTCCTAAAATGTGGCATGAGTATGGGTGTATGTGTAAGAGTAGCATTTGCTTCACCCGTTCATGTAGCATTCATACAGGATTGAATGTGTTGTTAGCATCTCTCCCATTATGACCTCTGTATAGTGTGTGTGTGTGTACACAGTGTCCTCCACAACCGTATCACTGCTGCAGAGCAGAGGTTAACAATCCAGTCTTCAGGTAACCAATTGGTCCACATATTTTCTGTATTTCTGCTCCTACCACCACCTGCAGCTTTTCATTATCTGATTAGTTTGTTTGCGAATCAGATCACAACAAAAAAGAATGGCCTGGTTGGGGAACCCCAAAGATACACACACACACACATACACACACACACACACACACACACACACACACACCAAACCAATTTAAGGCTGAAAGAGAAGCGTCACCCCCTCCCGACCCCTCATTGCCATGGCGACATGCCAGGGCCAGCGGAGACCTGACAAGGCCGGGAGGAAATAGCAAGAATGGACGGCACGTCTCCGAGCAGCAGACGGTGTACTTCCTCTTTGTGTCTGTGGGAGATTAGCCTGTATCGCTGCTTTTCATTATGACAGAACAGAGACGAGCACATCTATGGCCAATAGGCTAGTCTGAGCTGAATGTGTGTTGGGGGTTTGTTGATAATGAATGATAGACGGGATTTCAAAGATCCGGAGGGTGGAGAGATAGTGTTTCTGCAAGATATTGTATGGGTTTAGAGATATATGTGTGTGTGTGTGTGTGTGTGTGTGTGGTTGGCCATTTTGTATGTGATTGCATGTCTTCTCGACTGTTTGCATGTCTGCGTATCAGGATCAATATGGACATCATTCACTTGCCCCTTCATACAAAAAGCATTTTTGTATATTGCCTGTCTTATTTTTACACTTATCTTCCACTTCCAATCACCCAGAAAACAAAATTTTCTCAGCTGTCATGGAGAACCGAAAATCCGCTTGATGTCAAAGGCAGTCGTCTTAAGTTCTGTGATGGTGTCTCGATCTGGTACAATTCCACCGCAGAACTGAGCGGAGAAAAACTTAAATGGTTTGTGGTGCCTTTTTATAGTACCCAACGCTAGTGAAAATCTGCATGGCTCTACAGAACCACTTCTTGTTAATTACGTCTGGAAATGTTTCTGTCAGAAACACCCCTCCGACTGCATAGCAGTGTGGCAGGCGAGAAATAGAGATTCGGTGAGCAAAGATTGGCTTCGTGCTGGCAAAATGAAAACGTGTTTGAACTTTCCGTTTTTTACTTGCATTTCTCAGTGAAAACAATTTAACTTGCTTTCGGAACGAAAGGAAAACGACACCCACCAAGTTAATCCAGTGTCTGTGGTGAAACAGAAGAGGCCAGGAATTGATCCTTGGGTGTGTTTGTGCAGCTTGCAGACATTGCTGAGTGTGGCTGTGGACCATCATTACATGGACGTCCGCTCTTGCTGAGGAACACTTGGAGAAAATCGCAATGTCCAAGTACAAAGCAAAAAAAAAAAACCCACACAGTATCCAACCTCCTCTGGAAGCTATGACCAAAGCACAAGGACACAGCCATTATACAGAATCTTGGGAGCTGAGAGTTAATGGTCTTGATTAAGGGCCTAACAGCATGTCACAGCTGGGATTCAAAACAACAACCTTCTGAGTGACAGTCCAAATTGCCACACATTGGTCTTCTGCTACCCCCCCAGGGGAAGCTTCTTTACAGACCCCTATAGGTTCAAAGTCAATGAATGATACCAGTACTTTCTTGCTTACCAGTCCTAAGAAGACAGTACTGCTGCGAGGTACCTAGGGGTTCCAGGCTAACCTCTCCACATCCATCGTCTGGAAACCAATACACACCCTGTCATCACGCGACACGGTTACTGAAGGGGAAACTGAGTTCATGGGCAACGATCCCCATCATGCCTCCGAGGCGCTTGAATTCGTTTGTACTTTTTATGGCATCCTGCATTGCTTAAACCTTAGTACTGAAACCTTCTGCCTGAATAGAATTCAGCACCTCTCAGAAAGCCAATCAAAAAGACTCAAATGCCAACAAACCGGACCAGATGTCAACATTAAAAATAGCAAAATACTGACTTTTTACACAAGAGCTTAAATAAGAGATGAATTTTTTTCCTCTTATCTTGAGGTTATTGTTAGGAGTAGGTATGATAGTATTTAACTGTAGTACAATGCAGATCTAAGAAAAGCCCTAGTAATATATAGTAATCTGGTAATGGCAGTAAGACGCAGGTGGTCTCAAATCCAGGTCACAAACAAGAGCTCTAACCATTAGACCCAAGAGTACAAGACCCAGAAGACACCTTTCAGTGACGGCCTCCACCACGTTACCCTTTCTTTCAGGGCGTGACGTTCTCCACCACAGCGTGCTATTTAGTGATCATATCTTGACATGGGATAAAAGGTTTTCTGTCTTCTCTTTAATACCTCACAAGCAGCTGTTCACAACATTCATAAAGCTGCTTTTCTAAATAAGCAAGCGAGACAGACAGACAGAAGGAGAGTGAGAGAGAATGAAAGATGATTTTAATGAAAATCATTACCCTACTATTTTCCCCTGAATGCAATTTCCCCATATTAAAATTACATTTCTTTTACACTTTCATAAACTAAAGTGCAACATTTTTGACAGGCTTTCAGTGTAATGGCTTTCACAGCTTGATTGCTCAGAGATTCTGAAAGCACAGGCTTCAGGTGTCTGCTTGGGTCAAACTAAAATGCTAATCACACTGTTAGCCTTATTCCCAGTGCGTTTTTCCTCAGGCGCAGAGGCCGTATCAGCTCATAAAGTGACAGGGCCTCAACACAGCAGCAGTTACTGCCATAAATACAGTATCAGAAGGCTCCCGTCCTGCACACCATCCATTTAGAAGACATTAGATGGCAAGAAACAAGGTAAATTGGTGCCATTGACGCGACGCGCCACCGTCACACCGCCACCTGGTGGAGGATTTCCTTATTTCGCTTCACATTTACAAAAAAAAATTATATAAAGGCAGTTTTTCTGAAAATATGTGTATTCAACTTACATACTGCCTGAAGCTGTGGTTATACACTGGGTATATTCACACAGCCTCCCATCAATCCTCAGCATCTGCCATTAGTTGGTTGTGCTTTGTAGTCCTGGAAGACTTAATGCTGACGTTCTTTAATGCCACCAATGTAATTAAATGAAACACTACAATGTTTAAGCCATTAATGAGGGCACATATGGGTTCAGTGTATGTACAAACACATGAGATGTGCAGTGAGGTAGGCCAACCTCTTAAAAACAAAACAAAAGTGAAGCTGTCTAGAGCATCTGTCTTCAGGTTTTGCAATGTGGCTGTTTTTATGAGGTTTTTATGAAGACGTAAGGGAACACTGTGCATTTGTACAAACCCAGAATCTCTCTTTGTACGTTCGCTGTGCAGCATGATACTTGCTAAATAGGGAGCCATTTCAGAGGTAGTCAGTTACAGTCATGTCTGTTTGTGTCTTTTTTTCGCGCGTTAATCCTAATAGAGCAGCATGAGCCTCGTGCCACGCAGCGGCTCTGGCGAGCTCTAGGTTTCCACTCCTCTAATTGAATGCCAATTAGCCAGCATTACCACGGCAGCGGAGAGTGGGCGGGGAGCGGGGGAACGTGGGCGCGAGAGCGTCACGACGGGGAGCTTAGCGGCAAAAACACAAACCGATCGGGACCAATGTTTATCCTTCCCGCTCACTTCCTGCTCGGTCGGGACACGGGGACCCCGCTGATCTCGCAGCGTTTGTTTCCAAGGTGATCCTCCTGTCGAAGGGCCGCACACTGGTTCCCTTTAACATGATTACTGACGGCCGCGGTCAGACCGTGCAACTCGGCTTAGACGCAACATTCTTCTCCCCTTTACAGCTAACAAACAATATTTCAGCCAAAGAGCCAGGGGCTGTAACAGTAGAGCCAGGGGCTGTAACAGTAGAGCCAGGGGCTGTAACAGTAGAGCCAGGGGCTGTAACAGTAGAGCCAGGGGCTATAACAGTTTCTCATTGCGTTTTTCGCAGGCAGCATGAGCAGTTCCTAAAGCGGCCAAGATGGAGGCGCCCATAACGGCTGCAGTGTTCGGATATGAGGACCCGCGTTCCTGGGACTCCAACATTTCTGCTCTCCCCGCCCACCCGGCTTTTCCCCTCCCCCCAGGCCACGCCCTCCTCCCCGACGGGTCTCCGCAGAACTGGACGGAGGGCGATGGGGCGGGTTTCTCTCCGAGCGCCGCCGGGGTGCTCATCCCTCTTGTCTACATCGCGGTATGCATCGTAGGCCTCGGCGGGAACACGCTGGTCATCCACATCGTTCTGCGGTACTCCCACGTGCAGTCGGTCACTAACATCTACATCCTGAACCTCGCCATAGCCGACGAGCTCTTCATGCTTGGCCTGCCCTTCCTGGCTGTACAGAACGCGCTCCTCTCCTGGCCGTTCGGCTCGCTGATGTGCCGGCTGGTCATGACCGTGGACGCCATCAACCAGTTCACCAGCATCTTCTGCCTGACAGTGATGAGCATCGACCGCTATTTGGCAGTGGTGCATCCCCTCCGCTCCTCCAGGTGGCGCCGTCCTTGGGTGGCCAAAGTCGTGAACGTCACGGTGTGGGCTGTCTCCTTCGTGGTGGTCTTGCCGGTGGTGGTGTTCGCCGACGTGCTGCAGGACGACGGCAACTGCAGCATCGTGTGGCCCGAGCCGGCGGAGGTCTGGAAAGCAGCGTTCATCGTCTACACCGCTACGGTGGGCTTCTTCTGCCCCCTACTGGTGATCTGCCTGTGTTACCTGCTCATCGTGGTGAAGGTGCGCAGCTCCGGGCGGCGGGTGCGGGCCACGTCCTTACGACGCCGTAAGTCCGAGCGAAAGATCACGCGCATGGTGGTGATCGTGGTAGCTGTGTTCGTGCTCTGTTGGCTGCCATTCTACATACTGAACATTGTCAACCTGTTGGTTCTCCTTCCTGGGGAGTTTCGTGGCCTCTATTACTTTGTGGTGGTTCTGTCTTATGCCAACAGCTGTGCCAATCCCATTTTGTATGGATTCCTCTCAGACAACTTTAAGAGAGGTTTCCGGAAAGCACTGTGCCGCTCAACTAGACGAGTAGACAATCAGGAATTGCAGCAGGGCACCATGGGAAACCATACTCTGCCACTTGAGGAAATGAAGAGAGATCTGGAACCCAGGGAGTGCCTGAGAGAAACTTGCACAGAGATGCAGTGTGAGAGAGATGAAGAGGGAGAGGAGGAAGAGGAAGAAGTAGAAATAGGATATATGGAGAACGCCACCCGGTTGAATGAAATTTATAAGTCTGTGCAGAATGGCTGCGGAAACGGGCACGTGGAGGGCACTAGGACCATGTTCTCACATGGGGCAGATGGTCATTCTGCAGGCCACAGTAGTGAATCCAGAACTCAGGGGAACAGGGGGCATATTAGTCCGATGACCTCTGGACCTGTTCCTGCTCTCAGTGGAGCTCAGAAGGAGAACGTCAAATCTCTGCCAGAGGAAACAACGGATACCATCCTGGAAATTAGTTACTTGTGAGCTGCTATGAAACAGTAATGAACAGAAACTTATTTTAAAACTTTTCAAAACCCAGCAAAAGTGAAATCCTAATGGATACCCCTCCAAAAATGTAAATATTCCTTTGAGAATGTGAACCATCAGCAGTTGTCTTGTATTTTTAATATCTGTTCAAATATTATTAGTTTGGTGTAGGTTTTAAGAGTAAGCTAATATATATTTTGAATCAAAGTTCAGTGAGACAGTTACAGCTGAATTAA
This sequence comes from Tenebrosternarchus preto, assembly GCA_025802075.1. NCBI lineage: Eukaryota > Metazoa > Chordata > Actinopteri > Gymnotiformes > Apteronotidae > Tenebrosternarchus > Tenebrosternarchus preto. Next base: position 11,560,694 of record JAOYMR010000001.1, on the reverse strand, counting down.
TGTTTAGTGCTTGAGAAGCAAGTGTTCCCATTAAAGAGTGGTGATAATCAGTTTTTGTGACTTAATCAGCTGTAGAAATTCAAATAGATTTTTTGACATAGTTTAAATATTTTTCTCTGTTTCACATTACGTTGTCTTATCTCAGCGTGTGAGGAGCATATTGAGTTAGATGTTGCCAGCATTGTATGGTGATATTACAGCATTAAAGCTTCCCAACAGAGATTTTCTCCAGCGGGGGGCACCAGTGAGCAGCTGTAGTTTGGACATAGTGACTTTCATACAGTGCTCATAAACAAGGACACAGTGTCATGCTACTTATGAGGGAGTGGTCGAGTGTGTGAATGAGTTACAGTCCAATTCCATGAGGTGCTTCGTATCAGTGACACTCTGTGTCCTTGTTAGATGCACCAAAGATATTTCAGTGGCAACAGCAACCCCTTTTGGTGAATAATGTTAAACGTGAGTGAGTGAGTTACAGTCCTGTTCCATGGGATGTTTCACATCTAAAAAGGTCACAGTGTCATTGACGCAAAGCACCAAAGCTATTTCAGTGCTAAAAGCGCCACTTTGTGGTGAATTATGTTAAATGTGAGTGAGTGAGTGAGTGAGTTAAAAACCAGGTCCTTGAGGACCTTCTTATCTAAGAAGTGCTTTAAAATGCAGAATGAGGAGCAGGTGTCTGGCACTGTGATGTCACAGGGAATGCTAGTGTACACCTACAAACAAACATGTCTTCTAAAGGTATATGGATGTTGCTTGTTTTGCACCATTTAAGTTATTAGTGTTTGTTTTAATATCTCATTTTAAGCCTGTAGTTAACATAACAAAACAAGCATACCGGAACACCTGTCCTAAAAACATATACAGAACTTTAGTGTTCTGAATGCATTTGAACAAAAAACACTTCTAATGTAGTACCAAAGACACTCTTGATATTTCCATGAAACATTACACTCTGCTTTAGTCCTTAAAGATATCTTGTGATTTTATTTATGTATTTATTTTATCCGAGGTAAGTGAACAAAGTCAGAGATAGTCTGTATACCTTTGGAAGGCCCTGATCTGTATCAACAGTGTATAATTTTGTTGGGGTCTCGGTCTCTCTCTCTCTCTTTTTAATCAATAGTGCCTTCTGTCCTTGAAATTCTAAAAGCTCTGTTGGACCATTTTAAATACAAGTCATTATGTCTTTATAAAGAAAAAAAAAGACTGTAAATTGAATTGTGGCGTCAATGAATAATGATTGTCTACTCATTGTTACAAAAAGTATTGATTGTTAATAAATAAACTTATTGTGGGTAACGATTATTTGTTTTTTGGGGGTTTTGTGTAGTAAAACTCTGTATTCCGGTAAAAGTTACTTCAAGGTGGAGCTCATACTGATGGATCTTGCTAAACATAACAAATGTGTTTACAATAAACGAAACAGCACCATTAGAAAACAAAGGCCTGCCAGCCACTAATTAAATGCCGTACCCACCTATTGCCCAACAAATGGTCTTTCACCATTGAAAATATTCACATTCCAAGAGTAGTCTAAGACTGCTATTAATCAGAGTCCTAAAAGGTGGATTTTGGAATTTATAAAAGACAGACATGCCAGGCTATCTGTTAAGACCCCTTAAGTCTTACGCGCTACATAGAACAAACAAACAAAGACCAGAGCTAGAAGATGCTGCTCCAGTGCTGCAAGCTCGGCCTTGACAGCAAATTTGTTTCACTAGAAGAAATGACATATTCTACCGTAAAACCGAAATACACGTTTAATTTTAGTGTAAGATGTCTAGATAGCATGAAAACTGAGGCTAGGTCATGAATAATGAAAGAACATTCCTGTTGAATTCCTGCTAATATTAGTCTACGTGTGATTGAGAGGTGAGAGATTAACAGATGTCGAGTGTGAGAGTGTTGATGCATTTAATTTTTTAAAAAAGATTTCTTAAGATGTTTGCGCAGAAGGTTGCTGACTCATTACTGAATAATTTAATGGTAGAGAAAGCAGATGGCGCACGTACTGCGGAATCGCATAATGAGGCGCCGCCGCGCACACCAACTCTCTCCTGAACCGCTCGAGCGCTACGCTGTCCTTCGCCTCACAGGCTGCACGCATCTGAACAGCCTACGAGGCTGGTTGGACCGCACGTCCCAACGCATTTATGCCTTTTCCTTTCGGAACATTTTTACATAACACGAAAAACTGAGCTTTAAAATATAATTTAAAATGAAAACTGTGACTGTCAATAAATAACAAATCTAATACACTGCTTCCTTTCCTAATACAAAGCCCAAAAAAGAACTGTACTGCTGAACCTTTGAGACCACCACATGACTGGTTACTTTGCACTGTTAGCGTAAACTGGTTGTGAAAAGATCTGGCTCTTTTATGTGGATTATTTGGTTGTTTCACCACGAACTAACTGCATCGAAACACATGCATTTCAATAAACGCATATTTTAAGAAACGTACTTTAAGAAAGCACGAGGAAATGCTTCTCTCTAGTGGTAGCAGTTAAAGTCATAACACCGCTGCAGTGAACACACTGGCACTATACAGATGCCTCCATTTATAAAAATGTTTTATAGACCGTTTTGAATCGAGTTATTTTTTATGAGCACTGAATAGACTGGAATCTCTAACGCGTGCAACTATTAAATGTCACTGTACTCGTATGATCGTTCGGTTGAGGCGGTTTTATTAGAACAGCAGTCATACTGAGATGAGAAATGAAGTTCTATACTTTTAGCTCAGGATATATATTTTTTTGAATTACTTGAAGTTCTCAAAAGCCCCACTAACGTTATTTGCAAAACAATGCAAAAGCCATTTTCACAGTTTAATGTACAACTCCCAAAAGATTATGCATATTCAAACACAATACAATTTCTGCAAAGCAGGGCAGGAACCATTTACTGTTCAGAAAAGCACAGTGAGTAATTCTCAAGTCGGTGCCCTGGGGACTCTGTGTGTAGTGTATTCCCTTATATAAGACACTCGGCCAGACTGGGGAAGGACTTGATTAAACAAATCTGACCTGTTTGAGTAAGAAAACACATGCGCGCGCGCGCACACACAAAATATGCAAAGCAAGGCATTTCCCAGCCTAGAACTGAAGAACTGTGTGAGTCAGAGAACCAAATAACCACTGCAGAACTGCTCAACATCACAACCTGCAGTGAAGTCATGTTCCATTGTAACTGAATTTGCTTACTGAGCCTTTCAAAATCAGTGTGCTATGATACACAAGCTGCTGATTTATTGTGGTGAATGAACAATAGTAAACTTTGATGAATGGGGGGGGGGGGGGACGACAATGCTTCAACAAAATAAGGCCTTTGGCTACAATGTTCCATTAAGTAATTTAAACCAAAAAATAAAAGAGCAACCTTGTGAAAATTGCTGATTTTATAGTACGTTTTAATTACAAACAGTTACACTGCATGTTTCCTGCTCAAGGGTGGTAAAATCTCTATACAATTACCACAATTTCTGGAATTTTGTTTATGGCTCATAGATGCAATTCGGAAAAAGCGGATAATGTAAATTGACTGCGATCATTTTCCCCGCTCACCCAAAACAGCAGGACATCAATTGTAGGCAACTGAATACCAACACCTGCTAGGCCTCTTGTATCAGACAAAAGGCACCAACATCGCATGCGGCTCTTCGAAAATTTCACCATCCTTCCAAGTTTGAACACACGCGTGGATCGCAGGACTTCAAATGCATCTAAGCGACGGAGACGAGAGGAAGCCGTCAGGACGCTTCTCCCGCCGGGAGCCCGAGTCGGCTGCTCATTCTGGGACAACGTCCCCGATCCACTTCAGGTAGGGCGGGTTGCCCTGGTCGATGGGCAGGCTGATGACCTCAGCAACCTCATACGGATGATTGGACCTGCGCGGGGAGGCGGGTGTCATTATCCGTACCTATGTTCCCCTACCCTCTCTCTATTCATCTCCTGGGAGCTTTTCAGTTGGCTACAAAGGACTTGCCGCTACACATCTAAACTGGTTGTTTAGTGACAACGGTTGCTCGATCAAATGGATCTGATATAACGTAGAACACAAAATATCAAAAGTGAAAGGGGAAAAAAAAAAAATTACCCTTTTGTTGTGGAAATCCCTAATGGACTGTCATATGAAAGCACCAAGCGTAGCCATGTTCCTGTCTTCCTGGTGGAAAAAGATCAGAGACTTTTGGAGACGGGAGCTTACCTAACATATTCAGCGAGTGCGGATATCTTTGCAGTCCTTGTCTTAATCATCTGAAAAGAGAAACAATTCGTATTAATTCATTAAATCCCTTTTAAGAGTATTTTAGTACTCTGAAAGTGCTACAACTTACCAGCAGCACTTCGCTGTCTTCCTCGATCTTGCCCTGCCATTCATATCTGTGGGGTGTACAAGGTACAAGACCGTGAGAGCTTAAGCACACGCATTAAACAGGGCAAAATCCCAGCGGACACTCAGCTATGTTGATTTGCCGGGACCTCTAACCGCGCACACACGATGCACCTAATGAATGGAGGTCTTTTCTGTTCATTCGCTCTGTGTGCGTTCAGTAAGGCTCTCTGGATGGCACACACAAGACAAATGAAAAACAGCAAGACCTGGATTTAATGGCCAGTACTGGCTTATTTACACAGGCCTTTATATATTGGTTGTTAGTAGTGCAATGTTGGCCTTTGCTGTAATGAGAAGCTGTGATATGCAACTGAGCCCTCCAACTAATCACTGTATGTGTGTGTGTGTCCATTCGGATGAGTCTCATTTGCCCCAGTTGATTGCCCCAGTTTAATGGGAGTTTACAGGTTTGCAAAGGCAACATATTGCACCATAATAACAATATTTTGTCCTTATTGTGCAGCCCTGGTTACCTACCTCTTTTACCCACACTCCCTCCTCCCGTGCTCCCTCCACCCGCGCTCCCTCCACCCGCGCTCCCTCCACCGGCGATCCCATTACTCACACTGATGTGATCTTGGGCACTATGTTGACACAGGCTGCCAGTTTCTTCTCCACTATACCTCTACATAATCAAAAATAAATCAGAGATTAACGACATTCTGTTCAGAATACAGGTAACAGACTAAATCGAGATAATGTGTTTAAGCATAATCAAAGATTATGGAGTTAAGACTGTGTGGTGTATTGGTGGGACAAGGGCCACTGGACGTCCTGTACCTGGCCAACTCTTTGGCCACTGTATCATTGGGGCAGGTGACAAAGGCTGCAGAATGGGTGCCGGAGGAATAGGCTTCGGTCGCCATGGAGAACGCTCGCAATCCCACAGTCCTCAGCAGCGGGAGCATCAACGCGCTCAGAAAAACCGCCTGAGGAAACAATCAAAGAAGAAATCCAGAAAGCACTCTGTGCCTCACGGGCTCCAAACACACACCGCTTTCACAGGATTTAGTGCCAGCGCTTCATCACAGGTACAAATTCCCGATGCTTTAGGATATTATAGTACTGCATCATAAGGACAGCACTGTGAAATCTGTGAACACTGGCAGGTAGTGAGGACAGAAATTCTTATTAGGCAGTGTTAAGAAATCTAATCCAACATTATATGCACACAATAGACCAAAAAAATACAATAAACATTTTAACCACGAACCTCCGTGTAATCGCTTTCCCTTAGTACGTCCTTGATTTGTACACACACAAGTACCACATGAGTACACCGTAAATTCCCAAATAATATAAAACTATTCATGTGCTTCTCTTTACTGTAGAGTCTTAACACACCCTTTCTTGCACAGCTAAAGTGTCAAGTGACAGTTGTGGTGCCTCCACAAAGCATATAGCACTGGCCTGTTGTATAGGCACCAACACACACACACACACACTTCCCTCTGTCAGTTCATTAGAATTGTCATGCACTTAAGCGTTTCCATGTTCTGTGATATGACAGGACAAACACTAAACTGTGTAGTACTGTTTTCTTCCAGCTCTGTAGTTTAAAAATCTGCAGCATACACTACAGTTAGGAGAGTGCATGCTTTAATTCTGGAAGATTACGTTTCAGTGATTTTGTGTACACCATACAAAGCCTTTTGTCCCAGCTGAAATCATGTTTAAACACGAAATGTATAATGGCTGCAGTATTCTGCATTGTGAAAAACATCTTTTTGTGGTTAGATTTTTTGTATCTGAATTTTGTGTAGAAAATGTCTTCACTCCAATGTGCTTTAAGAAGTGAAATATCACGTTCAAATGGGTGATGCATTAAACTGATAGTCACCCATCATTGCCAACATTTGCCAGTATCGTAATAGTGGTAAAATTAATACCGCGATGATTTCTCACATTGCAACTTACCACAAAGAAGGCTTTTAAGAGTCTTCCTTGTACCGTGTCTGCAGGTGGCAAGACGAACTGCATCGCCTGCACGAGCGACATGCAGCTATAAGCCAAACGATGATCGAATCGCAGCTGCCCTACATAACACTTCTAGTGACTCGAAATAGCTCCGAGTTGTGACAACCCCTGAAGCACCTGTAGTGTCAAGACACTTCGCCGCTTGCTGTTCCTTTATAAAATATATGGGGATGTAATCTTAGTCTTGGAACACAACTGAAATGAAATGAAACTGATCGTGGGCAAGGGATACTTTAAAGTAGCAGCTCTTAGTGCGCTCACGTAACTAAGGGCCCGCGCAAACATTGGAAGTTGCTTTCAGAATCATCTTGGCTTGATTGGTTGTGATTGACTTGATGAAGTGAAAAAAAAAATAATTCTGCGCTGGCATAACTGTGATAAGTTTAGAATATGAGCGCAGTAAATGTTATATGGTGCGACAACTGAAATAAAGAATTCTTAGGTCTTGATTGTTAAAATTGCACATATTATATAATTAGCTAGCCAGAATATTTTTGGAGCCAACACTGATGATCTGCTTTAATGGACGTTCAGCTATAAGAACTATTAAGGCGTCTTTGCGTCACTGGGCAAGTGTAGGCAGCTACCCTGCTAATAGCACGCTATAAGGTGATACAGCTAGCTACACAGCTAGCCGGCTAAATATGACTGAATCAACACCACTGCCGTAGCTAAGCGCTGTGAACCCGCATAGATGATTTTGTCGGGCAAGTTTTTCATTTTAAGGCACGCCCTAGTTCGCAATCTATAGCTAATTGCCGTGCCTAACTACAGAAACTTTACGCACGTTGTGGTACGAAGATTTCCGAAACGTTTTCTGAAAGTTGCTGATAAATCCTTTAGTCCATCACTATTCTGCACGCAACGTCATATAAATACGAAAAATACTATTTGTATCTAGCTTACTGTTAATGCTACAGGAATTATCCTGCACACTATCTGTACGTTACTGACTTTCTTACCTCTTCCAGGGGTGTGACGCTAGTACAGATATGCCTGAACTCGCCTGATAGCGCCTGCCGTAAAATGTGTAGTAACTGTCGTTAAGAGCTATTTTGGTCATTTTCTCTTTTTTCAACAATAACCTACTTAATCAACGGGTAAATCAAACTATTGTTCTGACTGAGTGTGTAACGTATTTTGTGAAAGGTAATTACTGTCAGAACAAGCTGTTTGTGCTAAAAAATTACCATCACAAATACCATTACAGGAAGTGCAACACGCTTTACGTTACCATCTAGTGTTCTTCTTCCGCCGGCGTAGAAGTGAAAAAAATTGGAAGAAATATTCTCGGGTACAGGTATCGTTAAATCCTTTAACATCTGGGTTTCATGGAATTATATATTAACGAAAACGATCATTAAATTTAATATATGTTATAAACTGTTGTTGTGTTGGGTTATTAAACATACTGTCATTTTTCTCATTTAGATTTCTTTCACAAATCGCCATGACTAGCGAGCAAGCAAACTATGCTAGCTAAAGTCGCTAAGTGACTGAAAATAGTGACCGATATATGAAACGTTTACTTTTTCGTTCTCTGCAGGTTCACCGCATAAGTAACTTGCATGCAGTTGCTACAACACATGCGAAATAACTAGTTAATTATGGAAATAGCCGTGGTGCTAATAACTAGCGTTATTAATTGTGGTCTGATTCAGTAATTTAAATAGCTAACCACAAATGCGCATGTTATGTATTTTATACCCAACAAGTGTCGCTACTTCTACACTCCTTTAGCTAATATATTCATGGCGGTAATCGTTGACTAGGTGGCGAGTTTGCAATAAGTAAACTAACGGTGGTCAGTGATGACTAGTCCACTGCGCAAGCTGACGTGTTGTACAGATGCACACTCGCTTGAAGAAAGCAGTGCTGAGCTGTGTCTGAGCCCGAACCCACCACCACTACCCCCACAAAATCTGACAAGTCACCCATCACTCATTACTCCCAACTGGAAAAAAGGGGGAGGGGGGTTGAGGCATGAACTCTTAAGTTTCTTGTGCTCTGATGATGGTGTGTGTGTGTGTCCCCTTCCTCCATTTTGTGTGTGAAGATAATGGCAAAGTTCCTGGCCCCAGTGATCCAGGATAACCCATCAGGATGGGGCCCCTGTGCTGTTCCTGAGAAATTTAAGGACATGCCGTACCAGCCCTTCAGCAAAGGGGACCGTCTGGGCAAGGTGAAGTGTGTCTCTGTCTCTCTCTCTCGTACTGTGGCACCTGAGCAATCGACCTCTGGTCATTGGCACATGTGGCTTATCGGCTTTGTTGGTATCCCTCTTTTGGTTTCCTGTCTGCCAATTTTGTCAAGGCACTACTTCAAAGCTTGCAGGAGAACAGATTTTCAGAGCAATTCCTCTTCATCATTTTTTTTTTGTGTGTGTAGGTGGCAGACTGGACTGGAGCAACCTACCAAGACAAAAGATACACAAGTAAGCCTGTGACCAAGCCAGAGGCTTAGGGTCAGGGTCATTTTTGTCACCACACCTCATTCACACACAGCCCTTTTTTGTGCCTTTTGAATGTTGTGGTAATGTGGTTTCAAAGAAGTCCGTGTGTGTCTGTTCTCCCGCTCTTCGTGGCCCTGGTAGATAAGTACTCGTCCCAGTTTGGAGGGGGAAGCCAATATGCTTATTTTCACGAGGAGGATGAGGCAAGCTTCCAGCTGGTGGACACGGCCAAGACACAGAAGACGGCCTACCAGAGGAACCGCATGCGCTTTGCCCAGGTATGTAGCCCAGCCGGTGGGATGCTTGCGTTCTGAGGTCGCTTTTAGTAGTCTGTCGCCAAGGCAACCATCAACGGCTATCGAGACGGCTGTTTACACTTCGAGAACCATCTTGTGAAGGTTTTCTGATTATGCGCCCTGACTGCTCTCCTGCAGAGGAACCTGCGACGGGACAAAGACCGTCGAAACCTGACGCAGTTCAACATGCAGACGCTGCCCAAAAGCGCCAAGCAGAAGGAGCGTGACCGCATGCGCCTGCAGAAGAAGTTCCAGAAACAGTTCGGCGTGCGGCAGAAGTGGGACCAGAAGTCACAGGTGCGTTCCCGCGAGGCTGCGGGATGATTAACGGAGGCCCTGCCCGCTGAGGTCCTGAACGGCGCTCGTGTTCAGATGGGTGACTTGTGTTCTAAGCCCATTCCTTTTGTGTATCAAGTCCAGTTGGTTTTGGCGTTTTTGTATAAGATAGCCAAGTGATGAATCGTAGTGTTTGCATTTAAAACTGAAAAAGTCACATTGTACATATAAAAAGCAAAAAAATAAGATGTGTAAGATTTCGTCTAGTCGCTTGGTGAGTGTTCTAAATGCAATGTGTAGCTGTTCACCAATCGATGAAGATCAGTGTGTTTTTTAGTGGTTACAAACTGCTGCTCTGATATAAACCCAGTCCTGCCCTTTGATGGATGTTCAGTGATCGTAATGGACCTTATTAGTAGTTATTAACTCCTAGGCCGTTCCTCCTCGTTATCAGCCTCGCTCAGGGTGGTGCCACATGTGCAGCTGTCATTAACGCGCTGTTCCACAGGCCCAGCTGAAGCCCAGGGACTCGTCCGTGGAGGTGCGCAGTGACTGGGAGGTGAAGGAGGAGATGGACTTCCCGCGACTCATGAAGATGAGATACATGGACGTGGCTGATCCCATAGACATGTGAGCAAGCTTAGCGAGCACCTGCTGGTCCCACCGACCAATAGCAGCTGCAGTAAAAACCAATAGCGCCTTGCTGGTAGATGTAGCTCCAGCAAGCTGTGTGGTGATATCTCTCCCTCTGTGGTCCAGTGAGTGCTGTGGTGCTCTGGAGTATTATGATAAAGCGTTCGACCGCATCACCACACGTAACGAGAAGCAACTGAAGAGCATCAAAAGGATTTTTCACACCGTCACCACTACAGATGATCCAGTCATTCGCAAGGTAATACCTTCACGTTGAAGAAACCGGCCAGTCAGGCTTTTGTAAAATTACAGCATTACACGCGTTTCATAATCACTGTGATGTAGTGATTACCATGCTCTGTTTATTTTAATTGGAAAGTGTCTGTTTTAAAAAAAAAAATTCAAACACAAAACAAGGTCTTAAAGACCCACTGTGAACTGCATCATGAGTCTTTAATGGAATCTGACTCCTAACTCTGCCTCGCTCTCCACAGCTGGCTAAGACTCAGGGCAACGTCTTTGCCACCGACGCCATCCTGGCTACGCTCATGTGCTGCACACGCTCCGTGAACTCCTGGGACATCATCGTGCAGCGTGTCGGAAACAAGCTCTTCTTCGACAAGAGAGACAACTCTGACTTCGGTCAGTCTTTAGGGAATTGGGGGGGGGGGGGGGTGGTCCTTAGCACTACATGTCTGAAACAACTGTTAGCCAAACTGCCATCTTTCACAGTCAAAATTGCTGATACTGAAGGTCTAGGACTCGGCTGTCGGTTTGTTGCGTAGTTTATTCCATCACAAGGAAAATGCAAGCGGTGATTTGAAGCGCTCGTGCGACCATCCCAGGATCGATGCACGGCGAGGAGCTGGCGCGTTGCCAGGCACCGCGTGAGTAACCGTGAGTGTCTGTGTCTCTCTCTCAGATCTGCTGACAGTGAGCGAGACGGCAAACGAGCCTCCCCAGGACGAGGGGAACTCCCTGAACTCGCCCCGCAACCTGGCCATGGAGGCCACGTACATCAACCACAACTTCAGCCAGCAGTGCTTGCGCTCGGTAGGGTGGTGGAGCCCCGCCCAACACACCCGTCCGTACCTCGTCCGTCTGGCCGGTGTGGAACGCTAACGTGTTGGGTTAAATGTGTGTTTGCTCAGGGCGTAGGGGAGAGGCACAAGTTCCCCAACCCGAACCCGTTTGTGGAGGAGGACATGGATAAGAGTGAAGTGGCATCTGTGGCTTACAGGTGAGCGCGAGTCTGCCCAGGCTGTCTGTCCAGGGGCGGGCGTTGGCATCGCCACGGCGCCAAGGCCAGGGGGACTGTGCACAGTCAGCACTGCGCCAGGGAAACCATGCCAGCTGACTTTTCCAACCTTCGCTTACAGTTCCCCGTGGCAACGGGGTTGACGGCCGCGTTTTGTTTTATGTTACCGTTCCTCTACGGCATGTGAGTGCCGGAACGGCTGCTCCAGGGTCAGCCCCGGTGTGACCTTGGTAGGAAGCACAATAGTTTGGGGAGTTAGGAAGGCTGTTCCCAGATCAGCGGAGTACATTGTTAAGTCGGTGGTGTGTGTAGGTACCGGCGATGGAAGCTGGGTGAGGATATCGATCTGATTGTGCGCTGCGAGCACGACGGTGTGATGACTGGAGCGAACGGAGAGTTGTCCTTCATCAACATCAAAGCACTCAATGAGTGGGACTCTCGGGTGAGCCAGAGAGAGAGGAACGTCCCACACACACACACGCGCGCGCACACGGGCAGAGATCCCAGACGCGCACGCACACACCCCTTGAGTTGTGAGAGTTCATATTTGTGCGTTTGTGTGCAGCACTGTAATGGAGTGGACTGGCGGCAGAAGCTGGACTCTCAGAGAGGTGCTGTGCTGGCCACCGAGCTAAAGAACAACAGCTACAAGCTGGCTCGCTGGACCTGCTGTGCCCTGCTGGCTGGATCCGAGTACCTCAAACTGGGGTGAGAACACAGTGTTGGAAAGGCGCACGTGTTTGCACACTTTTGTACCCTCTATGCTTAGGTTTCGGTTCATGGGCTCAAGCTTGCACACACACTCTACTGTATTGGAAAATGCTTCATATCCTGTCTAAATCCACACTACAGATGAGTTTATTATCTGTAACAAATCCCTGCTCAGCCGTGTCCCAGTAGTTGAGAGGTATCTGTGTGGTCCAGGAAGGCCAGACTCCATCAGAGTTTAGTGATTACTCTGCTCAGTCGCTCCTATTAAACTTGGTGATCAATGAGTAGAATCAGTGTGGTTACTGTACACACAGTTGCTGGGTTTAGTTACCCGGCCCCCAGCCGTTGAGCCGCTGCGTTTCTGAGCACGCCTACCCTCCCCAGGTACGTGTCCCGCTACCACGTGAAGGACTCGGCCCGTCACGTGATCCTGGGCACGCAGCAGTTCAAGCCCAACGAGTTCGCCAGCCAGATCAACCTGAGCATGGAGAACGCCTGGGGCATCCTGCGCTGCGCCATCGACATCTGCCGTAAACTGGACGAGGGCAAGTACCTCATCCTCAAAGACCCCAACAAGGTGAGCACGAACCCCAAACCTGAGCCCACCCTCCCAGCCCCGTCCCCGGGGCGCTGAGCCCACCCTCCCAGCCCCTTCCCCAGGGCGCTGAGCCTCTCCCTAACCAGCGCTTCGGCACTCCTGACCCGGATGACCCAGAAGATGATGTCTTTGTGTTAAAAGTAAAATCGCACCCTTTTCCACAATGGTGTGCCCTAGCATCTCTCCTTAGAGAGCGAAAGTTCAGAGTGTAAAACGAATACTTAGACCCACACCTTTCATCCAAAACCAGACTCATAAAAGGTGAGGTTTCCCCAGTACCACCATTACGGTGTAACACATGCAGTCTGAAAAACTGAGCGGAGTTGTTTGTTGTTTTGTGTTTACAGCAAGTGATCCGCATCTATAGTCTCCCTGACGGAACCTTCAGCTCCGACGAAGACGAGGATGAGGAAGAGGAGGACGAAGACGAAGATGACGAAGGTAAAATAGCCTAAATGTCCCATGCGATTAAAACACTGCCATTACAGCACCTTGGAAAAAAACTGGATGCATGAGTTTCCCTGGCTTTGAGCGCACAAGTGTTGCTTTTTACATTACGTTCAAGGTCATTCACAGCCTGTGACTAAATGTAAAATGAAAGTACATTTGCCTAAGCAACATAAAATTGGTCCTCGGTTCTTTAAGAACGCAGCATTCCTGTCGTTAAGCAAGTGTGTCTCCAGTAGAACGTCTGTGCATAAAAGCCAGAACAAGGGCTTTAACTCATTCATGTGTTTTTGTGTAACTTTCCTCCCAGATGAAGAGAGCTGAAGACATCGATGTGCTGGAGGGAAATGAGACCAAATGAATCAGTACACACTCTGCTGAGCTCTGAACATCACACACAAGATGACAAACAAAACAACGTATTATTAAAAGCTTGAGCAATATTGTAATGTCTCTCTCTTCATTTCGGTAGAGATCACCATTTTGATGTATAAGGGGAAAGCAGTGGCTGCTAGAATATCGCTGGTTGCTTTACCCAGCCAGTGCTTTGCCCAGTAGAGCTGTTAGGCTCATTATTTCTTGGTATTACCCAGGCCATCCACAAGGGGGCACTGTGTCTAGGTTTTAAATGCAAACTTGGGCCATGATACGTATAGCAGTATATGAAGGTGGAAGTGTTGTGACTATCATTAGGCAATATGAAAAGACCAAATCGGTCTTACAAATATCTAGTCTGAAACAACATCTGCAGCACGAACCCAGAACCCCTTCAAAAATAAATTAAAGTAAGTAAGAAAACCAATTGGTGAGGTTTGCTAAAGAAGCTCCGGTAGTAAAATTCGTTGGCCTACTTTGCGTGCGTTTAGAGAAGGATGTTACGTCTTTATCAGTGTGTGACACAATATGCCGAAATGGCTATCAGAGAGTGGAATCAAAGAGTGTGACTCCAGATAAGCACAGCTCGGTGAGTCTACGTCTTCTCTGATCTACGAAGACCATGCACCTGCGCCATGTTGCTGGGCCCTGTTCCTCACGATGCTACGCGCGAGTGTTTTTATTTTATTCATTGGATACCTTTATTTCTCCGCTTTCATCTGATCCGCCGCGCCGCGCCAGATCACCCCTCTCCTCCCTCCCTCTATCCTATCCCTCCCATCCCCATCTTTCAATCACTTCTGGTCAAGGTTAAGGAGGGAGCAGGTTAAAAATAGTCCAATAAAGCGAAGAGGCAGACAGCGCGCGCGCGGAATGCTGATCAGGCCCACAGTCCGCGGGCGCTGCGTCGCGGCTCCGGGAGGGGGCGAGCGAAGGCTTCCGTTCAAGGGCTGAAGGAAATGGACAAACACCCAGGAGTCTGGAAGGCGGCTTTGATCGGTGCAGAGGGAACCTTTTCGGCTCTTAAGTGCACTAGTTCTTTCGTTTTGGTCTCTGTCAGCTCTTTAAATGAAGGGGTTTGGTGGAGGTTTTTCTGCCGTCGTTCGCGCCCTTTCTGCCTCACGGTGGTCGCTGCCATGTTTGTGCACACTCCCATACTGCACTTCTCTCACGGTGAACACAAATATTGATTTAGTGTATGTTGGAGCCACTCAATTTGATAACACCCCCACACTCACACTCTCTCTCTCTCTCTCTCTCTCTCTCTCTCGCTCTCTCTCTCTCTCTCGCCCACCCACCGGACCTCGCACCCACCCAACCACCCTCTCCACAAGCTTTTTTGATTAAATACATGATGAATGCCCCAGTCCTCAGGAACTTTCGTGCCACCATCACCGTTACTACTCTCCCACTTACCCAAGAACGATGAAGGATTCACCACAAGCGTACATGCACTAGACATGTGTTTACGTTATACATAAATAATGTGTGCGCGTGTGCAGAATGCAGGTGGATGTAAGCGTGTTTATTTCTATATACAGTTGCGCCGAATCCAACACTTTTGAACACACAGTCCTGCGTGACCCATGAAGCGGGTAACGGTTGCACTTAAACACGGTGAATCTTGGCAGAGTATTTCATGGCTCGTGTGGGGGAAAGTGGATCTGATCGTTAATCACGCACACGCCGATCCAGACGACGAAGGAAGTTGAGTGACGAGGATCACGAGACGTGAAGAGTCACGCTTCCATTGATGCTGAAGAGGACGGAAGGATGGAGACGAAAGGGGGAAGGGGTGGTTCCCATGGAAACTGAGCAGTCAGCACATCTGTATGGTTCCCAGAGCATCGTCACCACCAACACTAACACACTCACTGCAATACCGACAAACCCTCCAAGGGAACTTGTACACACTAGCACACATATACAAACACACAAAATTATACACCACCTCTAGCCACTCACAACAATATTGACACCTCTCAACACGCATAACGATCAATAATCCTCCAACACATACTCACTCACCATCTGTCCCAGTCCTCCCACTCTGTACAAACAAGTGTGTGTTGTGATTTATCATCATAAATAATCTACATTAGATTAGTCTGCATTTGGCATAGCGTACTCTCTGCCAAAATGGTGCATTTTGGACACTGGATATAAACCTTACATTTGATAACAGTTGATAATTTCCTTCTAATAGCATAATGGTGGGGGGGGGGGGGGTGAAGGGGTTATTTATTTCCTCTTTTATGGGCCGATGTTTGAACATGTGAGAAGATGGGAAGAAGTGTTTTACTCACCGATACAATTATTTTTTAAAGACTATTTGACGGGGTATCAACCTACCAGATGACTCCTGGAAATAGCTGAGGATTTAAAAGTAAACATAACATAATTTCTCTCCACTCTCTCTTTCTCTATGTCACACACACACACACACACACGCACACGCACACACACCCTTATTAGAATGCGCGGGTGCGAGCCGCTGCTGCAAATTGAAAACATATTGATTCTCCTTCTGTTCCCATCGGCAGCGTGGACAACAGAGGGAGGGAGAGAGGAGAGATGGAGCGATAGAGGGAGAGAGAGGGAGAGATAGAAAGGGAGAGGGGGATATGGAAGGATGGAAAGATAGAGCGATTGGGACAGACGCAGAGATAGAGGAGGAGAAATAGAGAGAGAGAGCAGAAAGACGTAGAGCAGCTCAGGATCAGGCACGATGAGGGCTTGAGCCCCAGCAAAACAGGTAGGAGAGGAGACGTTTTGGTCAATGGGACACTAATGCTTTGATTCCCTACGTCTGAAGCCTTGTCCAGTTGAGAGTTGTGAGAGTAGAGTAGTTACATACCACAGTCCTGTACATTTTTTTTTTCTCCGAGTCTTTTGTTCACAAAATGGAAGCACTGATCTGGAGTCAGATGCCTCCGCTGGGTAATGTAAAGTTAAAGCTGAAGATCAGATCTCTTTCTGAGACATTTCCTGGCCTTTTGAATAAACAGCCAGCCAGTGAAAAAGAGAGACTGGTGTGATACAGATAATGTTTGGGGAGACATTAATGATTATGTAATGCAGGGGTCACCAATACACCTTTTTAGAGATTTACCTTCCTGCAAAGCTCTGAAGAAAGTCTTGCACAACCAGTTCTACAAACCGAGGCTATTTGATTGAAGATGTGGTGGGAGTAGTGGGTGTGGGTTAAAACGAAATGGTGTAGGAAGGTAGATTTTACGAAGGAGCTTTGGTGACCAATGGTCTGGTGGCTGTTTTTGGATGCTGAATAAGTCATAGCCCATGGGGAAATCCCACAGACAGTGTAATTACGTCCCTGAAGTTATGTTGGTGGGTGTCCAGTAAAATGACTCAGAAAGAAGCAAAGACATTGTGGTTAGTGCTACTTTCCAAAAGTGAACCTATAAGAGTCGGTAAGAGACAGATAAGAGGGAAATATATTGAGCAAATAATCCTAAATCATAACCCACAATAACATAATCCTAATCTTTTAGGATTTCATGGTTCCCAGCCATGGAAAGGGATTAAGCCTAGTCACAGACTACATTGCAGTGGCAGTGGTGAATTTTTATTGGAAATTCTTATTTGTTTGTGTTAAATCTGGATTAAATCTGGATCTAGAAAATTGGCCTTTAGAATCTGCCTAAGTGGCAGTGGGATATTTCCCAAAACTGTATTTTGTACCTAGTCAGATGTCTTAAAACAAAAGTCAAAACTGGCCAATGGGAAGAGAGGCAAAAGTTGTTCCTATCGAACAACCATTATTTTTAGGTCTTTAGGTTTATCTTACTTATAAATCCTCACAGCACTTGGAAACCAGTACTGGAAAACCCTAATTTACATAATTTCTGCTGACATCATTCAAAAAGATTAAGCAAAAACAGAAGCAAGTGAGACTGCCACCATAATTATCAATTATAACCCTTGTTTCGCCAATGCAGTAATGTGAAACCCAGTGTTTGACTTCACGCTACACTGATGCCATCAGCAGGCAGTTGTTATTGCACCTTAGGCTGAGGGTCTGATCTATAGGGGGAAATGATTGAACAGCAGATAGGACCCGATGCTGGACCCACACTATGGGATCCTGGACCCAATGCTGGAACCCATGCTATGGGATGCTGGACCTGATGCTGGGACCCATGCTATGGGATGCTGGACCCGATGCTGGGACCCATGCTATGGGATGCTGGACCCGATGCTGGGACGCCACCCGTGCTGTAAGCATGGGGTCATAGAGGCTGACGACATGTCTCGACACGTGGCTTTCCTGTTGGAACACCGGGTTCATCACAGATCTGTCCTCTTTAGGCCGAGAGAGGCAATAAACAGCTTAACAGGCAGTCAAGAAACTTTTGATCTTGTTGTCTGTCTGTCCATCTGTTGGTTGTTTTGTTTGTTTGTTTGTTTTTGGTAAAGTTGATCAAGATTAATGATGCTGTTCTCAGATTCGGATAATTGGGGATTCCCCTGGTGTTTTGAATACCACCCGTCCGTTCTCTCACCATCCCACCTGCTAACAGGTTCTGACACACCCAGCTCCAACACTGTCTGTCCTTATGTTACCCTGCATTGTTCAGCAGCTCAGACTCCCCGCCGGGCTCCTCCCTGCTCCTCCCTGCTCCTCCCTGCTCCTCCTTCCTCTCCCTTTTTGCTCATCCCTTACTGCCCCGCCTCCTCTCCACTCTGAGAACTGTGTCAGTCCTGCGAGCATCCGATATCTGCCATCCCAACAGGTCTCGACACGCTTTATTTTTAAACTGTCCTTGGAACCAAAGCGAGCGAGAGAGAGAAAGAGAGAGAGAGAGAAAGGAGAGAGAGGGAAGAGATAGAGAGAGAAAGAATGAGGGATACATAAGAAAAGATAAGAGAGCCCCCCAGGGGAGTTTTTTTTAAGAGGTGGAGTGTGGGTGGTGACAGCAGTTATAGATCTCCTGTCCTGAACGTACATCCGTCTGGCTCATTTTCAGTCTTGTATAACATGGCTCCTTTCAGACTGTGTTGGTTCAATAGGAACAAATAAAGCCAAGTATCAACTATCAAATCTGATTGCTTGCCGAGCTCTACAGGCTCTCCAGAAACTTACTGGCGCAATAGACTCAAACTAGTGTTTCATGTAGAATGTGACCCAGTAACATGGCTCGCTGCAGTGGCATTTGAACTAGAATGAGTTTTAGAAGACAGTTTTGTTTATCCCCTTTTCTTATTTCCTGCTTTCTTTTTTTGTTCTTTCTCTCTCGTTGCTTCCTTTCTCCCTCCCTCCTGTGCACGACTCCCCCCTCCATCATTCTGTTTCTCTTCTCCTTCCTGCTAGTTGACTTTGCTGGTGGCTATGGTGCAGAAGGATCTCCTGAACTAGGCCAGTCAGCGGCAGGTGCCTCACACGTGCTCCCCAGGCCCGACTTACACGCAACGATTTAGGGCGCCCCAACCCGTCCCTGGGGCGAGAGACATAGAGAGAATATGGAAGAGAGAAAGAGAGAGAGAGAGGGCGAAAAAGAAGAAGAGGAAAAATACGATTAACTAGAAGTTTAAAGGTCTGTTGCCCCAAATAGACCAGGAGCTTTAAGCTTTTAAACCCAACTGCACTGGATAAAGTAGGTCTGCAGTGAGCACTGAAACTACAGCTGAAAAACCTGTCAGGTGGACCCACCCACTGGTCTCTGTACATGACTTACACACAATTCTGCAGAAACCTTCCAGCCAGTTTCCCTAATTTTTAGGTAATAGAGGTGAAAGGCATTTGGTGTTTTCTACTACACAATCGAAACTTATGATTTCGAATTGCCTGTTAAATATGTAAAAAGTTGTTGGCCAACCAGGAGTATAATGCAGAGCATGTGGTAAAATTCCTCGCGCTGAGCGATGCTCTGTAGAGGTGGAGCATAGAGGGAGAGGCACTGCCAGCCGTTAGTTTGTTTGTTTTGCCCCAGAGCTGCTATAAGCTGTCTAATTGTGTTTGGGATGTGTGTGATTGCAATGTTGGACAGCTACACAGGCGCCAGTTGGCTGTGACCCTGTACCACTGCCAACTCTCCGCTGCATTGACACACACACACACACACACACACACACACACACACACACACATACACGCGCACACGCACACACACAGAGTGCAATCTCGACTCCTGTCTTGCCGTTCAGAGTAGGAAGGTGGCTGTTTCTTTTTTTTTGTACGCATGTCTTGTGTACTGAAGACATTTTGCTTTGTGTGTCATCAGGATTGCGAAGGTGCTCCCTGAGTTTCCCTCCACTGAAATGTGGTGAATCAATACTGTATGTAGTTCAGCTCCTAAAGAACTTACATTTATAGTGTTCTTTGTAATTTTATAGATACTACTGCATGTGTTATGGTAAGGAATGCACTAAACTGGGAAGTATTCCACCTTTCCAGTGGTGTAAAAAAAAAAAATCAAAGAAAGACAGAAAAAAAAACTAGTCCCCTACACTATGTAGGGAACAATGTTGTCATTTGAGACATGTCCTTGTATTCTGCTCAGGTGTGACTTCCTTGCCAGATGACTTCACACCTAAGCCATGTGTTCCATATCGCAGCACTATGTCCTTTATTGGTCCTGCTTGAATGACTTCTGTCCATGTGCGCTCCTAGCACAAGATCCCAAAAGGCACGCACAGCCAACACAGCCTTGACACATCCGGAAGCCAAGGCTGGGCCAGTGTCGCAAAGCCCTCGGCGCGACTGGCGACGGGCAGGACTGGGCCAAGAGCACAACGTCAGGCTGAAAAACGCTCTTTCTCTCTCTCTGATCCTCTTCTTCTACACAGCCTCACACAAGTGCTGGAAACAGTAAAGTGCACACGCGTACATCCCGACCGATCGGCCGGTTTATGGCCCTGATAAAAGCGTGAGAAGTTTGAATCTGTTCTTTTTTTCTCTAGTTTCTTATCTAATCGAATTCTTTTCACTCCATTCTAATTCCATTCTTTTCTGTTTCTCTCTGTTTCCTTCCCTCCATCCCCCTCTCCCCCTCTCCTGCTGTCACCCCTTCCTTTCTCGCTGTTTCTCTCTCTCTCTCTTTGTGCGGTGTATCGCTGACTGGTTGAGAGTGTTTCGTTTGTGGACTTGAATGCTAAACGTGTCCTCTGCTCCACTCCACAGACAGAGGGCATTAACTGAGGGAATAGCTAATCTGACCGCCCGAGCTTTATTCATGCGAGGCACACACACACACACACACACACACACACACACACACACTCTCCCTCTCTCTCTCTCTCTCTCTCTCTCTCACACACACACTCTATCTCTCTCTCACACAAACACACACACACTGTCTTTCTCTATTTGTCTCTCTCTCACACACACACTCTCCCTCTCTCTCTCTCTCACACACACACACACACTCCCTCTCTCTGTCTCACACACACACATACACACTCTCTCCCTCTCTTTCTCCATCTCTCTCTCACACATACACTCTCTCTCCCTCTCTCTCTCTCTGCCTTTCTCCCACACACACACTCTCTCTGCCTTTCTCTCCCTCTCTCTCTCCCTCTCTCTCTCTCTCTCTCTCTCCCTCTCTCTCTCTCTCCCCCCATTCCCTTTCTTTATGACTACTCCCCTCTATGTCATCTTTCCTATTCTCACCATTTGCTTCCTCTCTCCCTCATCTCATCCCATGTGTGGTGCAACATTGGTGGTCAGAGATCCACTATGTCCTGCTTCACTTTCATGCCAATTAAATCTGCTGATCACATTCCTCCCCTCTGGTGATCTTGACCACAAAATCAGATCGTAGATCATCACTGAGAGATCAGTCATAATCATTACTATAGTCCAGTCCAGTCTGCCACCTCATCTATTCACACTTTATGAGTGGTGATGGGTGTGTGTGTGTGTGGGGGGCAGATATTGGTATTTTCGATAAGCCCATAGTATCAAGGTTCATTGCAAATGTGTGCATAAGCACAAACTCTCATTTTAGTTATTAGATTCCAGGCCAAGAACGTGTTTAGAGTGCCCATATGCGTTGGTAGTAACGGATTCCACTGTGGTATGTCTAAGAGCATCGCAAGGGGGAGACAGGAGACAGCCACTGTGGATACGAGCGGAGTCTGTACGAAGGAGCTGTCCATTTCAGCACCACGGCACTCGGCTTTACGGATTCGGCCGAAAATGTCCGCTTGTTTTGGAAGCTGACTACTGCAATAAACTTTGCAGCTCGTTGAAATTTTTAAAGAGCTTTTTAAAGTTTTTTCTTCATCCTTGGATATAAACGTGGACGCCGGGCTTGGATTGGTTTATGTACCGCTAATCTTTGTTAACAGTCCAAAAGTATTACAGAAATGTGTCACAGAACAACTACGCTAGAAAAAATGGAATATTGCAGTAGAGCGAGAAAGAAGAAAAACGAAAGCACGTGCTGCCACTTGACTGACAACTTACACGAAGCCTAATTTCACATTCAATTCTGCCACACGCGAGCAACACCATCTATTTCACGCAAATGCACATTAATAGGAGACTCGTGACGCATTCTTGTACACTCAGATGAGCGTCCTCTGATTCGCACACTCCCACGTTACCGAGCGGTCCTCCTTGCCCGCGCTCCACGTCCACCCCAAAAGATATTTTAAAAATCTTTACTGTTTCACCCTCAACAAGCGCGCAAAGCAGAACTAAATTCGGTGTGCGATGCTCAAGCCGTTTGTGGGCTGTGAGCGAATGAGGACCAGTTGGTAATTGTCCATACGGGACACACACACACAATAGTGACTGTACTGAAAAAGGGGGTAAAGAAAACAAGAAGTGATAAAAATCCAATGCTTAAACCTGACCCTGCTAACCTATACATAGGCGACTGACACCAAACCTTCCCCCCTCCCCGTCCTGTTTCGCGCTCGGCCCGCGCTCTCCCGCTCTGGCGTAGTGCGCGCTGTGGATCTTTCTCTCTGGTCTGTCATTTTTTTTCATTCTCTGCCTCGCTCTATCACCCCCTCCTCACCTCTCCACTTGTTTCACAGTGTACCGAAAGAAGGAGAGGCTGAAGGAGCAACGGTTGGTGGAATTTGGTTTGAAATTTTCGCATTATTTTTATATCCTTGCGTCGTGATTCAGTTTCGCCTTGTTCTTAGTATTAATCTTTTTTTTACTGCTGTTGTTGTACATGGCGCAAGGGCTGTGCATGCGTTTCGGTAATGGTTCCGGTACTGGGTGTGATATAACGGCAACGGATTTGGATAGACGGGGAAGAGCAGTGCGACTGGCGTGGAGCGGTTTCAGCAGCATCCCGATCGGATCACCCCCATCTGCCCGGCTCCATGTCGAGTGATGGTCGGCTTGCCCTGTTGGATTCATCCCTCTCTCCTCGGATCGTCGTCGGCGCCTCTCTCCCAAGTAGATTTTTATTTTCCGTGGCAACATTCGACGGAATAAGGGCCACATATGGAAACAGGGGATCAGAATTTTAGGAAAAAGGAAAAATAGCGGGGATTTGTTCTTAATTTTACACGCTAATTTACTTGATAATTTGCTAGGCTCATAATGGATTCGTTTCCTTGATATTTGCCCATAAACGTGATGTTATCCCCCAACTATTTTGCAATTTATTTATTGTAAATCCATCCGGGAACGTTTTTAATCTGTTTTAGTTTAAATCGATGTTTGTGCATTTTAGCACCCTTACCCTAATTTTTTCATCATCGGATATATCCCCGTGTTTAGATTAATAGACGTTTAGACCGTTAGAGTCCATAGAGAGACCGAGGCATGCGTCGAGTTAACCGGGTAGGATGAAATGTACCCTACTGGTGTGTAATTTGGTGGCGTTGCCCTTATAACAAATGATAGCTTTCAGTCATTGCGTTTGGAATAGCGACGGCGTTTGGGTTGCGCCACCAATCTGCTGGCTATAGGAGTCTGTCTTTACCCTTAACCTCTCCATCATTCCCACAATCAAGCTACCTTGGAGGCATAGCAAGCGCGTGCCAACCATTATCCGAACAGAGAAGAGTGCCAGCTGTGAGGCACGTGCGCTAACTAGCCAGTTAATCCTCAAAAGGGTCAGACGCGTTGATTATCCTAACATTCACGCGACCTTTGATTCGTTTTTTTAAAAAAAAAAAAAGTCTACTAGGGTTATTGCTGTATTATGCCAAGCCTTTAAATCCCTCCTCAATTTTAGCAACCTCCAAGTTTTCTTAGATATCAGTACTGTGTTTTGTACAGATATGAGAATCCCAGTTTGTATCATGGTCTTCGTGAAGTAGCTCCACCAACCAGAGAGCCCCAGAACAGTCTTCCTGTTTCCGCTGAGTCCATCTTTTGCTGCCAGAGCTGTGTGCAATAGCTGGATTCTTTATCTGAGTTTAAGTTGAACACTTCTGCCCAACCCAACCCCTCTCTTCGCTCCCCTGAATCCACCTCCTCAAAGGTGCCCCATTTTCTGCCTTGTTGTGGTCCTTTCAATTTACAAATATTTACTTCCTGTACATCAAGAGGAAAGGGGGTTCCCCTTTCATAGAATGCGGCAACATGGGTCTCTTTGACCGCGGAGTTCAGATGCTTCTGACCACGGTGGGCGCCTTCGCTGCGTTCAGCCTCATGACCATTGCGGTCGGCACGGACTACTGGCTGTACTCACGAGGGGTCTGCAAAATAAAGACTAGCAACGAAAATGAGACCAGCAAGAAGAACGAGGAGGTCATGACGCACTCGGGATTGTGGAGGACCTGCTGTTTGGAAGGTAAGAATACCCCAACAACCCCACCCATGCATTGCCACCCTCCAACACCCAACTCAACCCCCAA
>JAOYMR010000001.1:11520598-11533236 GCA_025802075.1 Tenebrosternarchus preto | reverse complement strand
GTCTTCCTCGCCCCCCCCACCCCGCTTTTAAACTGGCCCCTCCCCCCGGATTTAAAACCCCCCCATATAACCTCTTCGACCCTCCCCACCCCCCCCCCCCCCCCGTTTCTGTGCTTTACAGGCTGTCAGCGCTGCCGTCCTCCACGAGGCAAACAAAAGCGCGCAAAGACGATCTATTTTTTACCAGTCTTTTGCTGTCCAGTGCTTGTTGTAAAAGTTTGGGAGGTGGAGGGGGGGGTGGTGTTCAGAGCGTGCTGTCTCAGACTGATCCACACAGATGGTGTGACTTTATTTCCTCGCCTCTGGTTTCTCCTCCCCTCTTTCTCTTGTTCTCTGACTCTTTCTCACAGCCTCCATGTGGCATCCCTCCATCACGCTCCTCTGTGCCCACAGCTGTGCCCGAAGGCCATAGCTGTGGTACTGACGGAGATGAATGGAGGCGATTAACGTCCTGCTGGGCTGCACCTGTCTGGGGCACGTCCCCCCGCTCGGAGCGCGCCAAGAGCGGGCAGCATTGGGGCTCCGGCCAGCCGAGTAGGGGTCCGCTAGAGGACGCGGTGGCCCTCAAGGAGCAGTGGGCACATGTTGCTGCAGCTGGGCCCGGTGGGGGAGGGGGGCGGAGCTGAGAATGGGGGCGGAGCTTGGTCCAGGGGCAGAGCTGGGCCTGAGTGCCTGGTGGTGCTAGTGACCCAGAGTGCAACTCACCAGATGGCCACACCATTCGGCTGCATGCGTCAGAGAGACGTGGGCTGGCGGGTTTTGCAATGACAAACTATACAGATGTTCATGTTGCTCACCTGGGAATACAGGTAGGGTTAAATTCAAGTAACACCTAAGTCATGTGTTCACTTCCCATAGGGCATATATTCTGTCATGGTGGTATATACGTTAGATACTCTGGCTAAGAGCATATTCTGAAAATACAGGCTTCTTACAGACTTTTACAAGACCTAAGTCAAGCCTCTGGTACATTGTTTTCCAGCATGCTCAAGTCTGAGTGTCTGGGCTATGGGGTAAACCTCCACCCCCCCCCTTCTTCAGCAGACTCAGAGTGCCACTGTGGGGTGTCACTGCACTGTGTTGGTGATGTGAACACTCCGGAAAAGGCCGCGTTGCACAGTTTGGTTTGTGAACTGCACCATTAGCGCTACACCCGACACTCTGGCTGACAGACTGGTTGGAGGGTGCAGGAGAGAGTTAGTAACAGCGACTCGGGGGTACAAAGATTCACCACGTCCAGATAAAAGCCCGGCGCAATGACGGGCCGGCTGCTAGTCGTCGTAACGACCAGATAAGGCAAAGCCTTATCGTGTTTGTTTTGACTTTGCATCTGTATGTCAGTTGGAGTAGTTTTATCTGAGTGTTTCTATAACTTGTTGAATTTGTGTGTATGTGTGTGCGAGTGTGTTTGTGTGTGTGTGTGTCTGTGTGCACATGACTATAACATATGCACTCTAGAGTGGAATTAGTATAGTACAGATCTGATAGGATCATCTGGCAGCAGTGTACCAATCTGTAATGATTCAGACCAAATCTGGCTTTAGTCTATTATTATAACACTACTTAACTGTATATAAACATACACAAACACCCAGCAGACATACACCCTCACACATACACACACATCAAGATAATCAGATAATTGCACTCATGTAATTCCATATACACACACATGCACAGAATCACAAACTAGGACCTTAGACCAGCGCTGGTTGAAGCTCTATTTCTTAACAGCTGCAACAGTGTTAGTAGAACACCGTTAAGAGAAACCGCTGTTCATTTCAGCATCGTATCCAGCTCCCTCCTTCTGACAAAGCTCAGTTTTTACCTTTGATGTGGCTTTGCTGATCGAAACTTTATAGCACTTTAGTCTAGAAGCTCTTTGACCTGATAAGTAAGAAAACGCATGTGGTTAAATGAAAGAAGTTTGGATGTGAAAGTTCAAAACTCCGATGCTGGAGAGTATGGACAGCAGTGTTATGTGTGATGTCATCGAGGGTTTGAACTAGTTAGCAGGGCACATAGGGCTCAAATTCAGGAGCTGCAGTGTTCAGCAATCTCAGCGTTGCTTTCTCCTTTATTTTTATTATCTGTTACGATCCATCTTTATCTCATGGGGTGAGGGGGTGAGATCAGTATTAAACTGTGTGTGTGTGTGTGTGTGTGCATGTGTACTTATACGTGTGGATGTGTGTGTGTGTGTGTGTGTGTGTGGACCAGTCCACAGGGTGCTACAGTGCACCTAGTGCAGCACTACAATGGCTTGAGGGAAGGTGTGTATGTGTGTGTATGATGTGTGCTACATCTGCTTATAGCCTTCTTAGCTTTTGCCTACTGTTTGCTGCTCCTGGCTACCTTACAGCCTGGTGCAAGGTCAAGTGGAGTCCTGGATGGCAGAGGATCTCATAATCACAGAGGTCCCCAGTGGTTATATGCAGGTCCACAGAGTGGACCGATCCTGAAATTAACAAACCACTGCCCCACTGCATAGTGGGATAACCTGGTACAATAAAGGTGAAGGGAGCACCCATATAGATGGGGGCATATTATAGTGGACCCATCAGCTCCCTGAAGACAGGGGAGGACCTTAATTGTGTTGGGCAACCCTTGCCACTAGAAACCATACTCTCACAGCGCAGATGTGCTTCTGGAGATTGGATCCCCCCTGTGGCACTTGAAAATCACATTTGCACAGCTTTCCACTTCCATCCTGTTGACAAATGCCTGGGTCCAAACTCGCAAAGCCTGGAAGCAAGTGACAGTGGCAGGTTTGAATGAGCTGGAAGCTCCTAATCAGAGCATCAGGAAATACGGACGTTAGCAGCAGGGAAAGTGTGGCGGCTGCCTCTGGTGGAACTGAGTAGCCCTGAATAGGGTCAGTACCAGTCACCCAGTTCAGGAGGGGCCTAGAAAAACTGGCCTAAAATGTGTCCATTCAGTTCACTCCTGTATAGGCTTCCACACTTATCAGATCATTTTGCTCCATGGATGAAACATGAGAACAATACGATCTTAAACAGACAACCTGTGAGAACCTATTGGACTCATGGCAGCCTGGACTCTTATGGCAGTTCTGGTTGCTGCTGAGTTACATAGACATCGCTTCTCTGAGCAAGACCAGCTTCCTGTATGAAGGTGTCCTGAAGGAGGAAGGAATGGATTATGCCTTCTTCTAAAGGATGCTCTGATGGTGAATAGCGACTTTATGAGGAGGGTTAGGGGAGAACACGTTTCTCCCAAGGTTGAGTGAAGCACCAGTAGGCATCAGTGCAGCACTAATGTCTTTCCACATCTGTAACTCTTCTCAAAGAGTAGCAAGGGGTAATATCTATGCACCAAATCTACCTTCTATGAGTGAGCTTAAGGACTACTTTTCTATCAGTGAGTTGATTAAGCTCTTCAACAGATCTCCAAGAATAATAAGATCCCATTATTCAGTGACTTTAATACCCTGGTGTGGAAGATCAACAGGACATGGAATGGAGTGATTGTGGGTGTTGTTCAGGCCAATACAAATGGCATGAGGCTTCTCACTCTGTATGACCTTACCATCACAAACGCATTATTGCAGCAAAAGAACTAGCATAAAAATCATAGATACACCCCTTCTTCAAACACTGGTACACAAATTATTACATCATATTGCAACACAGTGACATCATTAATGCCCTTATCATTTATGCCATGAGAGATACAGAATGTTGGACATCACCATTGCATGATTGTGGATAATCTGTGCATGGCAAAAGCTTAACTGACATCAGGACCAGTTTGATGACAAGCAAGAGACCATCATACGCTTGCTAGACAAGGGCAGGTAGAGAATCCATGAACAACCCCTCATCAGGCAGATAGAGAATCCATGAACAACCCCTCATCCAGTGATCTAAAGCAGGAATGTCAGAAATATACAGGAAGGATTCTGCAGAATGACTGGTGAAGCACAGGACATCCAAACTCATGCAGGCATAAAATGACTTTCATCATTTCTATAACTGAGTTAAAATGATATTTGAGACAACTAATCGCTCTCCCACTCCCCTAAAATCAGCAGATGGCCTGACACTTTTTTAAAGACCAGCATAAAATACTTGTGGACAGAACATTCTGTCAGAACATTTCAAACCCTTCTCAACCAAGACACATTTGTAGATCATTCCATCTTAGATGAATTGCCATTCCCACACCTGTCCCTGCCCTCAGTCAGCCTCCAACTTCCCTCGAAGTTCTGTCAGCTGTTTGCCGTCTCAAGAACAATAAATCCCCTGGCACTGACAGCCTCCCTGCGGAGGTGCTGAAGCAAGAAGAATACTTCTGCCCAATAACACTCCACCGAAAGATTACCAAAAGTTTGGGACAATGTCCCAACAGTGGAAAAATGCAAAAATCATCACCATTTACAGAAACAAAGGTGATAAAGTAATTTGTGGCAACAGCGGAGGAATATCGCTTCTCTCTGTAGCAGGCAAAGTGCTGTCAAAGATTATACTGCAGAGATGAATCAGTGTTACCTGTGAGTCCCAGTGTGGTTTTAGGAGGAACAGTAGTTTGACTATCAATGCCTTACCTGTTTTTGTCCCTTTTTCTTTTCTGTTTCTCTTTCCCTGTCATTTTCTTCCTCCTCTTGCAATTCTTCCTCTCTTCCTGTCTGTCTCTCTGAGTTAATTAGCTTCCTTATTCTGTTGGGCAGGGATGGTGTGTACTCTGTGTACACGAGTGCACAGTGTATTTTGTATTGAACTGAATTAGTTAATTGAACTGAAAAAAAAGACAGTATTGGTCCTCGAAAAGAAGATGGTGGTGTGGTCAAGTATCCTTGTCCCAGGATTTACCAAAAAAAGAAAGAAAGAACAAGTGATCAGTCTATATGATCTTCATGGCAAGGCACCTTGTCATGTTCTTTACTTACCGCTCCAAAGCCTGTGATACTTTGAACAGGGAGCTCTTTTGGGGGAGCTGTTTAAATTTGACTGTCCTGCCAGATTGGTTAACATCATTCAGCAATTTCATGAAGGGGTGATGGTTTGTGTGACAGTTCGAGGGCATCAATCTGGCCCTTGCCTTGTTTGCACAGGGGTAAAAGCACCTGCTCTTTTCAACATCTTACTCTGTACCTAAAAGAACCTAGAGGACAGCAGTGGACTTGACTTGAATCTGTTTGACATCAGCAGATTCCGTGGCTTCACTAATTTGTTGGAGATTACTGTGCTTTTGTGGCTCACCCTCCACAGCACTTTCACTGCATCCAAACTGTGTTTGATTTGTGTGTACATTTGGATAGACCTGTAAACACCTCCAACACAAGTGTTCTGCCTCTGGGACACTGGAACACTGCACATGCCACCCAATTTCATAATCATACATAATCCACATGCATTTTTATTTAAATATATGTGCGGTATTGTACCTGAGGTGAGGACTGCAGGATCCCTAAGAAAAATAGTAGAAGATTAAACAAGCATTAGCTACCTTCCTAACTTCTGCATGTTTTTTTTTTTTTTTGAGATCAAGAATATCCACCTGTACACCAAAGTTGCCCAGTACCAAGCCGTGTATGTTTCCATCCTCCCGTGCAGCTGTGAACTCACTTATCTCCATCACAGCATGTATGTTGCTTGAGTGATTCCACACAAGGATCTTACAGCACCTCTTGGGTCCCACCTAGAGAGACCGAGTACCTCACGCTGAGATCCTTTGCCAGGACCAACTGCAGCAGCATTGAGACCACAATTACCCAGCATCACCTTCACTGGCTGGACTGTGTTATTAGGGTGTCCCATAACAGACTGCCTCATAGAGGGCTCTATGTTCAGCTACAGCATGGCAGGTGCTCGGCAGGTGGGCAGAAGAATAGATATCAAGACAGAGTGAAATGAAAGACCAAAAAAAAAAAAAAAAAGCGAAATAAAAAACAGAAAATGCAGAGGGCACTTCTGCTGACTGTGGTGCAAGGCGGCAGCTCATCTTCCAATGTTACTGGCATCATGGAAGAGAACAAGATGGTGAGACGGCACAGGCATTCCAGGAGGATGACAAGCAAGGGTGCCTTCAGAATATGCCAAAATCCACAGTAGAACCTGCAAATCCAGAAGTGGACTACTCATATAAGAACTGAAGTGACTAAAGGGACTGAAGTGGATGGCATCACCAGAGTCGATGCACAGCAAGTAAGCAAGCAAGCATGTGTGGTGGTGGTGAGGGGGGGATGGGGGCGGGGGGTATGTGTGTGTGTGTGTGTGTGTGTGGGTGTGAATGTTTATGTGTTTTTCATGTGTGTGTGTGTGTGTGTGTGTGTGTGTGTGCACTCAGAGGGCAGTCTGTCAAATGGTAGTTGCAGTCCCTCAATCAAAGCTTATGTTTACATCAGCATGAACAACACTGCTGCCTCACATGCTCTGCTAGAAGAGGACATCAATCACACACACACACACATACTGACACACACAAGAGGAATATTAGCCAGCCTTGCACAATTACACCAATGCTAGTTGTCTGTCACAGATACCCCCATCTTTTTTATAGAAAAAATCCATCAAACAAGAAGCAAATCACAGTTCTACCATGTTTTTCAATTAGGAGTCCCTAAACCTCCTAACCAATCACCTTTCACGTTGTTCCATCGCTGTACTATGAGGATTGAAAAATCATCATTTGAGACCACAGTAACATGTACTTCATAAAATTTCAAATTTAAAAACTGTTATATGATACACATCCAGTGTACAGCTGCAAGACTGCACCTCTGTGTCTGTGGAGACTGTTTGTCAAAATATGACTGATATGCTAGACAAGTATCATAAAATTTCAATACTAATCCCTGAAGGGTGAATTACATTTTCTCTAGTTGTAAAATGTCAGTAATAACAGTAAGATTTGGGGAACATCAAGAGAGTTACAGTGCAGTAAAAACCTACTAGAAGAGAGGTGAAAACTGAGATATCTAATAGTTTAGACAAAAAAAAAAAAAAAAAGACTGACATTGCTGGAGATGCCAAATCTGGCTATGTGTGCTGATGGCTGCAACTGAACCCTAGTAGTGTTGAGACTCAGTTTGAAATAGGTCCAAAATATATGTGTCAGGTTACCTGGAGTCTACACATCTGTTACATTCTTCCGTAATCTCTGGATAAATCTGTGTTCATTTCCGTTTACATAAATTAATCTGAAACAGGCACATGAAGAGGAGGAATTAAGACAAGATAAAGTTCTCTCTCACCGGTCCTTGGAAAATTCATTCTTCCAACCTCATTTAATTATGTCTATAGTGGTATGTTCCATTGTTTAATTTGAGTATAGTCAAAACAGGAATATCTAAAAGTTGCTCCAGCTTTAACTTGCGAGGTAAACAAGAGAAATGAAATGTCTGTATAAAACTAGATCTGGAACTAGCAGAATAAGTTCAGCTGTTGTAAGCCAAATTTAGTTGGTAACATCTCAAAACTCTCAAGAGATCAGTGCCATTTTTGAGACCCTTTTTCTCACATTGTTTAAAGGCTGCTTTTGAATTTAAATACAAAAAATATTAAATGTGGAGCTCATTAGTAAAAAATCTTTAAGATTATGACAGAGCAATTGAGTCCAAATTTGTATTTGCAACAAATTTGGACCTGGACTTGGAAAGCAGAGGAGGTTCTCAGAGATGTTAATGAGGAAGGACATTTAGTTCTACACTAGCATTCATCTGGATGGTGCAACCAGAACACAATCATTTGGAAATTTGCCTCCCAGTAATAGACCATTAAATCTGACAAGGTCCACTCTGTGTCTGCTTCTTTGAATAAGCTGACTACTAATCTTAGGTCTTCTACTCTTCCAAAAGCTGAAACAACTTAGTCTACTAAATGAAAGAAATACTTTTTTAAAAAAGAGTATTTTTTGCCAGTATGGGGAGGAAGTTCTTGGTGTAAATTAGAGGATATTGAACAGGTAACATTTATTCCTAGACATCTGAAGCCGGATTTGGAGATATGAAAAAAGATTTCATTGGGTTTAATTAACATTGTTGCAATGCTGATAGAGTTGCATTCACTTTTTGTTAAATTTAATTTGTATGTGCCAAATCTGTAATTTCTATACAAAATCTATAATTTCTACATGAATTCTAGTCTATAAATTTTATATAAAATGTGGTCCTTGCCCACACAATGGATGCTTCTAATGGTTGGTGATGTTTTAAGTCCAATGGAAAAGGGTTGAGTAGCTAAGAAAACCAGAAGGAGAGAATTGGTAACCTTGGCAGTGCCATGCCAGAGAGGAAGGTAACGTGAGCTTTGACTGTTGGTAGAAATAAATGCTAACAACAACTCATAAAAGAGCTAAATCAATGAGATGAATGTTTCCTCAAAACTGATGATCCATCATAAAGCCAGATTGGTCTTTTGAGATCAACTTTGTTAAAGCAGGTTCCAATCTTACTTTTACCATGATTTAAACATCAATTCAAAAAAAAATAAAATTTTACATCAGTACATTTTTTTTACAAGGGTACACCGTATGAACTGCAGCTTGTGGGTCTTTGCCTGGTTTTAAGTGAGATAAAGGTTTGAGTTGATGTTTGAGACAAGATGTTTGAGTTGTGTGCAGGCACTTCAAAAATGTAGTGAGGCCAACTTTTCTGAGAATATAGTAAGACTAACTTGACTTGTTTTGGAAAATTCTGCTAAGTATATTCTGGGGTTTTTTGTTTATTTGTTTGTTTTCATTTCAAAATTTAGATCATCATATATTTTGGGGACTGCTAGCCTTTCACTAAAGTTCTACATTACAGATATATCACTAGCAGCTTCAGGTTTTTGTAATTTACTAGTAATTGTGTAATATTTGATGAATTATTGCAGAATGTGATGTTATCATTTGCGATGAAGAGCATTTATTCTGACGAACTAAGATGCAGTTGTTTTTTGTTCCTTGTTAAGAGAATGTGATTTGGGGCTGTATTAACCATTTTGGGTTGCAAGTAGACTGTAAAGCTTATTCACTTATGACGTTCTGGAGTGGGTGGTACTGCATGTTGATGGTCAAACTCTAGAATGGATTATGTAAGATTTTTCACCTGAGTTTTTTTGTTTTGTTTTTGTAAGCCTTAGCCAAATAAGAAATTATATGACCTCTAAGAGCTATGTCTTCCATGGCAGTGAAGGAGAGACAGTGTCAGATTGTTTGGTCTCTAAAAAGGAGTCGATTGATTTTATCACAAAATCACAGGACATTTGGTCTGATAATGCGTTTTAAGTTTCCAAGGAAGGCAATGGGTGACTTCAGGAAAAGAGTTTTAAAAGAGGAGCGCTATCCAATATTACAGTGGCTTTACGCTCCACAGTTGTGACAGATGGCTGGAAGGTCTTGTCAACAAACAGATAATCTATTCTGGAATATGAACAATGTACATGAGAGAAGTAGAAATTAGAAAGTAGAAATATTCTTTCCCTTTTGGACATAAAAATATCCATGTCCGTTCATCTTGTGTGTCATTATTAAATATGGATATGTTTTTGGACATTTTAGATATTGGTATAGTTTTAGAGCTGGAATGGTCTAATTTGGGTTCAGTTATCCAGTTTATATCCCTTCCTAAATTAGACAATGAGAATTGAATTTATGGAGAACAGAAAAAAAATTCATTTCATGGTCTTGCCATGAAATGAATATCTTTGCAATTCAGGCAGCTTTCACCAGCATCACTACAAGTTAGTATAAATCTTGTAGTGAATTACTACACCTGTAGTTTTAGTACAGAATTTAAGTACTGAAGAAAGACCTGACCAACCCAATGTATGCAAACAGATTTGATGAGCAGTATCAAAGTGAGCACTATCTGCTTGTAAGCTTTTCAAATGCAAAAATACTTTAGATCATTTAATTGGGTCATTTACTGTCTTCACATTCCATGAAACCAGCCTTACAATTAAATTCTCTAGTGCAATGGACACATTAGCCATGGTCAAAAAAATATGATTTGCAAAAGAAATGGTAAAGGCTTATAGAGATAGCAGCATAGTGGCTGCCAACATAATTAACCAGACAATATACCAGAAGATATCTTCAGTGAAGGCAGTTGGTTCCCACGCCGTTTCAGTAGCCTTTCTTTGTAAAACCTCAGTCTAAATCATCTGAAAATATAGTACCATACTCAGCTCATCTCCCTCAAATCTCATCAAGCTCCCCTCCCCAGCTGAGATAAACAGCATATGCACAGTGTGTAGCTTAATTTCCTATGATAAACCTTTCCTCTACATATGCTGCCTGTTAGAAGGCTAATCAAATATAATAAAGTAAATTACACATAATGTTAAATTAAATGAAAAGATAATTAACATCAATTTTGCTGAAGATTATAGAACAAAGTGTGTGTAGGTCCAAAATCCCCATATGTTCAACAGGAACAAACAGGAAATTCAAAATGAAGAGAGCACTGAATATACTGTAAATGAAGACAGCACATGCTGGGGTGCACTGAGTATACTGTAATCTGAGTATACTGTACTGAGTATGCACTGAGTATACTGTAATCAGTCTAGGATCATTTTTGCATGTACAGAATAAAAATAATAGTATGAAATATAATGAGTTAATAGTAAAATTAGCAGACCAAGCTTATTCCACATGCTCAGTGTAATAGTTCATTCATTACTGAAACATACAACGTTTACAAACTTTGTGTGTGTGTGTGTGTGTGTACCATACCATAGTTGCAGTCCCTCAATCAATGCTTATGTTTACATCAGCATGATCAACACCATTGCCTCACATGCTCTGCTGGAACAGGACATCAATCTCACACACACACACACACACACACACACACACACAGAGTGACACACAGAGGAATATTAGCCAACCACGCACAATTACACCAATGCTAGCTGTCTGTCAGATACCCCCATCTTGAAATAAAGAGAAGTATTACTGGCTAATAGCCAACTACACACTTTTACCTGTAATAGCTATTCTTATCTCTAGTAGATGATATTTGGATTATTGTAGCTTTCAGTGTCTGTGTAGTGGCCTTTAGCTGTGTTCCATGCAGTGCTGTGACTCGTGTGCTCTGTAGTGTAGGGCAGGATGGAGAAGGAGTCTCAGTGGGTAGTCTTTGGAGATCCTCACGTTTTGTGCCTCCAATTTCCCTGCCACTCTCCGCCCCTCTTTCGCAACCATGGTGACGGTGTGACCCACTGGTCCAGACAGACACAGGCCTGTGAGGGGTGGAGTTAGTGTGATAGGGGGGCAGGGTCAGTGTGAGTCAGTGATGCCACAGACAGGGGAAGTCCTCCCCAACGACCCCCCCCCCTCCCCCCTCCCTTCAGCCACCTGGATCAGTCCATCTGTAGCCAAAACATATTTGCCAGTGTTGTTCTGGCAGGGTCATCAGTGCTGGTTTAAAATCCATGAGTGCAGTCAGTGTAAGAAAGTGAGACATGTAAAGGGCCGGGGTTGAAGGTTAAAGTCCACAAGCATGTGACCTCCCACGAGTGACAGATGGGCAGGGGAGGAGAAAGGTGTATATCTCCGATCCAGGCGAAGCCATCAGCGTGAGTGTAGGCGCACATGTACAGCAGGCTGAGAAAAAGAGAGCAGAATCTGTAGAGGGAGGGAGGGAGGGAGCGTAGGGAAGGAGAACGTCAGAGCAGGAGAGCAAGTGAGACGTTCCCTTCTCTGCTGAAGCCACTTTACGCCTGCTGGAAGGTGCTGACATCTCACACCCTAATCCGCAAGGCATCAGGAGCCAAGCAGCAGGGCCAGCGTGTTGAGAGTGTGTGTGTGTGTGTGTACATGTGTATGTATTTGACTTACGCCTTCATGAGTTTGTTAGCTAGTGATTTTGTTTGCAGTGACTTAATGCATGTTTCTTTGAATAATGTAATACACAAAACACACATGGGTTTGTGCGTGTATGTGTTTATGTTTGCGTGTGTATTTGCATGTGTGTGTGTGCTGCCTGCCCCCGATATTGCTGAAATGAGGTTGACTCAGAAAGACCTGCTAAACACTCACACTATATCACTCTTTCCCTGTAGGAGGATATTACACATACACACACACACACACACACACACACGCAAACACACTACATCATTCTCTCTCCCTGTAGGAGGACCTTCCACACATACACACTCATACACACACACACACTCATACAGATACACATACACCCCTCTCTCACTCACCCACCTCTCTCTTTCTCACAGACCTCACTCTCATACACACATAAACTCACACCTTGCTCACTCTCTCTCTATCACACACACACCTCTCTCTATCTCACTCTTCTCTCTCTCTTTCTCACACTCCCACACACACGCTCACACCTCTCTCTCTCTCAAACATAACCCCTCTCTCTCTCTTACACACCTCTTTCTCACACAAACATCTCTCTCTCTCACACACATGCACCTCTCTCTCTCTCATACACACACACACCTTTCTTTCTCTCTCTCTTTCTCTCACACATGCACACCTCTCTCTTTCTCACACACACACACACACACACCCACCTCTCTTTCTCTCACACAAACATCTCTCTCTCGCTCTGACACACACACACCTCTCTCTCTTTCTCTCTCTCACACACACACACCTCTCTCTCTCACACACACACATGCACCTCTCTCTCTGTCTCTCTCTCACATGCACACCTCTCT
>JAOYMR010000001.1:11506875-11520498 GCA_025802075.1 Tenebrosternarchus preto | reverse complement strand
TATTCCCCCTGCAGAACCCCTCCCACCCCGCAGTCCCCACTGCAGGACCCCTCCCACCCTCCTCTCCCCCAACAGGACCCCTCCCACCCCGCTCTTTTAAACAACACGTGTGTGCACTGGAAAAAAAAGAATGGAAAATGAATAACAAAAAGAAGAAATGAAAGCCACACCTTGCCCCTTTCCCACAATGCCCACTTCCCGACTGTAGTGGGTGGGGGGGGGGCACCTCGCCTGTCGGGGTCACTTTAAGGTCGAGAGGTCAGAGGCTAAGTTCTCCTGGGGTGGTGGAATTGTGCACCATCCATGCAGTGGGCGAGGCAACTAGCATTGATCGTAGTGATCAATAACTCTGATAAGCCATGGGCACTGTGACGAGGGAGCTGGGAGCAGGGGGCGGTGTGGACGTCCAGCATGGTCACATGCTGACTGGTGGATGCAGCAGGGAGGCGGAGCCTAGCTGCGAATTTTAGTCTCCGTGTATGAGAAATTGCCAGAAGCGTATAATGACTGAGGACATTTCAATTTAAAGTAACAAGTCTTCATGTCTGGGATCACACAGACCTAAATGGCGCATCTCCACATGCATGGTGTCTGATTATCACTGGTCTCCTCCAAATTGTCCCCAAAATAGCTATAACATCTTCAAGATCTCTAAACCTCTAAAACAATACAGTGTGATAGCTTGTTTTGATTATGTGACTATAGGTACCAACACACATGCACATATATACACACACACATCCCAAACACACAGTCTGGCTAAAACGGCAGATGCTACAAAACACATACTTGGGGTGTGTTTGCAGTGTGTTTAGTCCTGTGGTCGTGTACAATAGTGTTTTTGTGTGATGTGTGTTGGTAAACATTGGTTTAACTGAGACTCGCATGCATGTGCACTGTGTCATTTCACTGCAGTTTAACTGCGTCAACACGTGAGTGTGTGCTGTGTTAATGCACCGTGTGTGAGTGTGTACTGCTTTGGTGCAGCATGTTGGTGTGTTAATAATGTTCAGTATACAGGACTGTGTTAGTTTAACAGTGCGTTAGCATAGTGCAAACATTTGTGTGTGTGTGTGTGTGTGTGTGTGTGTGTAGTGATCAGTGTGTGAGTGTGCTTTTAGTGCTACGCTGTGCGCATCACTGTTAGTATGAGTGTGTACTCTGGCATGCCTTTTCTGTCATTGCTGAAGGGCCAGTAGCATCTGGGTTGCCATGCAGACTAGAAATCCCCTTTGCAAAGGGGTGGGGGGATAAATAAGGAATGGGGGACAGGGAAGAAGAGACAGAGATAAATAAAGATGGGGGCAGTTTGCAATTTCCATCTCCATTGCTGAAAAATACTAGGTCTGTATTTATAAAGCTCTTTAGAGCAGGAAGGCAGGTCCAGAGTCTGATTCTTCCGTTCTTCCACTGCTATTAGTCATCAGAGACTGATCTGAAGACAGCCTCCTCAGGTCTGTGGTGCTTGGTGAGAGCCAGCACTGCCCTTTCTCCTCTCTTGCTCACTGCTCCATCTCTGGTGGTGCTAGGCACCTCTGCAGAGTGACGCTCGCCTCTCCGGGCTTCGTGTTTTTACTGCCCGGAGCGCCTGGCGTCTGATAAGCGGTTGCAGGGGCCGGTTTCCCCTCGGGGATAACAGAGATGAGAGCCCAACCGCAGGGCACGATGCCCGTCGCTCGCGGCTGTGATCAAGCCTTTGACCTTTGGTGGACGGGGGGTGTGGACAGTGCCCCGGGGAACGGACCGGCCACTCAGACGAGTGCTGCCAACGTGTTTTGCTGGTGGAGGGAAATTGTGTGTGTGTGTGTGTGTGTGTGTGTGTGTGTAATATACCATGTATAAAGAGGGTGAGATTCCTGCTTGGCTCACCCTGCAGACTTTCCATGATTAAAGTCCAGATTTCTAGACAACAGCACCAAAGCAACAAATAATATGCTGTTCTATATGTGCCCCCTCAGTCTGGCCTTGTCCTGTGTGTTCTGTCCTCATGGTGCAGGGTCTGGCCATACTGTCTCATGTCTGTCCTTCAGGACATCCCGCCCCTGTCCTGGCGTGGCAGCGTTCAGTACGGCATGCTGAGATTAAGACGAGTACTTCCAGCCTGCCGTAGCACCACCCCACGAGCACACGCCGCTACGAGCTGATCACTCAGCATAGCTCACAGGGTTTGGAACGGATTGGTGCACATTTTCCCTGGTCTGTGTCACTTGATTCAAACCCGCTGAACTGTTCTGGAGTCTTCTGCATTAGACCGTCTGAGCTTCTGCATGCCAAATTCTCCCATCACCTGGGATTGAGATTGAGACATCTGGCCTTACCCAAGGGGATAGGCTCCAGCCAGCAGGCCCACAGTCCAGATGGCTCAGTGGTTTTCCTGATCAAACTCTCCTGATTCATCTCAATAGCTAATCTCTGGATGTAGTCAGCGCAGAGCAGGGAAGTCATCGCTGCCGCTGGAGTCCTTTTGCTGGAATTTTGTCCTCCAAGATTGGAGTCGGACGACCTTGGCCTATCGAATGCTGGGCTTCTATAAGCTTAACCTAAGCTGAGCTTATTTTGTATTCATTTGAGCGTTTAATCCTTTCAATCCTGACCTAAACTGTAAGCGCACAAAGCTAAACGCCTACTGCAGCATTGATGGCAGGTAGGGCGGGACTCAGGGTCCTGGCCGCACGCCGACCCGCCCGCTCCAGCTCCGTCGTTAAGTGTCTCCTCCACCCACTTGCTCAATCGCTGATAATTCATCTGCTGACATCATCAAAACGAGACCCCTTGGCAGAGCGTCTCCCGTAACTGAGACGGCGCCGGCGGAGGGGTGGGGGGGGAAGGGTTGGGCCTTTTTTACTCCACTGATCGCTTGAGTGTGGTAGCGCTTTGCTGTGCGATTCGCGCACAGTCGCTCTAAGTCATTCGCACACCTGCTAGCTGCCGGCTCAACCAATCGCAGCGGCGCGTCAGAGCACATATGACTGCGAAGCTCTTGTAACGAACCTTTTCCACCCACTTCCACAACAAACTTGTGGCATCGACCTGCCTCGCTGCCTGCGTATATATCTGAGCTGACAGACCGATTGGGTCAGGGGTCCAAGCATCTACTTTACTGTGACACGTGAGTCTTTTCAAATGCAGGCTGTTCGTACAGTCCAAGTTTTGTGCCGGGAAAACACCCATGTGAACATGTACATGAGTATGGGTGTAGTATGGGTGTAGTATGGGTGTAGTATGGGTGTAGCGCTGGACCAAGCCACAAGGGGAAGATGAAGGATTTGGAGAGTTGCGGTGAGAAGTTGCACTGGCCTGACACACAAATTTTGCTTTTTTTACCTTAAGTGCCAGAAAAGATTGGAATGCTCCCTCACACCCACATGTACAGCTCTCTCTCTCTCTCTCTCTCTCTCTCTCTCTCTCTCTTTTCTCTTTCTGTTTCTCTCTCTGTCTCTATCTCTCTCTATTTCTCTCTCTTTTCTCCCTCTCTCTTTCTCTCTCTCTATCTGTCTCTCGCTATATATCCATCTATCTTTCTCCCCCTTTCTCTCTCTCATTCTCTCTCTCTCATTGTTTTAGCTGAGAAAGAGAAATCAATAGCCAGATATTAATCATTCAGCCTGAGGCAGTTAGAAAGTGTGAGGGAGGAGAGAGAGAAATGAAGACAGAGAGTGAGAGAGAGAGTGAGAGAGAGACAGAGAGTGAGAGAGAGAGAGTGAGAGAGAAGGAAAGGGCAGGGCTTTGTAGTGAGGGACAGACATAATTGTAGTGATTTAGATTAGGCTTTTTAATCAGTGTTTTCTGGTGTGGGGGAAAGATTGTTGGTCGGTGGATAATTACACTCTTTGTGGTCGGCAGTAAGTTCTATAATTTAATGCATGTGGTGTGTAATTGAACGGCCAGTTGTATGTGCATTAGCCTTGGCCGGCATGTGAGGGCCGTCAGAGGAAACACTGTTATTACAGGCAGCTTGTGTTTATTTGACATCTTTGATTAACCAGACACACGATGGGCATGAAGTGAAGTACAAGGGTGATCGTGTCAGTCACATGGAAATTATGCAAATGAAAAATAGATCAATTTATTCATTTAGTCTCGCGCAATCTTCTGTGAACTGAAAGCCAAAATCGTGATTTTTGTATGTGATATATATGCATTTATTTGAGCTCTTGCATCTTATTTAGGCCAGTTAAATACAAAAGCGCATGTTATACAGTTGATTTTTTTTACAAATGAATGAATAATCGAAACAGTTAATGAATGGGAAGCTGCCACTGAGTGGCTGTTTCGAGCCACTAGCTATAAGTTGAAAGTTTGTTTCGTTATGTACAATATAAGTTCGATTAAAGATCAGGAAGGGTTCTGAATGTTGTTGTCATCTGTTACTGTCTGAGCTGCAGAGTATTGGTGCAGTACAAAGCAGAGGCCCCTACTCTCCCTATCTGTGTGTGTGTGTGTGTGTGTGTGTGTGTATCCCAGGTGTTGCTGAAGTGAGCATTGTGTTGGATTTAGGCACTGCTGTGCAATTTTTATTGATTTCCGTATTCCCCCTTGTGGGATTTAATCATTTTAAATTAAAACTCAATAGAAATACATGTAAAAGTTGTTTATGGTCAGACCAGACACACAAACAGGCACATACTTACACACAGAAACACAGACACTCACAAACACTCTACACACACACACACACACACACACACACACACACACACACACACACACACACACACACACAAACACAGTAAATCATCATGATTTGCAGCTATACACATATATAGATTGTTTCTGACATACAGAGGTTGGGTGTCATACCAAACACAGCCTTTGTGTGTGAGTGCTTTCTCCACCCCAGCCAGAACTCGCCAACTAGGACACGGCAGTTAGGAACTGCCTGTTAGGACCCACAGGCCAGACCATGCCAGCCAGGACATGCCAGTCAGGACACGCCAGCCAGGACATGCCAGTCAGGACACGCCAGCCAGAACATGGCAGTCAGGACACGCCAGCAAGAACATGCACAAATGTGTGTGTGTGTGTGTGTGTGTGTGTGTGTGTGTGTGTGTGCACATGCGCTTGTTTATTGATTATAACTAACATTCAGCAGTGAGATATCTTATATGTACCGTGCAAAAGAGAGAGAGGATGTACAGTGATGACTCTCCAAGAATCCACCAGCTAAACCCAGGATTATGTTAC
The DNA here is from genome assembly GCA_025802075.1 of Tenebrosternarchus preto. Lineage (NCBI taxonomy): Eukaryota > Metazoa > Chordata > Actinopteri > Gymnotiformes > Apteronotidae > Tenebrosternarchus > Tenebrosternarchus preto. The sequence continues at coordinate 11,515,314 of JAOYMR010000001.1, read as the reverse complement.
CCTGTGACACACACCTTGTTGGTAAACTCAGCCAGTTCTACATTGGCCGCAGCATGGAGTCAGCATGGAGTCAGCACCTCCTGAACAGACCTTTGTGGATCTGATTCGTTTTTGTGGGGCTTTTGGTTGTTGTTGTTGTTGTTTTGTTGTTTGTTCCTTTGAGCATGACTGTGTATGCATGACTGTGTATGCATTTGTGTGTTTGTGTGTGTGTGTGTGTGTGTTTGTCACCTTCTCTCTTCACTTCCTTCTCTTCATCCCGCCCACCAGTTTCCTGTCTCAGTGCTTTAGTTGTTTTTGTGTCTGTCACTGAGAGAGAGAGAGAAAGAAAGAGAGAAAGTCAGGGAAAAAGAGAAAAAGAAAGACTGACTGAAATTCTGTGATGGAGTCTTAGGTGCTCCAGGGGAAGCCATAAAATGTGACACATGGCACCTTTAACTGACATGGTATGCACAGGGGAAGACATTCAGAGTTACACACAGTACCCTCTTTTCCCCGGACGACTCTTCACATGACACCCCGTTCCTTAAATAGCCGGCCACGTCTGACGTCACTCTGGCAAAGGTTCTTGTGTGAGAGACAGGTAACAGCGCACCAGTGATTCACCACAACACACATACACACACACACACACACACACACACACACTCCAAGCCTGATTTAGGAACCGTGTGCATTGGTACAGCTGTTTGAACACAGGGCCAAGCTGGAAAGCTGCACAAGTTTGGTTACAGCGCTAATAAAATTTGCATTAGATCAGAGTCTATAGTAGCCATAATGACCTCATGTTTTAAAGAGACACAGTTTTGCTCAGATGTGTCCTGCTGCGGTTTCCACGTTCACGGACCAGCAGAGCCCTGCGTCGTCTTTTGCGTGCTGAGGCAGTGTGTGCGGGTTCTGTCTAGCGCTTTGTAGCGAGACCCAGTAAGTCTGGTGAGGAACGAGCAAATGCAGGAGAGACCAGCACGCCTGACTGTGGAACAGCTGGGCAAACGAAGGACACGTGGTCCAAGATCAGGGTTATCGTTACACGGGTATAACGCTCCCAGGCTTCATGATGATTGTCATTTTAATTGGTTTTATGTTCTAGAAGTTTTCTAGAATTTTTGCAGACTTAATGTGCTTCAAGTAGCGGGTTGGATAACCAGGCCAGCCTGCACGCAAGTGGCATGGTTTGAAAAGTAGATTCTAATGATCATGATTTCTTGACTGATATTCTGCTGATCTCACAAACTTAATGTTGTTTAATATTACGTAACTTGTGACAGCTGGGAAGTCAAAGGACACTGTGTGTGTGGTAAGATCTCGAAGGGACCTTTTCATCAGCTAGAGTCCATTGTATCTGCAAAAGGCGATCAATTCACATGTAATATCTGCAAATAGTGATCAATTTTCGGGAGAACAGACAATGTGCAGCCATAAATGACCTCCTCCCTACTCCCCATCCCCCCTCCCCCTCCTTTCTCCCTCCTTCCTACTCCTCACCTCCTCCACCCAGCTCCCTCCGCCCTGCTTGCTGCTCCCTGTTCCTTGCTATCTGCTCTCTTTCCTGCTCTCTGCTCCCTCCCTCCCTTTTCCCTCCTCCAAGCTCCCAGGTCCCTCCTCCCTCTTTCCTGCGTGCAGAGCAGTAGACTCTGTGCCATCACACACTCCATGCTTGTGGTGTGATGTAGCTTCCTGCCTGCCACTGTACTCCCAGCAGGAAGAGTCTAGGTGGAAGACTGCAATGTGAGAAGTTACTTTAATCAGAATTGCCAGATCTGGCAAATCTTTTCTAGAGACTTGGTTCAAGTTATAGTTTGTAGCCCTTCTGTTTTTAATCCAGAGTAGTAAATGGTCTGTTTGCTGTTGTTAGGGTTAGTGTTCAGTAATACTGAATGATCTGTATAGCAGTTCTGTTTTTGGACTTGGTCTTAATAGTGTGACTTCAGTGAATTCCAACGTTGAGTTTTAATTGTTTCTTTGTGTGTTCCAACACTCATTAATGTTCTCATTACCATATTCTCATTATAATGCATCTTTATCACACTATAGCACTGCTAGCTGTGTGTGTTGTGTCATATGTGGTAGGTGTGTGCGTGTGTGTGTGTGTGTATCTTGAGTGACCTGCAAACACACATACACACACACACACACACATTAAATCTTAGTCCCTCTGATAATTACTCTGATTATCACTTGGGTCTCTTCTTCCCTCCTTTCCCTTCACTCTTTCTCTCATTAAAACACAAGTTCATGTAACATTATTCATGTGTCTGTGCTCTTTCTTCCAGTCTGTGAGCCTGGCTCAGTACCTGTAAATTCCCTTTATCTGTCTGTCAGATGCAAAGCCCTGCACAATCTCTATAATCTTACATAATGGCCCTGCGCACACACAATGCACACACACACACACACACACACACACACACACACATACACTCATGCTCACACTCCTCTGCTCTGACTGCAAAGCACCAAAGTGACAGAAATGACATCACGGGAGAATAAATAACACACTTCTCTTTCTGAGAATGCCAGGCTAAGGTTTTGTTATCAAACACTCTCACTCAGAAGTGCCGGAGTATCGTTTTTTCTCTCGAACCGTGGCATTGCGCCGTATCAAACGTGCAGTAGTGGGGTTTTCACCTTTGAGCGGGCATGTTTAACCTCGGTGAGAGTGATAGCATCACTTCCTTTTCTGAGAGGAAACCATGGTGGCCCACGTCGTCTCTGACTCAGTGACATCACGGCCTCCCGAAGCGGCATTTCTCGTGAAAGAACCTCATAGCCCAATTTTGCGAGATTTCTGCTTGTTATTTTTGCCCCGGAGGTATTTATCTCTTTCACTCTGGTACATAGGCACATATACACCATTTGCTGCTGCTGTAAAGTTACGGTGATTTTGTTTGATTGATTTAAGTGTCAGTCATAACACGGCCCTCTTCAGGCAGGGGTCACCGCGGGAAATCAGGGAGGTGATGAAGAGTGTTTTCAAGGAGATGTTCGCACAGTCAGGCACATTGACCTTTGCCCCACGTCACTGTCAATGGTCAGATCTCTGACCGGCTTCCTGGAAGGATCGGAGAGACGAATGGTACGGTGGTGTGTGCGTGAGAAAGCCTGCGTTTTGTAAGCACACACTGAGAGATCAGCCGCTTTCAAGCCCGAATGTTTTGTTTTGGGGTTTTTTTTTTCCGTGAGCATATTTGCTAAAATATTGAGGATTTTCTGCTGGTGCCGATACATTTTACATCAGATCTGTTGTCACAGCAGAGTGCGGAGACGCTGTGGCTGTCGTGTGTGTGTGTGTGTGTGTGTGTATAAGTCTTCTCTACACCAAGCACCACCAGGCTGCCCACAAATATTATACAAGTGATCTTAAGTTAAAATGGTTTCTGCACTTTTGTTTCACACAGTTGATTTATGATTCATGAGAGAGAGAGAGAGAAAGAGAAAGAGAGAGAGAGAGAGAAAGAGAGAGAGCGAGAGAGAGAGAGAGCGAGAGAGAGAGAGAGCGAGAGAGAGACGGAACGTAAAGATGAGGAGGTACAGGAATGATTCTTAATGTAGATAAAACCTTATTCATTCAGAGAGACATGGGGAGAAACCGTGGGACACAGAGGCAGAAACAGAAATGGAAGTTGACATGGGGACCAGGGAGACAGAGACGAGCTTTTTTACCAGACTGAAGGAGTTGCATCACCGCCCGACAGTTGAGAAGGCTACCAGTTGCGAATTCACACACACCCAAAATGTTCCAGCAGAGTGAGTGTGTGTGTGTGTGTGTGTGTGTGTGTGTGTATGTGTGTGTGGAGGGGGGGGGGTATGGTTATAGCTGTCTGTGAGGACCAAATGTCCCCAGGATGACAGGATTCAAAAACCTGACAATGTCGGGACATTCCGTTAGTCCTGAGGCTAGTGTAGGCATGGCACTATTCAACCACATTAACACACGAGATGGTAATACAGCTGTAGTAATACATTACAAATGGAAATACATTACAATCGTGATATTACAAAAGCCTGTGTATGTATGTGTGTGTGAGTATGTGTGTGTGTAAGATTATTGATGGATCGGTGTGGAAGGGTAATCTCAATATAACAATTAACAATTATATTATAGTTGGAAACTCTTTCCAACTAGGTTCGGTCCTGCACCAATGAGTGTAAACTAAAATGAGTGTTGCAAAGGCATGTATAAGATGCAGGCGTTTTTAATAATATAAATGATTATATCGTCCATGGCAGTGAAACACCTCAGAGCAGAATACTGAGGTGTGTGTATTAGGTGGTCTACAGCCAGACCCAACCTGCAGGAGGCATCTCACCACTGCTCTGATCACAGAGGAAAGTCACTCTGATAAATTGGCAGTTAAGAGAATCATTGATTGCTCTTTGATTGTTAATGATTCTGTTGCAGTGTGCTGAAGGTTAAAAGGAAGAACCAAAGACCTTTACTGATTTACCAGGCTTTACACAGTTTAGCTGGCTTCTGCTGTTTCGATTAGTGCTTCGCTGCAGGTTAATAATACAGTTTAAAACTTTCTTTAAAAACTGTCAGTCAGAGGAAGTTACAGATCAGAGGCCTCTGTGTTGGTTCGTTCTCTCTCTGACTGCCTGTTTCAGTCTCTCTTTCTGTCTGTTTGTCTCTCTATCGGTCTGTTTGTCTCTCTGTCACTTTCACTTCCTTTCTAATTGTCTCTCCCAACCTCATATATGAGAAGGTAGATTTTGGCTTGCGATGTGCATGAGCATGTGTGTGTGTGTGTGTGTTTGCATGTGTATGTGCTTTCTTGTCTGCCTGCCAAGCCCCCAGCAATGCTCCAGGTTCTCCTTAAGGCCAATGTGTGTGTGTGTGTGTGTGTGTGTGTGTGTGTGTGTGTGTGTGTGTGTGTGTGTAATCTGTCCACAGCATCTCCTGTGCCCTTGCCCGTGCATGCCCAGTCTCGTGGGTGTGCTGCCCCGCGGGCATTCCGGCGGGGTTATTGCGCTCAGCACAGCCTTCTTGCCCCTCCCCCCTCGCCCTCATGTAAGAATAATAATAATATGATCAGCGCTGAAGAGGAATGTTTCATTTATGAGGAGAATTCAGTCTATCCATTGCTCACAGTTCCTCTCGGGCTCCGGAGAAACCTGAGGAAACGTTTAGCGGAGATTGACTGTGGATTGTTATAGCGGAACTGCTCACATATTCACCAGGGTCCATACCTTTGTCTGCTTTTTAACTCAGTTCTGTCATGAAATTGTGTGTATGTGTGTGTGTGTGTGTGAGTGTTTGTGTGTGTGAGTGAGTGACCATAGAAAATGAGACAGAGGTTAGAGATTGCAAGAGAAAATGGTGATAAAGATACAGAGATGATGTCAGAGTGAAACTGTGTATGTGTGTGTGTAAAAGAGAAGAGAGAGACAGAGAGAGCAATTCAGGCCTTTGTTTTGTGTGGTGTCTTGAAGCTGTTGAAGTGAACCATTATGAAAGTCTTATAAGACTTACATTAGGGAAAGGGCTTGGAACGATAGTTAGAGTGAGGAGTGGCAGGTTTCACAGCCCTAATTTCCATCACACTTTCCATGTCTGAGACATCTTCAGCCAAACCTACCAGGGGGAAAAACATGCATTTACTTTGTACTGACCCAAAGATGGATGTGCTGATTTGTAATTGCTGTAATTGTGATTGTGTGGATGACCACAGCAAAGATGGAACAGTGACTAGACCAGCTCTGCACATAGGTAGCATGACACACACACACACACACACACACACACACACACACATCTTCACTTCCATTCTGTATCCTTCTGTCTGTGCTTTAGTTCTCCACTAGAGTAACACTTGTAACACTTCACAAGCATCAGCTATTGAATGGAGGCCTGGGGAGTTCGTGTGTGTGTGTGTGTGTGTGTGTGTGTGTGTGTGTGTATGTGTGTGTGTGTGTGGGTGTGGGTATGTGTGTTTCTAAAAAAGAGAAACAGAGAGAGAGAGGAAAAAGAGAGGAGAGAGAGAGAACTGCTACAAGAAGAAGTGATTGTTAAGAGAGACTACAGCATGAGAGAATAGGAACACAGGTATAGCTGTAATAAAGACCAAAATGTAGGATGAACAGGAAGAGTGCAACATAGGATGAATTCAAACTGGCTGTCGAGCCCTAAGCTCTGTAATATCAGCTCCTTTACGGTTGTTTGTGTTGTTCCTGCAGGGACAATTTAACCATGAGAAGCCTTCACTGCTCTCTACGGTTCCTCTGGGGTTCCTCTCAGACTGAAGAAACGTGCTAGCAGAGCTGCACTGATAACTGCAGAATTCCGGAAGCTTCCGCATGATCTGTGTACTGTGACACACTTGGGAGGCGCTTACACTCCTCAGCACATCCAAGTCTCCTCGCTTTCCTTCAGTGGAGTAACGCTAAATGTTACAGAGCTTTGGATTTGAACAAGCACCATTCTGGGTTACTGTGCTTAGTTACCGCATGGGTTACAGATTATAAAAAGTGTGGATTTTACTTTTCTTTTTAAGAACATCTGTGTAAAGGTTCTACATAACATCGGGACTTCTGTCTGGAGGCTTGTGTGGACAGTCAAAGAGTGTGTGTGTAAGAGTGTGTGTGTGTGTGTGTGTGTGTGTGTGTGTGTGTGATTTGTGCATTAGTGGTTGGTGTGAGTTTCAGCCAGTAGAGTCATAAATGATTCAGTACCTCAGGCTCATGTGTATGTGTGTACGTGTGTGTGTGTATTTGTGTGTGTGTTTGTGTGTGTGTATGTGTGTGTGTGAGAAGCTACAGTAATATTAGGGGAGAAGCAGAAAGACACATACAGATATCTGACACTGATACATGTGTGAGCATAGCATGTATAACACAACATATTGTGTATTGGGAGAGAAAGCTCTTTTATAGATTTATCGTATGAGAGGAAGTGTATGGTTCTTGGGCAGAGGTGCAGCTAGGAAAAATTCTATGTCGTTTTTAACAGACCTGGAGGCTCCAGAACGGTTCTATTCCTCAAGTCACAACAGGCAGCTCTATTATGACCGTGTTGTAGAGCATTCAGGAATCACACAGAGAATTCTAGAATCGCACATTCCAAAAATGTCAATATTCCATCCTTTCACGTAAAGTCTCAGGGGGCCGTGTGAGAAAATGTTAGTGTTGTTGTTAGTCCTCTCTCTGCTGGCTAATTTCTGTACAGCGTGTACACATCAGTGTCCTGATGATGCCCTGGACTGGTTCTATAAATATAATGCAGGCTTCCTCTTTCAGTCCGATTATTCATTGTGGTGTGTGTGTTTTTGTGTGTGAGTGTGTGTGTGTGTGTGTGTGAGTGCACATTTGAAGGGCAGCCTCTGGGCCTTTCATCTCTCAATCATCTATTAACAGAGGTCTTTAGCAGTATCTCTATGGAAGGACATGTAATTAACAAATTACCTGAAAAGAACAAAATGAGCACCATGGCAGTAATGTGTGGAGTGTTCTCTCCCTTTCATACACACACATACACACACACACATATGTGCGTGCACACACACACACACACACATACACACACAGAGTATCGATGAAAGTTGTGGTTAAGCATTTTTCATCTCTGTGATGTTCACAGTAAGAATATCCATTCCTCCAGTCACCGTGCTGTCCCTTTCCAGCACCACACACACACACACACACACACACACACACATTTCACTGTCTCATCCACTGTTTAACCTTCTGCTTTGTTCTGAACCTTCTCATTAAGAAGAACAGGATCACAAATTCTCTCTCTCTCTCCTCTCCTCTCCTCTCCTCCACCTTAAGCTGACTATAACTCCTTGGGAATTTACAGTTCCTCCAGCAGCACGCCCACACCCAAGACCACGCCCACACCCAAGACCACGCCCACACCCAAGACCACACCCATGCCCAGCATGGCTTGTGCTTCTTTATTTCTTGCTTCCTGTTGATTTTGCTGCTCTATGATTCTTCTGTCTCTTGATTTTGCTGCTCTATGATTCTTCTGTCTCTTGGCGTGTGCTCTGAACTTCGGCTGCCTGTTGAGCTTTCTGTACGACTGAAGAAAATTTCCAACAGACTCAGGCCTGTTGTAGTGACAGCAGGAGCCTCGTTCACCAACAGCATGGGGGACATGGTAAATAACTCTGCCTCTCAGTAACTCCACTTCCCTTCCTCTCTCTTTATAGGTACTTATAAAGGGATGTGTAAACAGATCGATCACTTTCCTGAAGATGCAGATTATGAGGCAGATGCAGCAGAGTACTTCCTTCGTAAGTTGCATGTGTGTATGTATGTTTTTGTGTGTGTGTGTGTGTGTGTGTGTGTGCGTGTAAGCGTGTGTGCACCCGTCCCTGTGTACGTCTGCTTGCATGTTTCTGTTGTGTGTTTGTATGAGTGAGCATGTTCGTGTGTGTTGCTTGCGTCTGGGTGCATGTCTTTTCTGTGTGTGTGGGTGTGTGTGTGTGTGTGTGT
>JAOYMR010000001.1:11492057-11505815 GCA_025802075.1 Tenebrosternarchus preto | reverse complement strand
CTCTCTCTATCTCTCTCTCTCTCTCTCACACACACACACACACACACACACACACACACACACACACACACACACACCACACACACACACACACACATACTGACATACACATACACACCAGCTCTTCTACAGTCAGATCAATAAGCCTTGTCCAGGGGTATATATCAAGTTCTAGTGTTACCATGGTGATGTTAGTGCTGTGATGTCACTGCATTAATTGCGTCATTTTATTTGGGTTAATGATGTCTCACCTGAGAGAATGATATAATTAAAGCCATGTTTTTTTTTTCCAAATCTTCTAGACATTAGAAATTACATCACTAAAGCCCAAGCCTGAGTGATCTATAAGTCATCAGTCTCCCACACTGATAGCACTGGGTTGTGTAATAATGTTCCTATACCACACTGTTAATATATGAAGAGAACCTTCCCACCTCACAGAGGTCTCATGAGGAACTTACACCAACAGTGACATGATATTACATATGAATATTGTGCTGCATATAAACTAAATGGATGAAGTCAAAGTGATGTCACAACTATGGATAATGCACAACATGATGTCACTTGACGAGATGTCATAAAGCCAAATATTACTTTTATTAGCCATTGATGTAATTAGATACATGGATGTTACTGGGTGGTTGGTGCTCCTAACTCTTGTTTTGCGCTGTGAACGCTAGTGCCAGTAATGATGTATTAGTGTAATAACTATGTCACAACTGGAATGAATGTGTTCCGAACTCCTTAGAGTCTCCATCACCATGGTAACACAGAGTCACCCAGAGACTTAGATGATCGCTTTACTCTGAATCTGTGTGTGTGATATAAACATACACACAGACACAGACACACTATGTATGTTGGTATTATCATCAATCAGTATTGTTTATGTTTTTTGTTTATCTCTCTTTATCTGTCTCCTTCTCCTGCTGTGTAATTCTCATGTTCTATATCTGTCCTCTCTCTCTCTCTCTCTCTCTCTCTCTCTCTCTCTCTCTCTCTCTCTCTCTCTCTCTCTCTGGTCATCACTTGTGTTGCATGATTACATAAAGAAGCAGATGTTCTCTAAGAACATAGAATACCACTTTATTTTCCAAGGAATTTGTTTAGTTCCTTGTCTCTGTATATAAGTGTGTGTGTGTGTGTGTGTGTGTGTGTGTACACATGCATCTAAATGTGTTTAGTTATCACATTCAGTGTCTCTGTATATAGGTGTGTGTGTGTGCGTGTGTTTGTATACATGCATCTAAATGTGTTTAGTTATCACATTCAGTGTCTCTGTATATAGGTGTGTGTGTGTGCGTGTGTGTGTGTATACATGCATCTAAATGTGTTTAGTTATCACATTGTGTCTCTGTATGTAGGTGTGTGTGTGTGTGTGTGTGTGTGTGTGTGTGTGTACGCATACATCTATATGTGTTTGAGGGACACATGGAAAATCTAGACACTAAAATATGGAATTTCAAAGAGGAGTTAAAAAAGCTCCAAATTCCATTCTTCTTCTTCTTCAGTAAAAACAAAAGGACAGGCTGATGGGGTAAAGGCTGGGGTTATGGGTTGGATTTGAGAGGCACAAGAAATCAGCCACCAATGGCAGGCCGAGCACTGATCTGTATAAATGCAGGCTGGTTCAATCGCACGTAAGCACAACCGGACATGTGTTAGCGATCAGCTCCACGTGGTGGGCGTGCCATCCCGCCGCACGCCTCAGCTGCTGCACAGCGTGAAAGACAGCACTTCCATCTTAACTACTAGCTATTAAGACATTTTTTTTTTCCCATTTCAACATAATGTTGAACATTAATTTTGCATGACGGCATTAACTCCGGGACACATTACTACAGGTGACCAGTCAGCCTAATCGCAAGTTTGGGTTTTCGAAGTGAAAAAAAGTTCGTTTGGAATTTAGCACATTAAAATTGCATCGGAGCTCATTTTTTGGATTTTAAATATTAAATGTGCGGAATTTAGATATTAAATGTGCAGAACATGCAGCAATTGAAAAAAATTGCTGACCAAATCATCGGCTTCTTCATGTGAGCTCTGACTTATCTCTCCCTCTCACTCCCACGCTTTAATTCTTTCTGTCTCTCATATCTTCGTCTCATTCTTGATGTTTCTTTTCTCTTGGTCTCTCTTTTTTGCTCTCACTTCTTACGAACCTATATGTGTGTGTGTGTGTGTACCAGCTTCACCAGTGTTGGAGACTAGTTTAAGACAAGATATAAAGAGGAGGGGCTTTGCATCTTACAGATAATTCAGTTTGACTGCATTAATGTGAGGAGAAAGGAGACAGGGTTGGGAGATGGGAATCAGCCAAAGCTGGGGTCACCATAATATTTAATCAAGCTTCCCACCTGGAGGAGAGAGAGAGAGAGAGAGAGAGAAGTCAAATTTCTGCTCTGTGCAATGGTCTGCTACTGCTATTCCCCACAGATCTGGGGCTACAGCTGAACCCAGACCTGCTGGAGCTGTACTGTCAGACCCACACCCTGGCAACAAAACTGAAGATACTTCATACTTCATACTACTAGGATTTAATACACAGCAGGCAGTGAACTGAGAGAGAAAGCATACACAGGATTGTATGCAGTTCAATGCCAATTCAAATACCAATTCAAATAGTAATTCAAATTTGGCTCTGATGATTTCACTCAGTTAAAGAACCAATTCTGTTATATAGTAATGATGTGTGGAGTCCACTCTCAAATAGCATTTGACCAGTGGAACAAACACACATATGAAAATGAACCTGCAAATGCACAGCAAAACAATAAATAACGCATGCAAAGCTAAAGTAGAAATTCAATAAAGTAGAAACTATTGAATACTACATTTTAACAACAGTGACCCCCACTCTTACTACCACAAACTCCTGCAATGCCAAGAGCTGAACTGCAAACAGATTCCCCTCACACAGCTGGTTCTGACACTGTGTTCAATAACGAACACTAACGCTGTTCTATGTCAGAATCGGCCTGAAATACAATCAATCAGACTAAACCAAAGCATAACACTTCAGAAACAAGACTACATCACCTATTGGAACAGAAAAACCCAAACACATAGCGAAATACAGTGCAGTCTGGGACCTAAAACAACAACCTGTTCACAGTGACTGATATGAAACACAGATCCACACTGACAAAGTCCAGACTCAGTGAGTACAGCCTGGCCATCTAGACCAGCTGATATGAGATATTTTGGCTGCCCAGAGAGCAGAGACTCTGCCAGCAGTGCAACTGTGATACTGTAGAAACACAGTTGCACTTTCTCAATTAATGCAAAAAATTGGACCAAATACACCTAATACCAACGTACGGTACGCTGCCAAACCGCCCGTCCTATTAGGAGAAATGAAAGAAAAAAAAAACTTTATCCACACTTTAGATGGATGATTTATATCTCCTTTCACAACATGACAGACAGTGCATAGCCCCGCCCCCTCCTTCCAGTGAAAACAAACAAACAAATAAACACACACACATTTGTGCTGTAAACAGGTCTATTTATAATTTTTTCCTCTTCTAATTATTAGTTTTCATTGTTGTTACTTTCCTCCTTTTGTTTATTTATACATATTTCTTATTGTTCTTAATGGCCTTAATATTGCAGTGGTTCGCTCATCTTCCTATAGTACTGCTTTAGCAATACTGAATGAACATGGTCTTGCCAGTAAAGCTTTACTGATCTGAACTGAGAAACAGACAGGAACAGGCAGAGAAACAGAAGTTTAACCTACTGAGAGCAGTTTCAGGGGTAAGAACACTCTGCTCACGTCTAATGGCAGGCAAGACAAAAGGGTGATTGACAGATACAGGAGATGGAGACAAAGGGCTTAATAGAGAGAGAGAGAGACTGCATCTTCACTGCAGGAGAGATACGTCTCACTGATAAAGACCCCAAAGTGATACAGGGAGATTCTGAAGTGAGATAGAGGGGGGAGGGGAATGGAGTTTAGAGGGCAGATATGAGAACTATTGCATCTGGATCAGGAGAGAAAAAGAGAGAGGGAGGAGAGAGAGAGAGAGAGAGAGAGAGAGAGAGAGAGAGAATAAAAGGAGTGCTCTCAGAAGTTTGTTTCCACTTTGTTGTCAGCACTTTGGAAGTCACAAAAACTGCTGAGGAGTGTGTGTGTGTGTGTGTGTGTGTGTGCTTATGTATGTGTGTGTGTGTGTGTGTGTGTGCTCTGTGTGTGGGCATGTTCATGTGCATGTGTGTTCACGTGTGCCCACGTGCGTAGCGACAGCGCGTGTTCAGACATGCGCCGAAAGCGTAAGTGAGGAGGGAGGAGCACAGCATCCTGGGTAATGAGCGTGCGTGTGCGTTTGGACAGGAGCGGTGAGGGCGTCCAGCATATTCCCCATCCTCAGCGTGACTCTGCTCTTCATGGGAGGCCTGTGCATCGCCGCCAGCGAGTTTTACAAGTCACGGCACAACATCATCCTCAGTTCAGGCATATTCTTCGTGTCCGCAGGTGAGCAAGCACCGTGTGTGTGTGTGTGTGTGTGTGTGTGTGTGTGTGTGTGTGAGCTAAGCTTGCGATTCGCAGCCAGTACATCCCCATTTCCCTTTAGCCATGTCTCATCGTTTCAGCTTGTTTTGGAATATCAAACACCGCCCGTCTTTTGTCTCCAAATGCGCCTAGACACGTCCAACGGTGATGGTCACAGCTCACCGTTCGCCTAGAGTGTGACCGGAACAGTTCCGGTGTTCCGATGGAGTCCACTCAGGCCTGGGATATCCCAAACGTGGCCTCTCAGTAGGGCAGGAGGCTTTGGAATCTGAGCTAGCGCACAAACACACACACACACACACACACACAGGACTTCTCTTAGGCATGTGTTCTTCACAGAGACTGTCAAAAGTACAAGTCTGTTGGTTCTTTTCTCCTGCTGGGGTTGAGCTTTTTTAAAAAGGCACACTTGACATGGTTTTCTTTTGCTTATCCACCACCATGGCTTCAGTTACCTGCAAGATCCACTACAGTACAAAATGTACAAAATGTGATACAGTAAACATACTGAACAAGTTAATGCTGGATAATGGGAGATGTAAAATGGGCAAATCACATTTAGACAGTCAAACATTTTACTGTTCTTTGTTTGATCTATGGTTTATTAATGGGTGCGTGTATCAGTGGTCTGGAGCCTGGGGTGTTAATGTATTACACTTGAGGTTAGCTCACTCACAACATTCCAGTCTGTGAAAATGTGTGAGTTGCTGTTGAGAACGGGTGTCTTCCCGGGTCATTTAGAGATTGTGCAGCTTGCAGGTTTCTGCTAGGTTTCCCATGCAAATTCAGCTAAATCTTCAAGTTGAAGATCAGACCAACTTATTCTGTCTCATAAAGGTTTATGACTGTCCCCTTTACCACAGTCGTATAAACATCATATCTTATAGTCTGAAAAGCAAATGATCACCAAGTTCAGTTTTACTCTGCTTAAATGGGGGCTTCATTTTTCTGGTCTAATTCGAAGGACACCAGGACAGCTGCCAGGTGCAAGATCCGACTGCCTTGGGCTCCATGTGGGTTCAAACCTGTAACACTCTGGTTGTTTCTAAGACTTAATGACTGAACCAACCACCACGTAGACAACAGCCTTAATTAAGAACTGAGGACCATCTCAGAAGACCTTCTCAGAATCATCGATGTCACTGATCTGGAGTTTGACCATTGTCTCCTAAACTAAAACCAATACCTTTGGTTCTTCTGTCCATTTACTGGCTGTGGTTTGTGTCTACAGGAAACCACTGCTATTCACAGCAGGAGGCGCCCTTAAGTCTTAAGTGGTTCCATCAGCTTGGGGCTCCACCACACCAGTTTTTTTTTTTACTTCAGTGTAGACCAATGCCTGTATTTATTGGATTTATTGGGATGGAGGCTTCATAAATGCATGGTTAGTTTTTGTTAGCAAGTTGTTAGCAGGCCCCCGATTACTTGATCCTGTCAATTTTGAATCTGAACCACCATATTCGTTCTCTCTCTATCTATCTCTCTATCTCTGTCTTTCTCTCTCTCTCTCTCTCTCTCTCTCTCTCTCTCTCTCTCTCTCTAACTCTCTATCTCTAGGCTTGAGCAACATCATTGGCATGATAGTGTACATATCAGCGAACGCTGGCGACCCCACCAAGAGCGACTCCAAGAAGAACAGCTACTCTTACGGGTGGAGTTTTTACTTCGGCGCCCTGTCCTTCATCATGGCCGAGATGGTGGGTGTCCTCGCTGTGCACATGTTCATCGACCGTCACCGCGAGCTACGGGTTGCCGGTGCACGGGCTGGCCGGGGCATCGCTACGGGCAACGCCGACTACCTGCAGGGCTCGGCCATCACACGCATTCCCAGCTACCGGTACCGGTACAGGCGACGTTCACGCTCCTCAAGCCGCTCGACGGACCCGTCACAGTCTCGAGACACCTCGCCAGTGGGCCTGAAAGGCTTCGGAGCACTCCCATCCACCGACATCTCCATGTACACTCTGGGTCGTGGTGGGGACACTCTTAAAACCTCACACGGCACGCCGACGGCCACCTACAACTCGGAGAGGGACCATAACTTCCTGCAGGTGCACAACTGCATCCCGAAGGACGCGAAGGACTCGCACAGCAACGCCGCCAACCGCCGCACCACGCCCGTATGAGCTCCGCGGAGACCCCTAGTGGCAGGGAGGGGGAAACTGACTGAACATGGGCGAGAGAGAGAGAGAGAGAGAGAGAGAGAGAGAGAGAGAGAAAGAGAGAGAGAAGGAGAGAGAGTGTACAAGTGAGTGAAAGAAAAAGAGAAACATAGTGAGAGAAAGGGAACTAAAGAACCAGTATGTAAGAGCTCTCTGAGTTGTGAGATATTTACAACAATGATGATTATGACAAGTTTCCATGTTGAAAAAAGTGAAAAAGTCCAAAAAAAGAGTTAAAGAAAATGCATGATTTTCCCATCTAACGTAATTTAACGAGTCCTAAACCATGTTTCTAAAGAAGTTAAGAGGAGTGAAAATGGGCAGAGAGAGAGAAAAAAAAGAGAGAGAGAGAGACAGTAAGCACGAAAGAGAGACACAGATGGAGAGAAGAAGAAGGATGTGGTGGTCGATGAACGTTGTGAGTTTTAAAAGGTTTCTATTTTTTCGACTCTCTTCTCGGTCTCCAGGGCGACACACGTCGCCAACCCTCCTCCCCGCCCACCTCTGTCTTTACTTCCTGTATGTATCCATCTCATCCTTTTGCGCATTAATACTGTGAAGCGTTGTGGCCGTGGTATGCCCAGGGCAAAAAAGACAAACTCATACCCCTGCCACAACTAAGTTAATATATGTATTAATTATATATGAATATATAAATATATATGTTAATAAACCACAGATAGACTTCCCTGACGCAAAGAGGACAAAAAAAAAGACTTAAAAATGCAAAACAAATCAAAAGTCAATAAAGTCGTCATGGAAACCCAAAAAGTGGGGAAAGGGTTTTATTGTGACTCAGCGGAACGATCGTACAGGAAGAGATCGTATAGGAAGCAGTAACGTTTTAGTAAACGTCCGCAGCACGCGTAACCTGTGGAGGAGTCTCAGAGTAACATCTGAACACTGGTGTAGGGGTCCTGCATGATGTAGCGGCTGGGCATCTGTAACAGTCAAATCAGTAATCAGTCAAATCTGAAACATTTTCAGTTGTAAGTTACATCAAAGTAGATGCTGGCCACCATAGGAACGACACCATTTTTTGTTTTTTAGAAACGTGACAAACAGTAACTTAAATATATATTTAATAAGGTAACTACACTATGTTTGGATACTATTTAACTGTATTTCTTCAGTTTTCTGTTTTAGTCAGAGAGCTGTGCCTAACTATAGTTTGCAAAGTTTTTGAAAACTAACCTCTTTTCTACCTGTCATGATGAATTCTGAGTTGGACAGACTGGATGTACATCATTTGCACTGAGCAAGTTTGACACAGTCATCACATCTGACTGTGTTCTACAGGTACTAGGTGTGGATCAGCTAGGAGTTTGTTTTAATATCCCTGCTCTGTCTTTATAAGAAACAGAAAGAAAGATTCATCTCAGCACATGCAGGTCTGCATCGATGTTGCAGCTTGTCTAGTGTCACTAGCAGTTCAGTAACAGAGATTTACCAAGTGGGCTGTTAGGCACTGTGTGTGTGTGTGTGTGTGTGTGTGTGTGTGTGTGTGTGTGTGTGTGCCCTCCTGGTTGATCATGTTGCCCTGCAGGGAGACATATCAAGAGCTTTGATCTACACAACAGGGAAGAGAGTGAGTGAAAGAGAGAGAAAGCGAGAGAAATAGAGGAAGAGAGGGACAGAGAGAGAGAGAGAGAGAGAGGGGGGGAGGAGTATAGAGAGGAAGGGAGAGATAGTGAAAAAGAAAGAAAGCAATAGAGAGAGAGATGGATGGAGATAGAGAGAGCGAGATATAGAGAGGGAGAGAGAGTGTGTGTTGCACACACTCAGCTTCCTTGTGGTCTAGCATATCAAAAGAGGCTAAATGCAAAGTGTAAAATTAGAAAACCTTCAGTCACTGTGTCTGGTAGGCCGCAAACAAAAACATAAATAGATATGAATAGTTTTCCCGTTAGACGATGAGGATATTCTGGACATGTGCCTTCTCAGAGGCCATGTGATCAGTGCACACCAAGTAGTCACAGATGTCTAGATGCCTTTGGTTTTATATGGAAGGAAACAGCTTCAGCTTCGCAAATTCACCCAGCGCAATGTGAACCAGGGCCCCACACTTTGATTGACAGTGTCCTTCGCCAATAACTTTTCAGTGACTCAACGCAGTGGCAGTCAATGTGTGAATGAAGGTCTGCTCTTGTTCAGTCCCTCCACCACCAGTGCTGGCAGGGCAGCCTCCTCAGGTCCCAAACTGACCAGAGATCAGTAGAGGCGCAAGGTCTCAGCATTCACCACGACGTGTGTCTCTACGGTCTCAAAGTCTCTACGGTCACTTATTACTTCTAAGCCTTTAATTGTTATACGATACGCAAAATAAATACATTTATATCAAGAAAAGAAATACATTTATATCAAGCCATCCAGCAGCGATGAAGAAGAGGCATGAGCCATCAGAATGACAGAAAGAATGATGGATTACCAAATGGTCCAGGCCCGCTAAAGGACAGCCTCTATGCATGTTCATTTGATTATGGGGAAGCTCTTGCACCCTCTGTTGGCCATTATGAGCACTGCATGCTCTAGGACCACAGAATTTGCTGTGTGTGTGTGTGTGTGTGTGTGTGTGTGTGGTGCGAGAAAGAGGACAGGTGCAGAATACTAATGGTCTTGTAATAGCGCACCAATGCAGCAGTACATGCTCTTCAAGAAGAAGAAGAGGAAGACGAGGAGAGGTGGCGAGGATGGGCTAAAGCAAGCAACCAGCATGGAGTGTGGAAGTCATCTCCACCGGCTCTGGTACTTCCGTACGAGATGCCTTACGCGGGTCGCATGAGGTTTCGTAAGAGTATAATAATACTCTTATACTCATGCAAGTTTATGTACTTATACAAACTCACTCACTCACATTTACACAAACAGGTTGGTTCCAGACCTGTAGTGAGGTCTCTGGTCCAAGTCTAATCACAGGTGAGCAGAGCCTGGTGTTATGGGCACAGGGAGCTCCTCACCTCACACCAGCAATTAATTGTCTCTGTGTGTGTGCGTGTGTGTGTGATTAGCCTTCCTAAGTTTATGAATCTGTGAGTGTGAGTGAATGTGCTAAAGTTGGCTGTATAAGGCTACAGTGGGCCAGACCCAGCCCAGAAATGCCACACACACACACACACACACACACACACTCATACTACTCTACCGCAGCAGGGCTCTTGGCTGCCACTACAATACACCATTACAGCACACCACTACAGCACAGCATGGAGCTATCACACACACACACACACACACAATAAGCAACACAAAGGGAAAGGAAGCATGTATACATGGAAAAAAACAGCAAAAAAATAATAATTTTAATAAATAAATTGTAACAGTTCAGTGCATTTTTTCTTGCAGGAACAGTAATGATATCAGGGTTGAATTTAGTCCAATTCAAGATTTTGAAAACAGCTCCACTTCACTATTAGAGAATCATGTTTGTCTTCTGAAGGTCTGTTCTGGTAATTAATCAAAGAACAGCCTGCCAGTCAACTTCAGCGATTCACCGTCCGGGGTTTTAACCCCGGTCTGTCGTGAAGAGAAGTGTTGTTGAATAAGCACAGATTTAACAACAGCTTTTATTAGTCCTTTTATCGGTTTAATTCAAACTAAAAGAAATATACACTGAATAACCTGCCACATTACTGCAAAATTAAAATCCCAGTCATTCTCCATTTGGTTAATATGGTGGGAATGTATTTTAGATTGCTTGGGTCTGAGGATGTTGGATGGGTCTTATAATCTTGGCGCTTACCACCAGGGAGAGGGCGGCATTAATACAGTGTGTGAAAATTAGATTATGCTGCCATAGATGTGCTCTGAAGCACACACACACACACACACACACACACACACACACATCAAGGACATCAGCTTCAACTCTGCATGCGAGTGTTTCGCGACATTCGTTCCCTCGTGTAATTTGCCTCAGTGAGTGTGTGTCAGCACGACCCCTGGGAAGGCAGTGCACATGTCAGTCCCGCGCACGCGTCAGTCCCGCGCACGCGTCAGTCCCGCGCACGATTGAGCCCCTGTGCAGGGGTGGGAACAGATCTACAGGAGCACCAGGGATGCCCAGGAGTAGCACAGGAGCCAGAACAGGGTGAGCGGCAGCGTTCAGAACCGCACAAATGCTCCAGAGGAGGGGTGCGGTTACGGCCAGCCTCGAAAAACAGCCCCCTCCTCCTCCTCTACCACCACCACCACCACCCCACTGCATAGGAACAAAACATCAGAGAATTTATCGGGTGCTGTAAGGGGTCACTGAAGGTGGAAAGCATTGGGTGTGGGGGCTTGGCGTAGCAACGGTGGGGGGGGCTGCATTTGGAAGCACACATTTTCAAAATCCAGGCAGCAGCACAACGCAGAATAGTATTAAGTGTTTAATTTGCATGTGTATGTAGTGATGTGCAATAACATGGCAGCAGCTTTAGTTGAGAACAAAAACGATCTTCAAAAGCAGCGAGTTGATGAGGACTATTAACTGAGGCTCTGGACCATCTGCCTGCAGTCCTGGTACATGGTGTAGAAGGCTTGTGCTAAACTCAGGAAGGGAGCATCACAGTTCTCCATCTCCTTCTGCAACACACACACACACACACAGGGAAATATTACCATATGCAAACTGTAAAACCCAAACGGGTTTAAGCGTAATGGGAGAAGGCAGTAACGCAGTCTGGACCAGGGCCCACTCACGGCGGATGTCTCGCAGTACTCCAGGCCTTGGTCCCGCGCCCACTGTTCTGCCTCGGCCGACTCCACCTCCCTCCTCTGCGACAGGTCTGACTTGTTCCCCACCAGCACACCTGAGCACAAAAGCTCAGGTAAACCGGTGGCAAACAACTCCAGTCTTGTAGATCTTCTGCCTGGCACAGTTCCAACACAGCTGACTCTGCTATTGAAGCTATTGAAAGTCCTGATCAGTAGCATCAAATCTTTTAGATTAAGGTTGGAACCAGATTTTGTTGGAAGAAGATTCTCAGTTAACAGGTCTAAAAAGTGCCAAACATCATGTATTTGACAAATTAACATATTTATTCAAATTACCCTCACCGTGATTTAGTCATAGCCTATTTCCAGGGTGTTTATGTATTACAGTGGTCATAATCCTTCAAAGTGTAAAAAAAAAAAAGTAATTGAATATGTAGCAGAATAAGAGCAGGTTGCATGACTTAAAGACCTCCAACCTCACACAGACACAGTGGGTCACATGTACTGCACATGTGAAAAAGTGAGTGTGTGTGTGTGTGTGTGTGTGTGTGTGTGTGTGTGTCTCACCCGGTAGCTGTAGTCCATTAGCCTTGGCTCTGACTCTCTCTAGCCAATGGCTGCAGCTACTGAAGGAAGCCTGTCTGCTGATGTCAAAGACCACACACACCAGCGATGGCTGCCCCCACTAACACATGACCCCAGAAAATGTGCATGCACACACACACACACACACAAACACACACACACACACACACACAAACACATTCAGCAATTCCACACTGATGCTCAATTAAACCGATGGAGTTCTGAAAGTAACTAACTAACAGGTCTAGGGAATTCATTATTGCACAGAAAATGACTACACTACACTGTTCCCTCCCTAGACTCCACCTTTTTAGATAGATTTTAAATGACTAGTTCTTCTGGTACTCTTCCTGGGGACCCATTGCCCTACGCAATTTGGTGTTTTCCCTGTTATTCACCACAGTTAATTACCAAACCTTTCCTGAGCTCAATCAGGACTGCTGGAGAAAACTTGAAACAGTGTTCGACTGCGGGCCCTCTGGACACAGTGGTGGTTTCAGATCCATCACGCTCTGGAACTACACAACAGCTCAACACAATCACCGTTATAGAGAATACTGTATGAAAAATGTCTTGCCATGTTCTCGCAGGCCTCCACAAAGGTCTCCCGTCCTGCAGAGTCAAAAATGTACAGCTCCTGGAATAGTCGTACAGACACACACACACACACACACATACACAGTGAGAAAGAGAAAGAGCACCAATACTTGAAAGCTTTCTTGGATTACTACCGGACTGAAGATTCTGACATTTTTTACTGAAGTCATTAGGTGAGTGAGTGAGTGCTTCAGTGAGTGAGTGATGCCAGAGAATTTGGGAGCAAGAGGGAGTGAAAAAATGAGTGCATGCTTGCATGAATAAGTGTGTGTGTGAGTAAGTGAGTAAGTATATTAGTTTACACATGAGTGACTCAATGAGTGAGTGTGTGCGCGGTCAGAGAGGTTGTGTGAGCTCACCACAGTGTCGCTGGTTCCTGGAATGCTCACTGACTTCACCAGCAACTCCACACCTGCCGTCTACAAAACAAACACACATCAACACTCACACACATCGGGTGGTGTAACCCCTGCTAAAATGACCATCATTTTCACATTTGTTATAGCATTTGGAATAATTTCCTTTATTCACATCCACTGTTACCATCTGATATCAACATCACATCACAGCAAATTTTTTTGACTGCCAAGACTGAAAGTCATGAGATTTTTTGGAATGCCTGAGGGCCATTACGTTGTACCGATCTGCTTCCAAAGGACAGGACCATTCTGTTCCTTTTGACGTGCTGCGCAC
The DNA here is from genome assembly GCA_025802075.1 of Tenebrosternarchus preto. Classification (NCBI taxonomy): domain Eukaryota; kingdom Metazoa; phylum Chordata; class Actinopteri; order Gymnotiformes; family Apteronotidae; genus Tenebrosternarchus; species Tenebrosternarchus preto. Next base: position 11,492,564 of record JAOYMR010000001.1, on the reverse strand, counting down.
CAGGTACACCAGGACTTCCGATCAGACGTTCAACATATCCGGGGGCGAGAGAGCGAGTGCGATCTTCGGAGAACGTAACGGCTGGCGGGCTGCTGCTGATGTTCTGCTTCCACGCACACACCTGCTCCTGAATGCTAGCGAGAGCTCATTACTGGTAAACAAGACTCGGGCCAGTTCCGCTAACAAGTCCGCTGACATTTTACATGAATGCCATCATTTCAACCGTGCCCTTCGGCTGCCGGCCCACACGCCGCCGTCTGCCAATCAAATGCAACGTTCTTTAGTGATCTTCAATGCACATATCATACATATATAAACTCTCCCTTGCTTTCCGCCATGACCAATAGACTGAAATACTTGTCAGGCAGGGCACACTAGCGTTGCACCGAAGCCTGCAATTCTCTCTACTACCACTAGTAGTGCTCGTACCCGGGGGGGGGGGGGGGGGGGGGGGGGGGGGGGGGGGGGGGGGGGGGGGGGGGGGGGGGGGGGGGGGCGGGGGGGGGG
>JAOYMR010000001.1:11458598-11481285 GCA_025802075.1 Tenebrosternarchus preto | reverse complement strand
TGTGTGTGTGTGTGTGTGTGTGTGTGTGTGTGTGTGTGTGTGTGTGTGTGTGTGTGTGTGTGTGTGTGCGTGCGTGTGTGTGTGTGTGTGCGTGCGTGCGTAGGGTTCTGTTGTAAGCTTTTGGCCAAGAAGCACTGGTACTCCTGACATCAAGAATACAGGAGCACACAGAAACCTTTGCAAGCACCAACTTGATGTGCCTTTTTCTTCACAGTGCACAAAGATGACAATGATTTCTGTAGACTATAATGACAACTGAATCCACTTGGGCGAATACAGTCATTAACCAGCATTCACTCAACATCATTTTGATTCAACATCTAGGACTGTTACACATACACACATCATTAGTATAGTAGCTTTGTAGTAGAACTTCTTTTTTTCTGTTAAATTAATGTGTAGTTTCTATCTCAATGGTCACTCAGTCCAGTTTAGTCGCTAGCGCATAAATTAAACTAGTGTTATTCGGTTTTCTTTCAAATATTAGCTAATGTTACATCAGTCTTTAGCTCATGTCTGCCAAATGCCATAAATGTGAATGTAATGTCTTTAGCTAGTCAATCTACACATTAGGTTAGCTAGCTAGCTAACATACAGCAGTTCACGTTATTTAGCTAGCGTTCTTTAGTCAACAGGTGTTTAGATACATTGTTTTCCCTCAGCGTTTTACTCGCTCTATAGAATCTTGGTGTGTGGGTGTGAGTGGCGTCTGCACATTTGTGCCGTGTGTGTGTAGTGTGTCTCTGTGTGTGTGTGTATGTGTCTTATGCCTGTGTAGTCGAGTGTGGGTGGGGGGTGTGTGTATTTTTGTAGTCTGCTATCCACTTTGGTTGGCTGCCACACTAAGCTCTTCTAGATGACATTACCTGTCCAAAACTCCAATTTCCTGTTGTCTGGCAGACATAGCCAGGAAGAGGATGATGTGGCTTTTCCTTCAGATCCCTGTCCTTCACATGTGGAAAGTGTTTTTCATTTAGCTTCCCTCGAGCATAACCACAGACAAACAAAGCCAGTGCCCAACAACAAAGGATTTAGAATGTAATCAGGTGGCTTATTGTAATTTCATGGCGCAAATTTATTGCCCAAACCTCACTGGAGTGTGTATTATGTTTATCTGACTCCAATGTCATGTGTCGATGGTTAGTGCGGCCAAGAGTAAGCCAATCATATCGGAGCCTGAGATCCACGGTGGACAGTCATTGGACGGAGTGACGGGCTTCCTGTTGCTGATGTCGGAAGGGCTTATCAAAGCTCTTGAGGCTGCCCACAGCCCTGAGCAGGCCAATCAGGTATATTCTCACTTGTCAGTTATTTCCACTTAGCTAAAAAAAAATTTAATTAATGACATTTAATTAGTGCATTAAATAACTGAGTTAATTAATACGTTAAATATTTATAGACTACATATAATTTTTGTTATTAATTTAACATTTGTGTCTGGGTTGTATAAAGGTTGCCGTTCTTGCTAGTAGTTGCTATAGAAACAACATGATATTAGAATGCTAGTCTCTGGAGCAGAGGTTTTGGGTTTGTCACACTCTTAAAATAACATTTCTGTTCAGACTACATTTTCCACAATTCCCTGTTTCAGGACATGGTTGCCATGGTGGCGGCCGAGTTGGCCCAGCAGAGTAGCTTGGAGGCCGTGGCCCAGTCAGTGGTGGAGCGTGTGAAGCGCCTCCACCACGACGCCTACGCCAGTGGGAGGCAAAGATCTCCACAGTGTTCCCGCCATGAGGACATGACTCTCCTCATCCGCACCATTAACTACCCCCTCTCAGATGGCTTGCTCACACCGACCCAGGGTAACGCTCTACACTCTTCTCTCTCTCTCTCTCTCTCTCTCTCTCTCTCTCTCTCTGTCTCTCTCACTCCCTCCTTCTCTCTTGCTTTTTCACATTCTAGCTGTTTGTGGTACTGTATTTGTGAGTTTCTTATTGTGTGCGTCTGTTTTGTGTGTGTGTGTGTGTGTGTGTGTGTGTGTGTGAGCGCATGCACATGCTCACGATCTTCTCAAAAACAATAGTATTCACTTGTCTCTGTTCCACTAACAGTGGTCTAATCTTTCAGTATGGAGTATGATACCACATTCATACCGATTTTATGTTGTGAAAGAGTGGAGATGAGCCTGTCAGAGCACCAAAACCATATTTATTTAACATCTCTCCCTCTCTCCTCTGTGCCTCCTCTCTCTCTCCAACCCCAACCCTTTCAGGTGGACGTATCTACCCAGTCTCTGTACCCTACTCCAACAGTCAGAGTACCAGTAAGACCAGTGTGACACTCTCCCTGGTCATGCCCTCCCAGGGTACACTCACCAATGGGACCAGCACTGCCTCCACTCTGGAGGGAGGAACCCCCACATCAGGGTATGGTTCATTGCATCTCAGCAGATGCTTTGGTGGTGGTATAAATCATTTTTCGTGTGTTAACCTTGCATTCTGTAGGTTATTGACTGATTTTCTCCTTTAAGTTCCCAAATCTTAAGCTTTGTGATTTACTGCATGTTCTGCCTTAGTAACTGCATTTGAGGCTGTGAAGTTATGAGCAAGAGGAATGACAGACGGTTCTTTGGAGATAAAGAGATTAAGGGTGGTGGTAATATTTCATACGTACAGCGATACATAGAGTGCCAGAATGAAGGTTATATCAGCTGTTCCCTATTTTCAACTGTCTGCCTGTAATGTCATGCTGAATCTACAATGTCATCCAACACTTAAGTACCACTGAGTGTACTTTTATTTTCTTGCGTTAAAGACCCATTTGCAGCTCTTCTGAGAAATTAGGTTGTTTTTTTTTTGTTGATATCGTTAATTTCAGGTTTTAGGTCCCTGCCCTTAAAAATATTTCTGCAGTGTCCGTTGTAAATTAAGAGTGTTTGATGATGTGTCACTCCAGCATTGCCTCATCTGTGCATGTTCATTTGTTATTAGTTCAAATGCAGTCATTCCAAAAGAAAAGCTTTGTGCGATGGTTACTTGTACAAAGACAAAGTTGAACAGACTTGGTTAAGTAATGAATACATCATTTCAGCATAGTAATGAATACATCATACAGCATAAATCAGTTGCTCATATTTGGGTCACATTACCCTCACATTGCAAGTAACTGGCACGTTTATCAGTAGTTAATAACAGTTAAATAACGCATGGCACCTCCACCCTGGACCCTTTCACCCATCCTTATCTCCAAACATGCTCTGTAGCCTGCTTGGCCCTCTCGGCACTCCAGCCTTGGATGTAGACATTTTAAAGCCAGTCAGTGAAGTCCTCGTCCTTGTGTATCTCCCTGTCCTCCTCCACCCACAGGCAGAGCCCTACAGTCACGCTACAGTCCACCAACACGCAGACGCAGAGCTCCAGCTCCAGCTCGGGCGACGGCAGCCTCTTCCACCGGCGGGGCAGCCAGGCGGCTCAGCCGGACGAGACTGGTCGCGTGCCACCCTACGTCGACTTCACCCACTTCTACCGACTGTGGGGGGCGGAGCACAGTGACAGCCAGGCCGCACATGGCGGCCTGGGGCCCCAGTGAGGGGAGGGGCCTGGAAGAAGGTGCAGAAGACGGGGAGAAGAGGGTGTGTCCTGCAAACGGACTCTAGCGGTTTGAAACGGTACAGCCTGGAGCGGAAGCTAAGATTGTAACGATGAGATGGGGGTATTCTGTTCCATTGTATGCTGATCTGCAAACATGCTGTTTTGTGTAAGGTCTTTATTGAAGCTGTTGGGTGTGGTGATATTGATTTCCAGGTACGCTGTTCCAGGAGTCACAGTGACTGCTTTCTCCTATTGGTGAAGGACCACTGTTCACATACAAGTCACATCTTTGGGCGGCTAAATGCAAAAGCATTGTCTGAAATGGCCTGACACCTCCTTTTTAATACTCTGTTTTTGAATACCAACACGCAACCATGCCGGTCAGAGCCAACTTGATCCTAGTCCACTAAATACAATAATGAAACCTGCAGTGAATAGTGTGCAAATAGTGGGAATGGTGACTCCTTACTGGTGGGAAAGTAACACATTTCTGAGAAAGCCTTGGTGGGTGGAGCCTAAAACCAGGGTTCACAAAACATGGACACGTAATCGAGTTTCTGTGCGTGTGCATGCGTGCGTGCCGAGCGCTATGAGCTGATATTTGAGTGTTTGAGCTTCACACATACCTTTGCTGGGGGGCTGTTTGGTAATATCTCACTGGTCTATACAGCATGTTGGTGTGACTTAGCAACTTTGTTTAAGTGATAAAAAAAAAAGGGAGGTTTTCACTCGTGTTGAAGCAGTAGCATTTCTCAAGGGACCTGTTTGCTAGAATTAAGATTCAAAAACATGCTTTAACCAGTCTCAAGTGACACTGTTATTATTCAGTATCAAGTTGTCATCTAGTAATTATTATGACCAATATTATTTTGTGGTAGCTGCCTCTCGTGACTTGAGAGCATTTTCAAATACATCATTACTTTCCTTTTCATAACAAATACCATATAATGTTAATGCCCCATCCCACCCAATCCCCTCCCCCCTCCAAATACTCCCAGAGAGGCTGGAGAGAGATGGAGATGGCTCTGCTGCAAACGTTCTACGACTTCTACTTGTTTTAGACAGGGAAGGGAGAAGCTTTACAATTGTGAAAATTTGTGTGATTTTTCTTTTATATATGTATATATATATATATGTGTGTGTGTGTGTGTGTGTGTGTGTGTGTGTGTGTGTGTCCTCTCTGTATTACTGGGTTTCTAGTGCCTTGCTGAAATAAACTATAGAAACTGTGAATTGGGGGTTGTGAAGATGTCTTTGCTAGAATGCTACAAAAAGGCGATTATGAGAATTGCTCCACCTGTTGTCAAATGTCAGAAGTGGGTAAATGCTGGTTGGTTGTTGATGGTGCTCATGACGCTGATGGTTTATTTAGTTGTAAAAGCTTACCTCGATATTTGTGTATGGTAACGCTTTGTTAAGGTTGTGCTTGGGGCCGATTTGACTTATGCTTTTCATATATACAGTATACAGTATTATTACACACATACATACATACACATTGAGCCAGGTCTTAATGTTTACTGTACCTTACAGTGGAAGGTCGGCATCTAAGGGTAGTCACTAGTCACAAGAGAACAGACAGGAAAACTTGCCACTGCTTTTTGAACCTCTCGCTAGGGGAAAATGGAAGTATGCATTTCACTTAAGACGTCACGAATCCGATTGACTCGACTCAGGTGAGTCGTGCAATTCGCAATAATAAATGATATTAAGGAGTACTCATTGTGCGGACTAGGGTGGGTAATACTACAGGATCGTAAAATGTAATAGAACTTTATTCTAAATGCACTTGTCTAAAATACATGCAGTTGTGGGTGAATCGCCAAATGGATTGGAAACAGTTCTATCAGTGTGCAACAACATCATTGCTCGTTTAGGTTAAACATCAGTAATACTCCAAGCACCACTACCTGTGTGGTCTAATAAATCATGGACATCGAAGACGTTAGTATGGCTAAAAAAGTACAATGTAGACGTGGGATGCGTGTAATTCCTTCGTGCCTTTTTGCAACTTGTTCAACCGCTTACGTTTGCTTACTTCCTTTGGAGGGTACTTTTTACCCTCTGCGCCAAAAAACGAAACAGATATTTTGTTGTTTACTCTTCACTGAAGAAAAGAAGTTACATTAATTAGTAAATTTCATTAGCTAACAATTCTGTTCTACATAAGCCTTCATACGGATACCAAGAGTAACCTACTCCAATGGTCAATTCAGGGAAAAAACTGTGTCCTTTTCGAATATGCCAATGTTTAATGTTTAGTTTTCCATAAAATGTAGACTTTGCGGCAGGCCAAGTCGACGGATACAGTAACGTGTAAGTAACCGGGTGGAACCGAAATTAGTCCTTTCTTTAGTTCTAGTAACCTACAGTCTTAGCGTACGTTTACTAATCAGTGCGAGCACTCGTGTCTGGCGCTTGCATCTCGCCACCGGTTGTCGCACTCGAATTGTTTACAGTTTTGTGATTTCTGCGCTCGGCGCCTTTCTGCTCACACCCTCCTCCCCCATTGCGCTCCCCCGCTTGGGTATGATAAGCAAGCAAACTGGGAGGAGCTGTTGTCTCGTGTGCTCCCCCCCACCTTCCTCTTCATATTCTTTCAAGGGAGAATGAAAATAACGGAGAGGGGTCTCGATTGTGAACTGCATGAGCGGAAAGGCGTCATTTTAGCCAGAATACGAGTCACAATCGGAGAGCCACGGGGTTGGCTGCCAGATAACGGGAAGAAACCGAAAAAAGAGGGGGCAGCCATAAAAGCGTCAAAATCGTTACAACAAGGGGACGAAAATAATATGCCTTTCTCCGCATCAGCACCACCAGGATGGATGTATCCTTCTCACCAATTTGCCAAGTAAACAACTCAAAGGACTGCGCTTTCGGTAAATGTTTAAAGGCAGGAGTCGTTCTCGTTTGCCGCTGTCGCTGAAACAAGCGACATCTCGCATTCGAACGCGCGCCAGCAGCCGACGGACGGACAACAGCTAGGCTCAGTGTCTCGGTTCGCTTGCTTTCACCGCTGGGGATCTCATTCGGTCGTGCACAACCGAAAGTATGCGGCTCGATTATAAGATTCTATGACGGTAACATGTTAGATACGAACAAAGACTTTGCCGCTGCAGAGCTGGGATGCCATTTACTTCTGTGATAAACTCCACGACCGGATCAGCGCCCTATCCGCAATGAAAATCTAGATATCCCGAAAACAGGCGATGGGTAAGTCGTTTTAATGGAGCTAGTGCACTGGGAGGGAGGATTCTGTCATTGCACTTGAGAGAGACTGCATCTTGGAGTGGGTGTGCTGGTTATATCCAAACTGGTTGAATTCAGTTCTCCCTGTGTTATGTGGAACGATTTGAAGGACTGGAGCACATAACAGAGCAATCATATTAGCATTTAAGGATACTGAGATTTTGACCATGTAGATTTTCGAGAATGTTTATTATTATTATTATTATTATTATTATCGTACGCACAGAAGATCAGTTTTGTCACTTGTAAATCTTTCATGGCTGTATGTTCATGTCGGCTTGCAATCAGTTATTGTAAATGTTCTAGATGATTCCAGGTTTCCCGAGGTCGGGCAGTACAATTTTCCATGTCCAGACAGATTTCTGACACGCTATGTAGTGCTACTCTATATATGCCCTGTACCTCCAGTGGGGGTAGAGACTACACTGCGAAAAGAGGTGACTGCCGTGGGACCATGTGACATTTTATGACACTTTCTGTTTCGACTTGTTAGCAACATTTTACTGTCCTTTTCAAAATATTCTTTCTATTTTAAAGAGTCTTTTTACTTTCCAAGGCTTGTTGTGAAATTAACAGACGCACACAACGCAAAACACATAGTTTTGCAAGGCTTGGTTCATTGTTCTCTGATCTTTGCCGTTAGTCTGAATTCCCCTGTATAGAATTGCAGTGGAGTAGGCCCAACTTAGCAACGAGAACGTCTCGATTTGAACTTGCTCTGAGGTGCAGTGTAGATGTGATCGGAGGGTGTGCTCAGAGCGTTTCAGCTCTCACCGAGGGTTAAAGTAAACAGCACTGCTTGGTATGAAGGCCAGGACGGTTCACTGCAAGGGCAGTACCTTGTAACGCTATCTCAGGTTAAAACATCCGTCCAGGCTGTGTTTAGTAACCGCACCATATTAGTTTGCCTGTTTGTGGGAGTCGTCGTACACCTGGAAAAGATATAAGGTTGTTTTTGATACCAGCCATGAGATAAACGCACATAACCAGCTTCCATGCTAATTTAAAATAATGATTTTCAGTCACTTTAATTAAGCAGGCCGCATGTTCTGTATTACAGTTTCTTAAAAACACAATTGAAATGTGCATAAATGTATCAAAGGTCTTTCTTAGTCGTTTACATTTTACTTCCTGAAACCTACTGGAAACGTTCCTCAGTGGCTTTTACATGTGCAGTATTTGCTAAGTATGAGCAGAAGCCGTTTTCCAATGGGCAGGTGCTGCAGCCCTGAAGACCGGTTGAGCAAAGTTCCTGAGGTTGGGCCCCTAACCCTATAACACAAGTATTGGCCAAGAACTGAATGACATTTTTGCTAATAGCACAAATGTGAACCGATCACAATGCGTCTAGTATTTACACCTTTTTCATGCAGTCAGGTGAAATCTGTATGTGATCCGATCACCAAAAATGGATGTTAATGTATGGTGTAAATAGGCTCTTGGAGCTTCAGTTCCTGACTGAATTATTGTAACCTAACATATGTTGAATGTAAAGAAATCAAATGTGAAACTGTTTGAGAAAGTTTAAGGTAGATATTCTAGTCAGACACAGAGCAGAATTCATTGTTAAAATGGTCCTTGGTTAAAGCTTCCAAATAACATTTAAGGCACGTGTCTCGAGCCACTGGAGTGGTTTACAGCTCTAGATAGTGTACCTTTTCAGAGCTGTGATATACCTGTGTCAACTCAATGATAACCCTGACAGTGTAAATCACTTAGGTTGCACTTTATCCTGTTATAATTTTGAGCGTGTTCTGTGGCCTCAACCATTACGTGGGTGATCATTTTAACTATATATGCTACCTCACTCTGAAATTGTGGTGAGCTGCTTTCCAACCAGTACCTGTGAGTGCAGAATTTGGGTAACTAAGGTTCGGTTCAAAATGGCCCCCTCAAATGTGTCATTAACTACCTCTGACCGCTGAAAAGTCATCATACTCTTTACCCGTCTGCCCCCAGCTCCAGACCCTGGTGCTGTGTTTGGCACAAGAGCGACTAGCGATTCTCCAACCTCTCTGATGTGATTTCTGTCAGTGACATGCCTTCTGGCAAAATCTCGCCCACGCCTTTTTCTCTCTATCTCTCCCGCTCCCTCATTCACTTTCCTCCTCCATTTTTTTCTTCGTTGCCCCCTAGGTATGTTCCCAGAGTCATAGTGCCTAACGCAAGAACGTCGTTCCCCCAGAAAGAAGTGACAGAGGGGAAGGGAAGGTAGAAAAAGTAAAAGGAGAGATTGGAGATACTCTACTGTGACAGGCTTGACTTTTCATTGATGGTGCCAGTGAGATCTTTGATGTCTCAGTGGTGTCTCAATGATGTCTCAAAGTACAATGTCACTGAAACCTCACACCTCACCAGACAGCCATGCACATGCACACGCTTAACAAGCTCTGCTCTGCCTCTGTGTCTGAAAATGATAAGACTACTTTTGGAGCGTTGCCTTCCAGTACATCTTAACGGAATTGATTGTCATATGCAGGATGAAACTGTTCCTAGATCAGTGTGTTACATACAGCTCTCTGCTCTGTTAAACTCCGAGTGTTTGTGCGCAGGGAGAGTCTAGGATGGCAAGTTTAATAATAACTTCAATAACTCCTAAAAGAAGGACGTATGGGTGATGGGGACATGACACAACACACAAAATTAAAACCATAACCTGTCAAAGTAGATGACAGAGCTGACCAATATGATGTATAAATCTCTCATTTGAATTCATGTTTTACTCAGCAAACTTGGCACATATTTGAGTCTGGTGTAGTATTTGTGTCTGGAGTAGTATTTGAGGCTGGCGAAGTATTTGAGTCCAGCGTAGGGTCATATTCTTTGAAAGGAAAGGATGTGGTGACCAATGAGCTCTGAAGCCATTTTCCATATTGGTATATTCACACCATTGCAAACATCCGAACTCATTATCTTGTAGAGACTTTCTTTGGTTAGCTGATAGGTGAGGCAGAGGGTGATCTGGTAAACTGATGAAAGTAACCCAGAGACACACTAAAACAATACTGATCATTGGAAAGCGATTACCAGTCCACTCCAGAAGTATTACAGATACGGATCCGAGGAACTGTACAGTCCGGCTCAAAACCGGACATCCTGCTACCCAGGGCAAATCTCTTCTGTTGGAAGTACTGTTTGAGAGCAAGCAGGTGCACTGGGTCATGGAGAAGCCGTTTTTGATTAACCGTACGATCTTCCCTGTCTTAACTCTGTGGCCAATGGGAGTCTGTGCTACAGATGGCACAGACTTCTAAGAGTTTCATTGAGCTGAGAGGAGATTTTCCCCCGCCAGACCAGCCTGGCTTAGAACACTGACGCAACTCGGCCGTTCTAGAAGTCTTTTATTAATTCCTGAACCCCTGGTTTCTCTGAACAAAGGCTAAACAGCCACGCTGTTGAAAAAGATCAAACGGTCCGATATGTTAGCAAGGTCGAAGTTATTTTAGCACACGCTGATTGAAACTTTGTTCCTTTATAATTTTTTTTTTCATCAACAGCATAAAACAAATGTAACATGTTAGTGTGCTTAACACGAAGCGAAAGGTCTTAATTTTTAATTAGTGTGTAAGGCAATTTGCGGTTGTAAAGTGAGGCCTGCTAGCATTCCTCTCTTGTTATCAATATTAGCAGTTTGGGTAACATGCTCCCTTGATGTGAAGATTAGTGTCTTGGATTTTGCCATCATTTACTTGGAATACAGAAATGAGGTCTGCATTATTCACCCTTAGCCTGTGTGTTTTGGTTACTTCTGTATTTTATGTAGTTGTTCCATTTTTTTTCTCCTTCAAGTGTTTGAGAGCGTGGTATTATTATTATCCAGGCTTTCCTGAAGTGATAGAACACCTCCGTCAGCTAAAGCTCAGCTCTGGTCTCCCTATTTAAGGCACCAGTGCCTTACACACTTTTGCATACACACACGCGCACACACACACACGCACACACAAACACTCTGTCATGAATCCAAGTGCAGGAGCCAGAATAGAAGCCTTGGCTCGCTAGCCTGCTGCCAGCACTGTGCCATCTCTCTACGTGCTGCCTTTTGTCCCATCAGTGTCACCTTACTGGACACACATAACCTGGGGAAAATGGCGCTGACCTGTTTTTGACCTCTGTGGATGTGTAGAGGGAGAGATGGATGATGGAACGTTCCATTTATGTCCTGACAGAGGGGTGATGTGTAAATACAAGCCGGGAGGAGAGGAGCGTACCAAAACAAAGCAATACTGCGAGGACAAAATGACATTGCGGGCGATTGAGTTTATCTGCTGTTCTCCTAGGTCCAAAACCTTCTAAAAGTGTGTTCTGTGATGGTTTAATCTCAAACGGAGTAAAACCTTTTTTCATACACACACACAGTTTTCCAGTAAGCCCCTCCAGTGTGTGCTCCTTTCTCTCATGTTTCCAAGTTCCTTTTGTCTAAATGCCCCCAACTATTTTCTGTCCAGATCAGTGGAGAGGCCCACAGAGTCTGTCTATTAGGATTTTCGTGGCTTTGTTTAGCTAAAAACAAACTGGCCTGTCCTTTCCTCTGTGTGTGTGCGTAGCTGTGTGTGCGTAGCTGTGTGTGCGTAGCTGTGTGTGCGTAGCTGTGTGTGCGGGTGCGTATAAGCACGTGCGCGAGAGACGCGGTCTTTTGCCTTAAACTGCAGTTCATGTCCGTGGATCCCGGCAGTTCAAAGCAGTCCAGAATCTGGGAATCCGGAGAGTAAATTCAGCGTGGATCTCGAGTTTGGCTCCGTCCTCCTGGCCGGCACACTTCAGTTCAGCTCCTCGGAGAGAGGGAGGGAGAAGGGGAGAGAGCGGGCAGCTGTATGGCACCCGTGCCAGGCAGCTGTCCACTGTGCTCAGGCGTGCCATAACGAAGGGCAAGGCCCGGAGGGGGGGTGGTGGTGGTGGTGGTATGGGGGTTTGCAGAGAGGACAGGAGTAACGAACATGGCGTTGGGATTCTCCACTTCTATACTGCCTGGGGGTTGAGATCTCACTCATTCACTCCCACATTCACAAAAGCTAGATCCCACTCAGTGGCCTGTCCTTGCTACCAAGTGAGAAGACCCAAACTATTTTTGTCAGTTTTGACCCAAAATAGACATTTTGCACTTGTCTGAACCCTCACAAATCAACCTGGAATTTCAACATTTCATCATAACTACATAAAACAGTGTAAAATATAGAGGTACTCAAAGTTCTCCAAAGGATAGCAACAATGTTTTTACCTCGGTCAGAGTCGCCACATTTGGGATCAATTTTCTTAAACATTCGAAAATGTTGCCCAGCCATCTGCAATTGCAGCTTCACTATGCAACTACGTCGAGCTTTGATTGATAGAACGTAACATTGCAAAGGAAAACAACGGTAAATTCCACCTCCCTATGCAGCTGTACATGTTTACAGTCCAATTTAAGTCTATATTCGGCCGAAACAACCGCTAGAACCGCTAACAGGTAACACCGTCCTTGTCAGGTGGTTTTGGACTGTGAAATTACACATTAATTTCACATCTTTCAGGTGGAAGGTATTTTAAAATGTAACTTCTGGAGATCTCCTCTTATCCAGTCTTCTGGTTGAGACTGCACAACACCTCCTCTTATCACCTCCTCAGGTTACCTCAGGTATATGATTAATGTACTCAACAGTAAAAAAAAAAAAAAAAAAACTAAACACTTTGCAGAATTTTGTTCCAACCACCTGATTTTGCTAATTAACAAAAACCAGGAGGTAAAATTAATACAGTGGGATCAGCAGGATGAAATAAAACCAAAATCAGCTTTTACTTTTTGAACCCGAAACATTTCCACCTCTGGTTATCCCAGTGAAGCCCTCAGTGTGAAGTAGCATTCTAACAAGTACAGAGAAGAGTAGACATGATTTCGCAGATGTGTTGTCTACCCATTTATTCATTGAACAAAGCAGTTTGAGTTTTGTCAGAACTTAACTGTGTCAAAAGCTACACTTTTGTACGAGCTTCCTGTTTTGACAGTCCAGTAGTCAGGAACTAAAAAAAATGGTTCAGGATATACAGAGAAGGCGCTGCTAAAACCATGCTGTCGGAGCTGATGGATTTTGTTCTGTTCGGTTCAAACCACAGGTCTGTTCCTTTAGAGAAACAAGTAAGCACTGTAAAGAGGAATATCAAATTAAAACCCCCCACACAGTTCTGCACTGACCAGCACACTGGACTCACTGTAGTGCTACTGAGCTGGACCTGTTAGAGCCAAGCTTGTGACAGGGCTGTGTTTGTCTGCAAATAATAGATCCATCAAGGTCAACACCCCCTCACATATTTGTGTGTGTTGGTGGGGGGGGGGGGCTCTTCCTGTGAGATATGTTATTTCAGACTGTCGCCAAAACTGCTTTTGTTTGGATCTCGGTTCACACTGTCTGTGCGCGAATGTATTTGCATGTTTGTGACTCAGCCTCGACTAGCTTAGAAGTTTGAATAAATTAGCTGTGTTTGCAGTCCCTGTGTGTTTCTATGTTGTGTTAAGGGGAAAGGGAGAAAATGAGTCACTTCATTTTGTAACTGCACAACATAGTTGGACTTTCTTGGTTGCTGTTTTTGTGTTGTGTTTTGTTGTTGTTGTTGTTGTTGTTTTTTCATTATTCAACCAGACAAGTCGAAACAAGCACACTTTTGGTTAGCCTTCTCAACCAGTTGTGTTTAAGCAGACATTGCAACCTTTATAAACACCTACAAGAAGAAAATTCCTCTTCACAATGAGGAATGAGGTTCTCAAAGTCATACCGGTGACTTCTGTAAGGCTTAAGTAACAGACTTAAGTAAGAGCACTTAACTAGAATGGAACTCTTGATAATGAACCTCCATACTGTCTGTTAACCATAGGGCAGACTGAAAGCACTTAACTAGGGATCACTGCAATTTAAAAAGCTAAAGTGATGTTCGCCTGTACATCTGCTAGCCACACTTTTTTTTTTTAATACCACGTAGCTTTTTTAATTACTATGTGTTTGAGCTGCTATAACTGCTTTTAACCCCTGGTGCAGGCATTTAGTGGGTGAATTCCTCAGCTCTTAGTCAGAACAAGCCTGGACGTCATACATTTCACAGACACCAAGATTCAGGTTACCCTCACCAGAAGAAGACAGTAAACCCAACTATGAAAACAATGGACCGGAAGTTTGAATTTTCCACAAACGTCCTCTCTTTGTCTAGGTTTCTGAAAATCCGAAAGTCCGTGAAGTCAAGAGTTGTTCATTGACCATAACAGGTGATTAAAGCCGAGTAAAGAGTGATTGTTTTTGATCTCAGTCAACACAATTTTGTGTCGGTTATGATTTGTTTGATCAAAGGCGGAATGTTTTTTTAAAAAATGTAAAAAGTAAACTAGACATTTGGCAATTGTGATTTATTGATGTAAAATTCTAAAGTTTGCACTTAGCTATTCCATCGCATTTGTATTGGCTTTGTTATTTTCCATGCATTACATCAGTAATGTGCACATTCTGTTTCTAATTACGCATGTTTGTACGCTTGTTTCTTATTGCTGGATACATGGATACATTTAAATACTGTTGTTAAACAGATTGGTGGCCTGCACGTGTGGGACGTGTCTTCGTAGGGCTTTTGAGTTCAGAATGCTGCTGTGTGTAACCAGCAGCTGACTGGTGCTCTGCTGCATGTTGGCTTTTCCATGCGTCCATGTGCGCGTGAGGCGGTCAAAACCCCGACACGACAGTATCACACACCAGCACCCACATCAGCTTCACTAATGACTCTTATCAGTAAGAATATCATGTGACTCATTCTTACTGGCAAATAACCTGCTACTACTGAAGTCCAGTACTCTCAGAAACAGTCGCACAGTGGAACAGCCCAGCGCTAGCGGCACCGAACTCCGTCCTTGCAGAAGACGATCGTTGTTGCTGATCAGTGTGGCTCTGTTTATGGATTTTCCTGCTTACTCCTTTGTCCAAGCCACTCCACAACGGTTGCTAGGAGGTGAACCTTAACGCAAATGTTGCCAGAAGAACTGATACATCACATATCGGCTCTTTTGGCAACAGTGTGTCAAGGAAGCCGCAGTAGTGTTAACTTTTCCTGCGCTGCCTCTGCCAGTCACTGTTGTACCTCTTGCGGCGGGAGAACTCTGGGTCCAGCAGCTCCCCTCTTCCCACTTAATCCATTTCAGGTCTGACACCATTGTAGCTTTGGCAGCAAAGAAGCTCTTGCTCATGAACATCACTTTAGCACACACGACAAACAGAGGCAAATAAAGTAAGGGAAACACCGGGGAGGGGTAACTAGATGACTAAACTACATCTTGACTAAACACAATAAAACTGGTCTGGACTAAATCAATCAAATATTTTCTTTAAAACCTCATTAAACATTAACTAGTTTACAAATACAGGGAGGCACACAGCATTATGGGAGTCCTAGCTTCTCCACCCTTCCCTTTCATGCCAAGCCATATATAAACACACACAGATAATATTCCAGTCCAGGTGAGTAAGATTCCAGGTGCAGTGTATTATATTAAAAGATGTGGAGATATAAAAATTTGCAGTACACTAGGGTGCTAGAGAAACAGGATATTTTCGGGCAAAGGCCCTCCATCTGCTCTGGTTAGATCAGGATGCAATTAGAAGCTGCGTGCAAAGCCAAACAGAGCTAACTGTGTGCCTCCACCCACTCTGACAGCTCTGATGTAGCATATCTGTAAGCGTGAACGTGTAGCCTGTGTGTATGTGTGTGCACCTTTTGGGCGACTTTTGCTGCAATCAGTGTATATTTGTGTGTGTATATGTATATATATATATATATATATATATAATATATATATGTTTGTTTGTTTGTTTTGTATGTGTATCTTTATTTTAAATTCAAGAATCACACCTAAAGGTTAGGAGCTGTGGTACTGCGTGTGGTAGTTATTTCTGCTTATCCCTGTTTATCATCATCTAAGAGTGTTTCTGTTGGCTGATTTGTGGTGCCAGATCTATTAGTACATCCTGACGCTTTTTCAGTTCTTCGTTAT
Source organism: Tenebrosternarchus preto (assembly GCA_025802075.1). Classification (NCBI taxonomy): domain Eukaryota; kingdom Metazoa; phylum Chordata; class Actinopteri; order Gymnotiformes; family Apteronotidae; genus Tenebrosternarchus; species Tenebrosternarchus preto. The sequence continues at coordinate 11,465,505 of JAOYMR010000001.1, read as the reverse complement.
GGAAAGTGATAGTGCTCCCGCTGTGGGCCTCTTACCACACAGAGCTGTTAAGACATCATCAGTTGATCCCAGCTGGGTTTCTGTAAGCCACCCGCGGTGCTGAGTAATAACGTCTCCCTCTCTGGCCTGCTACCTCTATCTGCGTTTTCTTCGGGCCTGAAGCTCCCGCTGGAGGATCTGTCAGCACTTCACATAATGCTGCGAAGATACGCGGCCGCCCGTTCTCCCGGTGGACAGTTCGGAGGGGTCGCTGTTCCCAGGTCGGCTCTCCCTGCCAGGTGATGGTGAGAGTGTAGAGGCAAGGGGCTGATCCTGGATCAGCTGTGTCCTGTGTAATGAGGAGAGCAGCGTCATTTTCCATGCAAAGACTCATATTGGGCGTGTCCTGCTAGAAGCTGTTTTTGCAGCTATTGCGGCTAATGGGAATATCAGGTGAAGCTCATTGCTGCTCCCGTTTTGGGAATTTGACACTGCTCCGATTCCCCAGGCTAGTTTTGTTTTCATTATATGGTAGGAAAGGCATTGGGAGAAGGAGAAAGAAGCCAGAGATATCCACAGATATCCAGGTTTATTGACAAATCTTTTTTTTTTTTCCGTAATATTTTTTTAACATAAAATAAGTTTCAGCAAAGGGCCTGAGGGCCTGAGTGGAAAAAGGTGGGGGTAGATGGAGTGGGTATGTGTTTGATATGCTGAATTATGGGAGAGAAGGAGTCTATTGTATGTACAGAAGGGAGCTCTGATTGAACGAGATATTCGAGCTTGGCCAAGCCAGCAAAAGCCAAGAGAATGGGGTCTATTGTACAACTATGTCCATAGTAGCAGTTAGGAGACAGATTAGCGGCCCTGAAACAAACACACACACACACACACACACACCTCAACAGGACCTTGCTGGCCATGTTTTGGATGGCACACAGAACAGGGTCCTCAGCCGATGCAAGCCGCCACGGTGACGGGCACAAACGTGATTGGCACCAGGTGGGCTGCCAGGTGTTCAGGGGGGGGCAATGCTCTCTGCCCGTTTTGGAGATGCCGCGCACCTCTTACCCTCCCTGGTTTACATACACAGTCACTCATGCTTACGCGCCCTGTATCCCGCCACGCCAGGCTCACATTTGGGGCACTGGGGCTGGCATTGCTCTGTTCCTTCACTTCCAAAACTGCCATGGTGAAATCTCTTTGGCATGGCACAAGCTCAGTTGGCACACACTGGCACCAACTGCCAAGCATGACTCAGAATAAAGATAGCTGGCGGCAAATGTACATGTGAGAAATGTTCATACACACACACCTATTTGCTCTTTCTCACTGATCCAACAAATACACACTGCCAAAACCAAAAAATAGTTTTTTCCCACATACACACACACACACACACACACACGTGCACATTTCGACTTAGATCCACTCATTAATTTTCGCGCTTACATTCCTGTTCTGACACTTTGCACAAATACACATCCTCTTGTTCTCAGAGTGTCAAAGCTGGATCTCTGAGTCAGTATGAAGCTTTTTTGTGCTTCGTGTAGGAAGCTGAACAAAGAACTCACACACTGAGCATGATTCTTTATCATCAGCTATGGCTGGCATATGATGGAGCATATTATGAGCTGTTGTATGGGCAAAAATAGAAGCCCATCAACTGCATTTGTAAAATGGAGAAGCTCTCTGCATGCTGATGATTGGTGTTATGTAAAGATAATGAAAAAATGTCATGCAGACACCGTGATGTGTATTACTGCTGACGGCAAACACTGGCATTGTCGAAAACTTTGAATGTTACACCGTGGGAGCGTTTCAAGTTCGGCTGGAAGTTTCATATCAAGTTTCACATCTGTCTTTGACTCTGTTCATTTTTACTCATTCTAACGGCAGAGGGTGGCCAAGTGGTAAGATTGTTGTTGTTTTTTCACATGCAGACAGAGACCAACGGGTCTGACGAGATTTGTCTTTTTCAACGCAGCATTTCTCGACTTCGCCAACCGTCCTGCGCGGTAGCTGATCACGCTAGCTGATCACCGGCGGACGTTTTCCGGAGACGGCACTAGCGTGGACAGGGACGTGATTTCTTGGCTTCAGGAGTGACAGAAAGGCAGAGAAAGCAAGCGGATTGAGGACGATGTGGGGGGGTGGGGGGGGTGTCCGGGGCAGGACACCATCCAACTAGCCATTTCAGAGAGAAGCAAACGAGCTGAAGGGCTCAGACACGCGGCAGAACAGAAAGACGGCAGGGGATGAAGAGATAAACCATGGCAAGAAAATCAAGAAATGGACTGAAAAGAAGTTAGAATGATTGGGATGGATGTAGAGATAAAGGGGGGATGGGGAGGAAGGGACTTATTCTTAACTGGTTGGTGTGGACATGAGGTGTTTTACGTCATCAGCTTTGTCTGCTATACTATTCTTAGCTGCTGAGAAGGGCAACAAGTGTTTTAGCACACCAAATGTGTGTGTGTGTGTGTGTGTGTGTGTGTTTGCGCGTGTGTGTGTGTGTGAGAGAGAGAGAGACTTCAAGTGGCAGTATGAGTTTTAGCGTATTCGCAAGTAATTGTTTAGATGGCAGTATGAGTTTTAGCGTATTCGTAGGTTATTTTTTAAACAGCAGTGTGAGTTTTAGCGTTTCTTCATAAACACTGGTGTGGTCATGCAGAAGCTTCTTTGGTTCAGTACATTTTGACTTTGCATCTGTCACAGCTTCATACAAGTTTTGGAGCGGTTCCAGACAGTTTTAAATTTCTGGCACTGTGTGTGTGTGTGTGTGTGTGTGTGTGTGTGTGTGTGTGTGTTTTGTGTGCGCATATGTGTGTGTGTGTGTGTGTGTCTGTCCTTGAATCTTCTCGGTATGCTATGACATTATGTGTCTCAGAGCCACTGTGGATGAGGTAACTCTTCTCCATCCCTCGGGGAGCCATATTGCTCAAAATGGCCTCTCCTTCCTATGAAATATGCATGGTGAAATTAATCAGCCAGTTACATTTGGGAATGGTGACAGAGCCGTTTTAAGAATATAGTCAGGTTGAGAAGACCATACACCCCAAGGTCCACAGGGAACTGTAACTGCATGTTGCCCAAAACCACCTTGTGAGAAACCTTGTGAGAGCCTTTGAACGTGTTGTGTGACTACAGCTACAGGTGACATTTGCAGATAGCGTCAGCATTTTATACCAAGGTTTGGTGTAAGCTCATGTACATGCAGCCCAGTGTTGTACGTATGGAGACAGTGACGGTGTATTTCAGGATTCATCTAAAACCTTCTGGACCTGATTGTAAAATATTCCTGAGAGGGAGAGGTTCTCTGGATCATCTTGCACTGCACAGGTTAATCTTTTCCCTGCTGTGTCGCAGTGCATTTAGCCCATTCTACATAATCAAATCTCCAAATCTAAAACTACACACACCAAGAAGAAATGGTCAATTTAAAAAAACCCATCCCAAGAGAGAGAGAGAGAGAGAGCGTGCAGATCTAGCGGGTTCCGTGCCCATGCGGACGGAGTTCCCCGGGATGGGAGTGAGAGACAGGAGGTGCCATCTGACCTGGTTACCTGCTTCCTTGTATCATTGTACGGCCGCAGTCACCTGGCCTCCTGCTGCCTGCTCCTGGCTTTCAGACGCTGCGTTACCCAAGCCTCGCCTAAACTCTTTGAATGCTTTGAAATCAGAAAATGGGCCATTATTATCCGGCAGGAAATGACCTTTTAGTGAAGTCTAAGTGCCGAAGATGATCCTTCTTCTAGGCTCTTCTGTTGAACATACTAAAGTTAAGGGCTTCAAAGTGCAGCCTTTCATATCTCACATCGTTATGTTCTGAGGCAAATTTGTGTTAAAAGTACTTCTTGGTAACACATTAACATTGATAATATCCACAGATTCCTTACGTTCCAGAAGGACAACCGTGACCCCCTTTCAGTTGATATTCACTGCAGTAAGACTACGATAAGATCTATGGTGTTCATTCACTTTTTGGAAGAAAAAAAAACAACTTTTCTTGATAATGTTTGTGGTAAAACATCAATAAAGTGTTGGTCACACTGAATTATGCCACCTCGGCATTTCTCGTGATATTCTCACCCAGTGCTGGTAGTTTCTTAAGCCTGTACCGAGTTTGCTCAAAACACAACATGAGGTTTTTGTTAGAAAGTTGCAACAAATAAGCTTCTGCCGTTGATGCAGGCGGCACAGACTTGAAAAGCCTGCCTGTGAGGGCATGTTACTATTACAACCATTTGCTATGAGCATGATTACTTTCCATAGTAATATTAGATTTCAAACACATCAACAGAAACTGCACTCAAGGTCATCTGCTTCATTATTTCAGTGTGCATAAAGGAATACAATAAAATGTACTTTTCCCCAAATGTGTAGTTCAGTATTTGGTGTCTGAAGTCTGCTTCCTTTACCCATGTTGCCTTGCTTAAATCCCAGGCTGCTAAAGGGGGGACGAGCAGCGGGCGTCAGCACCACACTGCGCTCGTGCACGACTCGGCTCCCACGCTAGTGCACGGCACGACCCCGGCGCTCGTGCACGTTCCCCTCCTTAGCTGGCCTTGACGGAGGTCAGCAGAAAGTTGAGTCCCTCACCGTGCAAAGGTCTCTTCCATTAGGCCTATTTACGATCCAAACTAGGGCTGGTGCTCTCGCATGAATGATCTAAATATGACCGGATCTTTCTCTCTGTCTCTGGCTGTCTCTCATTACTCATTTTTCATTTCATTTGCTATTTGTAGGAGGGTTACATAACCAGATTAACATCTGGTCTCCGACCACACCTCCTCTTGTTATCAGGCTTTTACTCTTTCATTCTTCTTTTCCCTTTTCCCCTGCCAGGTTGATGTTTGCCACCCTGTCTGGAACCGTAACCTATTCATTTCTCCTTTTCATTTTCTTTCTGTCTGCCTCTGTCTCGTTGTTTATTTATCTATGTCTGCCTGCTTATTGTCTCCATCTCTACGTCTCTCTCCTGCCCATCACGGTTCTCTAAGATCATCACTTTTTTTTTTTTTTCGCCACATGTATATCAAGTCTGTTGGACCGTATTTGAAGTGCGAAATTAGGAGAGGATTTCCTGCGCACAAGTTGATGCTTGAAATTCGAACCTTGTGCTGGCATGGTTCAGCGTTCAACCTCTGCCAAAAATGACGGCAACAACAGCAGAGGCCTGCATCTCAGAGATGAAGTGTGTCGGCCCTGACTGTGCCCAGCTAATCTCCGATAATCTGAAGAGTGGGGCATGGTAGCAATATGGGGAATATGGGCCGGGCCAACCAGTTGGAGGTTTGGCATCGGCAGGGTAAATCTGCCATCCGCACAATCTCCAGGCACAGTCATTTCAGTTTGAGCTTGGTGGGAGAGCACATGCTTTCATACATTCTGGGGTACCTGCTTCAGAAGTAAGAGAGAAAGAGGGAGGGGGAGGAAGCTCAAGGAGGTACGTTCACTTTATTGTTGTGAAAGTGACACTTCGCGCTCTCAGCCCTTCTTTCATGGCAACATGCAGCACGTATTTTTACACGTTTGGTTGCTGCTTGTGTGTTTGCATTTGTAAAGAACATCTGACGTTTCTTCTGGAGGTATGTATGCGTGTGTACGTCTATGTGTGTCTGTCAGAGAGAAAAGGGGAGAGAGACAGAGAGAGAGAGAGAGAGAGACAGACACAGCAGGAGGTTGAGATGGAGTCTGTGCCTTTAAACAGTGGCACTGTTTAAAGCTCCCCCCCATACCTGTAATATAAGCACGACCAAAGCAATGAGTCACATGAGACACAGAGAGACTTTTGACTGTTTTTGATGGATTAATCATAAACAGGTCTGGGGTGGGGTGGGGTGGGTGGGGCTTCCTAAGGTTAGTGGTATGGTGATGATGAGCTGGTTTGCTGAACTTTCTGCACCAGTTCCAGCATGTCTTGTCCTGAAATTGATAGCTCTTATGAGCCATGGCCCTACTCCACCCTGCAGGTGTGAGAAAGTGAGAAATAGGAAGTGAAGTGAGAGATAACATTAATATTTGTGCCAGGCAACAAAGAATCAATTAATTAAACTGAATATAAAATCTCATATCTCAGTCCCAGAAACAATGTCTATTATGGTGTTAGCCTGTAATTATGGAAGTTTGTGATAATGTTAGCCTTAACTAGTTTGTCTTGGAGTCGACCAATGATCAACCTGACCAACCTTTTTGGCATTTTCCTTATTACTGGAATCACCACTTAAATGTTTCCTTGCTGATAAAAGCTTTTTTGTTATGTATGCTTATATCTTATGCAACCACAATTTAAAAAAATAATACAAAATTCTGTAGACGGGCCCAAAGTCCCACCCACAGCGTTACTGGATTGCATGCAATGTGGATGACTCATCAAGTACAAATCAACAACCACTTCTGTATAGAGACAGAGCTCATCACCACGGAAATTCAAGAGAGGAGAACTGCTGTTCTGTAATGTTCTCCAAGAGTGGCGGAAGCTAGAGGCACCAAAAATAAATAGCTACCAATCTAACTTCACTCAAGATGACCTAGCTAGAACTTTTCAACCAACCTGATACAAAATGTCGATAGTTTAAGCCAACTGACTGAAATCATTTTTTTCTCTGTTTTACATGTTCATCAAAAGGTAGAGATTAATAATTATAAAGCCTGAACGTTTTCACTATTTTTTTTTTTCTTTTCACTTCTTTTTAATGCACTTTTATGATAAAACACAACGTATGGGTTTTAAAAAAGTAAACGAATAAGTACACACCTGCAAGCATTGAAAGAACATAATAAAGCCACTCATTTGTAACTTTACAAGCAGTTCTGCTTTACTGCTCCTTCCAGTTTCAAACAGCACTATGTACACCCTGCTGAGTTAACCAGGACATGGATTAGTCGAATCTCCTGTCAGGGTGGATGGGACTTATCTGATGTC
>JAOYMR010000001.1:11415766-11445094 GCA_025802075.1 Tenebrosternarchus preto | reverse complement strand
ACGCCTCTACAGTGGTCAGCGGCCCCTGGGTGATCTTCGTCTCCGCACGCCCCCTCCCCTGGGGCAGCCCGCCTCCGCCTCGCAGGCACACCCTGCCTCCAGACTTCAGCGTTTGTTTTTGTCTCTGGGGTCAGGGGGAGGCAGGCATGAGTCATCATCAGATGACGACTTGCATCACCCTGAATTCTGATAGCGGGAGAGGGTGGGAGGGAGAAAAGGGTAAGGCTGGTTCTTTTAAAGAATGGCTCTCTAATGAAAGGGCCCTCTTCACAAAGGCCAGGAATTAATCACAGAGGCCTTATAAATGATCCAATTACCAGATATCTTCTTATAAAGCCAGGAGTGTGCAAATGAGAGCAAGTTGCTTGGATCTCTTTCCCCTCTACTGAACCCAGAAAAGAAGAAGGAAAAAACAAAGCAAAACAAATGGTCACTGGAAAACGAAGGCTCTGAAAAAGCAAGCGCTCTTGCGTGTTTGGGGAAATCCGCCAGAGCGGGGGGGAAGCGGCTTGTTCCTGAAAGCAGCTGATTATTTCTCCCAACTTCATTAAAGTGCCATGTTAAAAGGGAATTGGCCAACGCCCTCATGAGGAACCATTCCAGAGACCATTAAAGTCAAGCCAAGCTGGGGTGTCTCTCTCTCTCTCTCTCTCTCTCTCTCTCTCTTTTTTTTTCTCCTGTTTAGTCTTTTCTGCAGAACGTGCTCCCTTCTTGGGCTTTGTTATTTGTTGTTGGGTTTTTTTTTATAATTAATGAACTGTTTGCTGTTGTAAATGTCCTTGTTGCTGTTTACATTAATTATCTAAGTTATTATCAGAATAAAAAGGGAAAGTTGAATTCTGAGCGGTGGTGGTACGGGGTTGTGGGTCTGTGTTCATCTTTATCTGTGTTCCCTGTACGTCTTTTATTTCCTTTGGCTGATACTGGTGGTGTCATTCTGAAGCACTGACACTGTTCTTCTTGACCGTCTTCATGATGGAACTGTACACATTGAAATGACATTACTAAGACATATCTGGTATGCACTTGGTTTATTTCTTATTTTGCCTGTGAATTTTTTTTGGTCCCGTGGTTTATCAGGGATTTCTTGTCCATACCCAGAGTTGTTTGTTTTTTGTTTTTTGTTTTTTGTTTTTTTACATTTCTGAAAGCATTTTCCAGTCAAAACCTGTGTGAAAATATCATGCATTTTAAAACCTTAGAGAGGAGATTTGAAAGGTAAATGAAGGACAGAATGGAATGAATTTATGGCAGAGGGGTGTGTTTTGAGTGTTTGGGGTGTGTCTGTGTGTGGACGAGCTCGTATACTCTGTCAGAGTCGATCAAAGGCAGCAATAATGCTTACGCACTGTAAAACGGATGGCAAACATGCGCTGTAGCACCTGGCTTTAGTTCATGTCCCCATGCATTCTCATTTATGACTAAGACATGAGGCAGGACATATACTTCATGTGTGTAATGTGTGCGTTTGGAGGTAAGAGTCATTCGGATGGGGTCTAATATGGTCTGCGCACACAACATGTGCACTTAAGTTCTGTTATCTGAACCTGACTGTAATCAGGTCATTGGTTGAGGCCCTGCTGAGGGCTCTTGCATGAGGCCTGATGTGGTGTAACTCGGAGAGAGTGGAAAGAGCTTCTTGCATGAGGTCTGGTGTAACTGAAAGAGTTGGAGGAGCTTCTTGCATGATGTCTGGAGTGGTGTAATTGCAAGAGTGGGAGGAGCTTCTTGTGGCACAATGGAACAGACTTAATCATGCAGTGTGTTTAATGTATGCTAAGTCACACAAATTTAATGGTTTTAATTTTTTTTTTTATTATTTACATTTTTTTTTTTTTTGCTTTTATGCTAAAAACCACTGAAAAGCCACATCTGCTATCAAAATGAACCTTTTTTAAATTCAATATACATAAGTGTGATATCTCGTTAGCAAAGTCCACTTCTGGGAGCTTCTGTTTTGTTTTGTTTTTTGTTGTTGGGTTTTTTTTTATCAACCTCTTTTTCATTCATAAATGCAGCTATGCCAATGTCATTGTCTCTGACACATTTGTCATTTATCTGTATCCGAGAAAGCTGCCAGTATTTGCTACATTATTTCCCACTAGACTTACAGACCAGCTGATCTGAGGCCAGTTTTGCTATTACCACTGAGGAGAGTTGCACCGATCCCAGAGCATGACTGTGTTTTCATAGCAAATGATTCTGGGCTTTGCGCTCTGGCTGACTGTGGCCACCAGAGGGCATGAGACACAGTTCATGTGGTTTTACACATCTGCCCCCAGAATCCTGTCTCACTTCATGCCCTCTAAATGATCAGTGGGGGACGCATTGCTAGTAAACTGGTTCAACCAGAGAATACACAGACCCCTTAGGGTCTGTAAATGTATTCAACTTTATATAACCTGGTTGCTAGACTTTCCTTAAAGAACTGAAGCTCTGGGTTGCCATGTTCAACCTGACAGCACTGAGGTTCCTTCCTGCCCTTGTTCTTCGCTGTGATTCTCCAGATGTATAGAAGTGGCTCTAGCCGCCGGTGCCTAGAAAATGGTGCTGAGCGATGTGGCTATGCCTTTTGCTGTACCCTCATCTTGGTAGAATATGGCAGAGTGGTCTGACCAGCCCAGTTGGATCACTGTGTGTGTTTGTGTATGTGCCTGTGGCTGCATGGGCTGGAGTGTGTGTGCGTGTGTGTGTGTGTGTGTGTGTGTTTCACTGGCTCTGCGTTCCATTTTCTCCTGTCATCCTCACATTCTATCACATTCCCGTTCAGGGTTCAGACCACTTCTGAGATGGGGGGGGGGGGGCAAAAGCTGTTGAATTTACGAGAAAGTGGACAGACTCTTTTCAAAAAGAAAAGGATTTTTTTCTTCCCCTCCTTTGTTGGTGATGAGTGTACATTTAAGCTTTTTTGTTCTGTATATGAATGGCTCTATGTTAACCTGAACAGAAAAAATATGAATTCTATGACAAAGAAACTATAATAAATTAATTTTAAAATTGTATCATCACTTCTGACATCATTTCTGACCATTTTATAATAAAGGTAATCTTATTATAGGGGACTTTTAATGACGATATTTCACTACCTTGAAAAATCACTGTAGCACTGTAGTCTGTGGTGAATACAGCATTGCTGTGGTTTTCCACAAATACTATAATGCAGATGTGATAATGCAGATTTAAATCATGTTCAGATAGGATTGTGCTAATGTTATACACAGCTAAAAATCCTACAAATCTCTTCATTTGTTCTGCTGCTCTGTAGACTGTGGGTTTTATGTGGTTGGAGTTGTGATGTCAGTCCCTTCACTTTTTTAAAGGACTGGTTTAGGGGGAAATCCAGTTTACAGACATTTCCAACAACACTCAAATGGACTTCATTAGAGATGTTTTTGGTGTTTGGGTTTTGCTTTAGTTTTGCAGTAGAACGATGAGGACAACATGGCTAAACAATAACTGAAGTTTATAACCACTAATTAGCATCATGCAATACTTGAAGCACATTGAGTTGTTGATGGATGATTGAATGAGTGAAGTTTCACATATTGAGCCATTCTCAGTACCCAAGGACATTTCAGTCAAACCACAATATTCAGTGCTTTTGTATCCAGTCAACACACCGAAGTTAAATAATATAAAGTTGTGGTTAGGGTTAGTGGTTTCTAACACTGCGCAGTATAGTGTTGTTTAAAAAAAATTACCAAATGTGCATTTGCATAGCTGAAACCTAATTGAGGCCATATTGAATGTGAGATGTGTTTTTGCTGGCGCTATGAACTTCTGGATTTAATAATGGTTTTGTTTGTAGACACTTTTTGAGTTCATGTGCAGTTACAAGAACTATTCAATTTATCATACTTAGCCATGTAAGTAAGGATCCTAAGGAAAAAGGCAGAAAGCTATATAAAAAAAAGGTCAAATCATTGCAAGAGATGAGCTGTACCAAGAATTTGTGCATCCACCCAGTAATGCAATTTAAAAAAACAAAAAAAAAAACCCAGCATCTTCAGATATTTTTAGCAAAATGTTATTTTTTTCAGGTGGGGTTCCAGCAACTGATTATGCAACATTTAAGAGCTTCTTTCTCCCTTTCTGAGAAAACGGCTTACATTAATAGTGCTTTCCATCAGATACGATTTTCACTATGACACATCTCACTCTTCCTGATGCATTTCACATAGAACCTTATACTGGCCCGATGTAATTAAAAAAAAATTCTGAAACCTATGAAAAACGGATTATTCTCTTAATTCTGGTTACCAGAATGTCGAAAAGTGAATGTTGAAGATTCTTGCATAAAATCGCATTTCCTCAAGTAATTGCAAAAATGTCACATGAGGTGACGGGTACTTGTACTTTGGTACAAACTATGGTATGTACTTTGATATTTTACATTTCAATATGATGTGTACTTTGATGCATTACACATTATTAGTAATTTCTAATCATTCTTAATTATAGGTAATAATAATTCTTAATTCTAGGTAATAAATAATCATCTGTTCATTGTAAAATACTCATCATTTATGTCCATCACTTGTGTTTAGATTTACCCTTTCATGCATGCTTCTCCCCCAGATACGTTTGCTATCCAGCTCAGTCGAGTCCCTTCATTTGTTGTAAGTTCTTCTGAGGTTCCCTCCAACTGCACTGATCCATTAAAGCAGTTGTCACCATAAGCTGTCGAGACGGGCAGCAGTCCTTCTGCCATATGGCTCAAGGAGAGGTAAATTACTGATCTTCAAATGGAAGGATGGACCCTATTTTTTGGGTAAGGGTATGTCTGCTGTCTGGATGGTTGCTTTCTGTCTTATCAGAATATTCAGGATCTGTGTCATGTTCTTGGGGAAAAGGAGCAGAATACAATGACATATATCATACATGTGAAACCAATCAGGTAAATAAGAGTATTTCTGTGGTAAGTCATTGACATTGGTCTTGAAGAAGCCATCACCCCCTAAAATGCAACGAGTAATCAATTTAGTTATGTTGGCTTTATATTCTGCTTCAAAAGTGGTTATCCCGTTTAGTTAATGGCTTTTCAAATTGTCCAGCTCCAGTAAAATAAATTAATGGATTTTTCTTGCTCCTTATACATGTATGACATAAATCCTCTAACAATGAAATGGTAGTCAGCACCACTTTCCCACTGGGCAAACAGCTTTCTGCGTTTTGGAACTAGACAGAGATTCTCAAAGAGTTAGCTCTTCTTTAAGCCTTTCCACTGTGCAATAACTGTAAGACGCATCTACAAACATACAGCAAGTATCATCAGCTTGGGAATCCTCTCAAAATTCCGGCACAAAAGGGCTCGGTGCATCCCAGGTTACTGACGTGCTGTCTGATGATCACACCAGTCTGTACGGGATTCTAGGCTGGGAACATGGATTCGTTTAAAATATGACATCACCACCGGTGGAGACTCCAGAACGAGGCTGCATTGCATCTGGTAATCGCTACAGACCTTTAGTTTCCTCATGGTAGCTCTTGTTAAGACAAACTCGGAACAGCCCACTCGGAATCTTGCGTTTTCCAGTACGTTTTTCGGACTCAACATAACTAAACCCATGGAGGGAAGGCAAGTTCAGGCAACACAGAGCAAGCCAACTATGTTTGTGAAGCACATTTCATACACAGAGGCAATCCAGCGTGCTTTACATAAAGATGGATATGTTTATACAGAGCATGGAGTGACGGTTTCATTTGCACATGGACTTGATCGTGTCCTCCACTGAAGACTAATGGCACTGGTTTTGACGATAGCTCATGACAAAAATGGTGGTGGCTGCAGAACTCCAGAAAGAGCTGAATGTGAGGTCTGGTTAAAGCCATTACTTCATGGAGACAAATCATTTTATGAATTTTGTGCAAAGAAAACAAACAAGAAAAAACTTTTAAAGTGATAGGATGTGATAACATTGCCAGCTGTCTGAGAGAAACAAAAGGGTTTAAAAGTAGATGATCATTAGTTATCAATACAGAGTTAAACTGAATGCACTAATTTGCAATAATAATTGAAGCATTCACACCTATTCAAACAATCCTAATTGATCTCCCACCAAGTAATCAAATAATGTTTTAACTCTGATAAGCAATGTAAATATTAGTTTCACATTCAAATGAAACAGCACAATCATATTTGGTAACAGCAGTGAACTAGGAATGTACAAACACACAAAAATAGTAGAAGGGAATGAGAATAGTATAGTGGGAATGAAACTGCTGTTCAATTCCAGTTAAGAGAAAACTAAGCCCCTATAATAAATGTGATCCATATGTTCATAGTACTATAAAAGAAACATCAAGGAATAGTCAAAGACCCAGGTCTGGAGCAACAATAAAGCAAACAGGGCTTGTTATCAGGAGGACCACACTTTAAAATATCACCTGGTTCTCTTCAGCTGTAGGTTTTCTTTCTACTTTGGTAGCCCAGCCAATGAAGGGTTTCAGAAATGGACTCTATTGGCAGCTTCAGGTAACTGCAAGCTTACGCAAACCAAGCCAAAGTAGATGTAGCATTGTCTGATTAAATGATTCACTTGGCATAGCGCTCTTCCATAGTAAAATCAGAGACACTGATTTAATATGCACTAGAGGGCAGTGTGTGCACTTTCGAGTGTTTGATTTACAAGATCCCCTAACTTTAATCCACGTGTGAACATTGACAGTAAGTTTGAAGAAATATTCCAATATCATACATTCATGTACAGAACATAAATGAGCAATCTCTAATTTTGTCTTGGTACACAGAACCAAATTTGTTTGCTAGCAAACAAATTCATTGTCAAAATTCCCCTCCCCTTCAAGGTAACAGTAATAATCAGGTAGAGAATTTCTGTCCTGGCTTGGGTTTCTCTGCAGAAGACCAATTGGCTCATGTTTGGCTGTGCAGCCCAGCTTTTGTTTGCAAACACTGATCTGAGATCTGTCAAGGTCAGCCAGGACTGAGGGGATGGGTGGAGCCTCACCACAGAGCACTGACCACAAAGCCTCTGCTATGCAGTTTGGCAAAGGCGTCCATCTCTTTTTAGAGGAAAACACTGTAGCCACCCGAGAACCCCAACAGCATCTGCTCTTCATCTTTTTTCTCCACTTCAGAAAATATTCATCCTTTTCCTGTCCATGCTTTGTATCGTTTTGTTTTTTGTGGCTGTTTCTCAGCAACATTTGTGTTTGTTAAAAGTTCATTGTGGTCTTCATCCACCCCTCAACTTTAAGTGCTGAAGGAGGGCAGGGTGGGGGAGGGGAGGGGAAGGAGCCTGGGCTGGCTGTGAACATCTGTCCACTTACCTTTCCCTTTTCCCCATTCTTCAGAGCTAGACAGAGGTCCTCAGCCTACCTACCTGTCAGGCTACCTATGTACGTGTGTGTGTGTATGTGTTTACACTCTCTGTCTCTTTGTCCATTCTCCAGTCACGTTGTTTCACCATATTCCCTGTGGATTAACAGGCTCTGAACACACTTGAGAAGCCATGTTTAATCACCTACCCCCATAAAAAGATATCTGACTGTTTCATTCCCCCCGGCTAATTTTAACGCCGTGCCACAAACCCTCAGTGCAGTAACTAAGATGGTCTCTCATAGCAGGATGCTGTTCTTATCATGCGATTTTCATTATAAATGCCCATATCAAATAAAGTAGCACCACACTACAATATTGTGAACACACTCAGACTTTCCAGATGCAATGTGCATAAATGTCCATTAGGTTTGTAGATCTGCACTTATTTAGTTGAAGGGTTCTCCAGCTAACCCCTGCAGTCACTCCCTCCTGCAGTTTGGTTCTAACCCTAATCCAACACATTTGCCAAAAGCCATTAGTACCCATTTGAATATTCAAGCCATCTGTGTTGCACTGGGGGGCTCTGTAGGAAGGTAGAGATCCAGCAGCTTTAGAAGCTTTTATGCTGTATCTGAATGTGATCCAACCATGGTCAGTACATTTACATTTGTTCTGTGCTTCAGCTCTGACTGACCATCGTTGGATAAGCAGGCAGAGTTCACGATTCAGTTTGGTTATACACTCAGCCAAGGAAATCCCAGAGACTGACTGCAGTTCATAAAAATGCAGAAACAAAGCCAAAACTCCCCTGGCAGGTAGCTAGAAACAATATTACCATACTGAAGATAAAAGAGGGCCCTAGTGAGCTCATGAATAACTAATTAACATGGCAAACAGATTCCAGGAGGATGGAGAGGGGTGAGAGGAGAGGAGAGGAGAGGGGTTGAATTGAGTTGAGTTCATTCGAATAGAGGAGGAATGAGGGAGAACCAAGCTACGTGATTCTCCTGGGCCTATCTGGCTTCATTCTCCGCCTTCCCCAGTGGAATGGACTCGGAGCCGGGTTGGGCCCCAAACCACAGCACTCTGTCTCTCATTCTGTCATTCTCTCTCTCTCTCTAATCATGACCCAGACACCTCAGACACCATTATGGGGGAGAATTAATGTCTCTTGGGGGAATGTGTGAAGGATGCTGTTAGGATACCTCTCAGTGTTACGTACTTTTCTTACTGCAACACAAGAAGATATTATGCAGATAGAGACAGATTTATAGATTGATAGATAGATTTTCTATTCTATTCTATTCTATTCTAATCTAATCTATTCTTTTCTATTCTATTCTATTCTGTTTTATTCCACCCTGGCACGGACCAGTCTGATAAACGTTTACTTTGCTGCTGAATTTAATCATATTATTTTGAACATAAAAAACATGTATTTACATAATACAAGCAATATTTATATTCCCATATACAAAAAGTGCACCTTTACCAATAAACCTGCAATTTAGCACCTGATATTTATAAGACAGCACCAATTTTAGGCCCCAGCATTAGAGAAACCTGTGAAAATAGGCTAGTGTTTCAGTCCCTGTTTTAATAAAATTGGAATTGGGTAATTGCAAACATGATGACATAATTTGACTAGCTGACATATGTATTCCTTAGAAAATGATGAGAAAAGTCTGGATTGCTGGTTGGCAATCAGGTCCAAACACTGTCATTTTTTGGCAGTAGGTCCTAACACAGTAACACACTGCTAAAAGCCTTTTTTTACAGGGAAGTCTGATCACAGGGAAGAACATATTAGCTCTGTCTTGAAGTTTCTCTGAGTGCTGAAATTCAGTTGTAAGCTTTGATTCCAACCCTCACGAGTTCCACAGTGACATCTGGTTTGGATGCAATATAAGTAGAATGGAATGGATCGTGATTGATTGCAGCAAATTTCAATGGCAAGGATAAATCAAACATTTGAGTGAGTGTATTAGAGTGTAAATGGCTCACATATATTTGAAACTGGGTGTGATTAAAGTTGACGTCTTAATGTGCTAAGTCCAGCCAATAGTTGCTTCATTCTGAGTCAAGCTTTGGCAGTAGCATCACCTGAAAAAGCTTGAAGCCAGATTTGGCCGTGGGACAGGAAGCAGCATAGTGCTGTTTAAGGGTATGGTATGTGGTAACTGCACCATGGTACACTACCTAAGACAGATGCAGAAAAACAATCATGGGTTCCTGTATAAAATCTGCAGGTTAAGATGCCAAATATGCAAAAGCTGCATTTGTCCTCAAGGTGGTACTGCAATCCAGATCTCAAGGCTACACAGAAACCAGGGTTAACTCACAGATGTAACTTTCCACTGGCAACCATCACTGGAATCTTCAGCCAGGTTTATTAAGTCCAGATCTGCTACAGGGTTAATTTAACAAGATACAAATGGAGGGAATTCTCAGTTGTGCAGAAGTTGTCCTGTTTCATGGTGAGTTGCTCACAACCCTCTAAGTATCCATGCAACCATAACATTAGTACTGAATTAACTCAAGCTATGATTGACCTCCTCTGCCCAGAGCTAACAATTAGAGATGGCAAAAATGGCTTTAATAGCAAACACAATTTGCTCAAAACCCAGGACCTTCATCTACTGTTCTTGGCTGTATTAACGACCATTTCTGGCATCAAAAATAGCCAACTATGTTATTAGGTGTTCACTTAAAAAGTGCTTTTAAGTGGAAAAGGGTCTTGGGTGATTTACTAATTAACAACAAGAATGAATCTAACCCCCCCCCCCTCTCTTTCTCTCTCTCACTCTGTACCTCTTCCTGTGTTTCCATCTGTCTCTGGTAGTGATTACAGAGCGCTGGTTTGATTCCTCATTTCTGGTCTCTATAAAAACAGCAGCTCTAGCCCAGCTGGGTTCCCTTGCACAGGCAGACGCTTGCCCTCTTTTGGCCCTCACTCCTCATTTCTGTCTTCAACTCCAATCAATATTATCGTCTCACTATATACACAGTACAACCTAGGTGCTTTTCACACACATTTCACTGTGTTGGATCATTGCCAAAATTTAAACCCTGATTATTTCTTCAATGTTCCAGTCAAAAAACTTTACAGGCTGGATATAAATACTTTGGGTTTCTGTCTTTTTTTTCTTAAACCGGGCTTCTAAAAGATGGCAAGTCAGCCAGAAGAGCCAGGTCAGTCTGTGGTCATTACCCAAGCGCTGTCTCATTGACTGCTATGTGAGCCTTAACCCCTGTTACTGTGTAATGAGGGTGTAAACCCAGCTGTCATCACCGAACACCTCCAGGCACATACACACACAAGCCCACTCAGAATGGGTTATTTCCAGAGTCCCAGCCAACTCAGTCGTCCAGGACAAATGATGATGTAAGATTGGTATATTTTCTAGGGAAACCCCCTCCAGGCAAGTGAGAAGATGTAATAAGAAGGAGCCCACCTTGTCTGTCAGTACTGAAGGACAGTCTTAACCAACTCTATATCACTTCAACTCGCAAAGTCATTACAAGGTCTTCAAAAGTAATTTACCTAATGTGACAGTTATATAGCAAGGGGATAAAAAAACCATTAAAAAAATCTTAAAGGTACAGCAGTATACCCAAAAAGAATTATTGGTGAGGCAACCTTGTTTTCCACCTGTATGGTAATCATGTCATTTACAGCGAAATGTTCCTAATGAAAGATTCAGCACGGCATTATTGTCTTCCTCTCCAGAGAGCACCAACCATCTGCCTTTTCCCTGAGAGATCCTGAAAGAAACCATAATCGTCAGGGTTCTCCCCGCAGCCGCTAATCCGCGGGAACCACCAGGTAGCCGCTGAAGGTGATGTAGACGTCAACGTTGTCGCTGTAGATGGCATTCTCCCGCTCGCGCTTGTAGAGGCGCACCCAGACCTGGTCGGCGACCTCCAGTCGCAGCATGATGCTCTGGCTCTGCATGATGGAGCGATCGCTGGGCTGAGCGTACAGGATTACCTGCTCCTGCTCGTTGTGCATCACGTGCAGGTATGTCTCCTTGAAGTTCCACGTGTGGATGTTCACGCTGAAGAAGTAGATGCCCGGCACGTAGCAGTGGAACTTGCCCGTGAACATGTTGAAGTGCTCGTCAAGGTTGACGAAGACGGTGTCGAAGAGCAGGGTTTGGTAGTAGTCCACACTGTGTAGGGACTTGCGTCGTCCCACGGAGAAGGCTGAGTGATGCTTTTTGCAGGGGTCTCCGGGTGCACCTGCCTGGCCTTTGTTGCCTTTTGGGCCAATGGTGCCCCTAGAGCCTGGAGGGCCTTCCGTTCCGGGCTTACCAGGAGTGCCCCTCTCTCCGCGATCTCCTCTATCTCCTGCAAAAGAGCAATGGAGTGAACTGATGGGCGAGGAGATAAAACAAGAAACTACCAAAGGTTTGAATATGAGAATGTGCAATTTAGTGATAGAATGAATAAACTAATGCATAAATGACCAAGTGAGAAAAAGGATTAGATAGTGAGCTAGTGAGTGAGTGTCAATGAGCTAGTGAGTGAGCTAGTCAGTGAGCTAGTGAGCTAATGAGCTAGTGAGTGAGCTAGTCAGTGAGCTAGTGAGTGAGTCTGTCAATGAGTGAGTGAGTGAAAATATCAGTATGTCAGTGAGTGAGTGAATGCATGCATGCAGTGAGATAGGGACTGACTGATTGAGTAACAGATTGGACATCCCACCTGTATTAATCTTATGTAAAATGATCACAACTCGTCTCTCATCTAGCAACAATTAAACAGGCTCAGTGAACAAAGTTAAATCATGACTAACACATCATGACCAACGGCTAGCGTAACCTGATCACAGGTTAAGGAAAAGAGTCAGCTCCTCAATTTTAGAACTTTCTCTGTTAGCAATGTTGAACTTTATCTGGCACTCTTGGCTGCTCCGTTTAGCCTCAAAGGACAGCTTTAATTAATCTGAGTAAACACTGGCAGTCTTCTGCACAGTGCATGTAACGAAGAAGCTGAGAACGTTCTAACTGCAGTCTCTGAATGCAAGCAAACCCAACACATGCTGCTGCTTGTAGTTCACTGCCACATAGGCAAGTTTCCTGCCAGGTCTGCACGCCTTTGGAGCATGCTATTGCCTTTCAGGATGTATTCCACTGGACTGGTTGAGGTTCTTACACTGATGGGAGGGTGGGGGTTAGAGTATTTTCCAAGGCTGACCACAGGATAGCAGTCGGTCACATTTTTAAATTGTTTTTAAAAATGTGAGCGTACCAGGGGCAGACACATGTGACTCACACTGTGTGTCATCTGTGTGGGGTGTCGATGTGGACATGTGTGAGACAGAGCCTATGTGAGTATAAGAAAATAAACATATGTGCAAGAGGCACACTGAATGAAGAATGATTATCAATGGGAGGAAACAAGCGAGTGAGGGGACATGGCTTTAATGAACTGTTTGGGGTCATCTCTGGGTCGCTCCTGTTATAGGAGCGCCTCTGATCCTATTCAATGAAATACTATATATGAAACAGAACGTTACTTTGCCCATGATACAGTGAGCATTAATTAGACACATGCACAGTGCTCCAGAGTTTCTCTGTTCATGTGTCACTGGGAAAATAGTTTATAGATTAATCATCAGATGAATGGATTTAGACAGCCTAAAAGCCAATCATCTGTTTCTCTCAAAGATGAGACCTTAAATAACCCACAGAAAAATCTAAGCTGTAACATCAACACAAACAATTTACACTGTCATATATGTAAAACACAGCTTAAAGGACTGTTATGGGACACATATGACAATACAGGATCGATCTGTGTACAAAGAGTTCTAGATAACACCTGTCAACTATACACTGTTTGAACATTAAAAAAATGCTAAACCACCTTGAGAACTAAGTTGGTTATAATGGCTAAAAATATCTATTTTTTCATTATCTGTATTATCAAAATGTAGACATGGGTAGCCCACCTTTGACTTACCTTTGAGAATGGTCATGTTAATAAATGTGCGAACCTCTGGGGTCTGATAGGCCACGGGGCGAGAGGAGGGGCTTTGGGGCGGGTCTAGGTGATCGCAGCACCTGCGGCAGTACTTGGGTGGCAACTTAGAGGGGGAGGGGACCGAGACCACCATTGGGAGAAGCAACAACGCAGGTAGAAAGATTCCAGACATGGCCACACCTGGAGAGAGAGAGAGATGTGGAGATAAAGAGAGATAGAGAGCAATTGTAGTAAGAGCGAACAATATGAGAACAATACAGGTGAAGAAAGCAGTGAAAAAAGAACATCATAAAATAAGTCGAATGAAAAGGCACATTCAGTTGCTGTCTTAATTTTCTGTGAGGTTCCTAGGGAACCCAATGTACTGTTTGTTGGTGATAGCTGCTACTCTCTAGTTAGTAGAGTCTCAGATTTACCAAGGGTTATTTAACAAATACTTGGTTTGATTCATTAAGGATGGACCGTTACAAAGAAATCAAGCTTAATTTGATAACGGCATTCACAAAAACTCCAATGTGGACGGATCATTGTGAGATGGAGCAGCAAATAATGGATGGAAGGAGGCAATGCATTAAGTATTGAGTCTGCTGTTGGGTTGTCATTCAATTGCTAATTCAGCACACAAAAGAAGAGAGTATTTTAGGTTGTAAGGATGGGTAATATAAACTCATGCTGGTCTAACCATCATAATAACCATATCCCACTCCCCAACCCTTGAAAAACCCTAAGCCCAAACCATGGTGATTATATAACTATATGTTTGTGGGTTATCAAGATAAGCTTTGGATCTTTTTAAAGTATAGTTTAGGTGATCTGAACGAAGCTACTTTGATTCCAGTTCAAAAACCTAGAACCAAGAACTAGTTTGGTCTTTAACCAGTGAACTGGGCTGCATTCTATGCCACTTTTAGATGCCGGGTAGGAATAAATGACACTGTATGGAGGAAATACTAGTACTAGTAACTGTATTTATTGCAACAAGGAATCTGTCATGAACTGTTTGTTTTCTTTGAGACTGGATGCCAGTGGGGTCCCCGTGGGCAGCTGGTTAGTGATGGCGATTTTCTAAAATCCAGCAAATGAGAGGATAGTGAATGTAATATCTTCTGATAAACTGAGAAATAATATCCTAGCTAAAAAGTATCCTGAACACAGAAAGGGAGTGAGAGGTGGGGGAAGAAAGAGACAAAAATAGAGATGGGGAGGAATATTTTGCTTTTGGCATTTATAGTATTTTGGGTTTTTTTTTTTTAACTTCCTCTCCTCTCCTGCCCTCCCTCACTCCTTTCCTTATTGGTCAGTTCAGCACATGTTAATTTAGATGTAAAACATATAAATAAAATTAATCTCATTAATAATGTCTTGCAAGATAGCTAGAAAAGAGTACTTTTGGTTGCCAAACTTCCCCATGAAGTTTGACTCGGAAAACTTTACAGAGTGAACAGAAAGCAAGCCCCACCCTCAATACACGTGAAGCTGAACGGGATTACTTGGACCGGGAAAAGACCAAGAGTAGCCAATGTCAAAAGAACACATTTTTGAGCGCGTTGAAATGGACACTACCTGCCCTGATTAACAGCTTTGCTGACATTTTCTTGGATGACCTAAGACTTAGTTTATATGAAAGTGTTTCTAAGCCATACCTGCATCAGTGGAGCCCATATAAATGCCTAATAAATATTATTGCAAGTTGCAGCATTTTTAAATGTAATATGCCCAGTCACTGGTTATTTAGCACTCTAGTATTAGCCATCAGTAATCTTTCCACTTTCCACACACCAATTCCTCCACTATGTTCTCCGATTCCATTAATTCCACTAGATGCAACTCACAATTGCATCTGGCTACTCTGAATGTAATTACTTACTAACTCTCTTATCATAGAAGGCTCGGGTTATAAACAGTAGTAGTTTACTGTTGTTTTTACTGGGTATCAGTACTTTCGCTGTCATCATATTAGTGTAAATATTAATGTTTCCAGCACAGACTCCAGTTCGCTATGCAAGTTGATTTAGGTATAAACGCCAACATCACATTTGCAACTTTAATGTTCAAACTTTCATCAGATTTAGCTACAGTTATTTATGAATGCAGTAGTCCAGATCTTATGGAAGATGCCTGAGGTTATGAACAAATATTGACTTTCTAGCTATGCACTGATGATAATGTCTTGCTTGTGACGTTTTGAAATGCTTTTAAAAGTGTTGCTGATCTTTTGCGACATTAAGGCTCAGCCCAAATATTTTGCTTGGTTCTGGGAGGCCCGGTTTATCTGTGGTTGCTCTACGACACAGGCTTAGGACACAGCTTCACACTGTCAGTACATCTTGTCCTCAAGGAACCTTTTCCAGCTGGAGATTCAAACTCGTAGGCTGATCACGGAGATGCATGTGTCAGATGTAATCCCTCTTAATCCAGGGATGTCAGACACCAGCCTAGAAGAGGCAAAGTTTAGCACTTTTCTTGATTAATCAGATTATTCCACAAACTAATTAGCAAGTTCTTCACTAGAGTGAATCGTGTATTTAAATCACAGCCAGCAAGTTACGTTCACTTTTATAACTGGTTTCATTGGCTGTTATAACAGTATAATTAATTCATTTTATTAGCTACTATAACTCATGTTCCTTTGTGCCACACCAAAGTACTTGATACATTAAAATGTGAACTGTTTTGGGTCAGAGTCTATCATGATAGTACATACTGTTATAGATATCTACAGTAACTAAGAGACCTCATTATTCAGGAACAACTTGGTGTCCTCAAAAGGATCCCAATAAAACTGTGCAAGAGTTATTGCATTCTAAGCCTGCACACTTTGTCCGCATGGACTCTAAAACACACAGAGAGGGGGGGGGCAAAACAGTCTTTGGGAAGTTTTGTTACCCCATTTTTCATTAGTGGCAGTTTTTTGGGTTTCTTTACATGATTAAATACGCTGTCAGCGTCTTTTCTTTTTTCTCCTTTTCTTGTTTTACATTGGTCATTTTAACGACTCACCGACTTCTTAAATGACGCCAACGTTAATTTGTAACATCTTTCCCATGTTCAATCAATGCCTCCCTCCCTCCCTACCCACAGGATTATGTATTAATAAATGAAAATGTGCAATGCACTTAGAAATATCAAACCAATCGTTTCAAACAGCTTGAAGCCGCGTCTTCTGCAGTGGTATATAATACCCGTTCGAGTTCAATACATAATCCCTGTTTGTTTGTTTGTTTGCTTGCTTGTTTGAGGGGATTTGCACTAAGCTTTAAAAGTGTAACTGGCGTTCACTGAATATAACCACTGGGTCATCGCTATATTCATTTTATATAGCCTAAACAAGACAAGAAATTGTTTTCTTCAGCAGGTTACATTGCAAAAACGTTAATATTAAACAAAAAACGATTCCGTATTTCCTGAACTTTAAATCCTCCAAAAAATCCAGATGTTTCAATTCCGCAAAAGAGCCACGTCCACACAGGAAGCCACAATAATGACTGCATAAAATCTGGAGGTTGTGTGCACACATTTCATTTTATGTACGAAATCTTATGTACCTCATGTACCCAGACTTGATGGCACCCCTGCACCCCACACAGTCGGCAAGATAATTTCACATCTCCTGAGTTCTGAATATTAATGAAAGTAAATTTTGCGACTTTATTACTCGGAACGTCACACTTAATTTGTTTGATGACGTGTCTCGCATGTATCTGCCATCTCGTCTGTGCTAAAAAGTACAAATATTTATAATGATTTTCTTAAACATCACTTACCGCTGGATTCTCATGCAGCAGATCCAACTGCAGACTTTTTACGATCAGCTGCGACCTGAGCGCGTTTCAGTACAGGTCTCTCTCTCTCTCTCTCTCCTGCACTCTCTCCTGCACTGTAATTTATCCTCTTTTCCCCCTCCTTAGTAAGTCTCCTTTTCTTTCAGCCTTTCCCCGAGGAGGACTTAACTTAATGTGCCGTGTTTATTTAACACACAAATTAAACGTGAGTTCGTCACCTTTTTCTCTGAAGCGAAACTACTCCCCTGGTTCCAAATTCTCAAGAATAAACTATGCTTTCGAAAAGAGGTTTTTAAATGTAACTTGATTGAGACAGGTCTGTATTCCAACAGAGTATTTCACATTTAAAACCTCTTTAGACTATTTCTCAGACTGGTCTGATTAATTGTGTGAATGTAGCCATTTAAAAATCGAGAGCTTGTTAGCTAGAAGTAAAACAGCTTGAACACACTGACGTAATCATCCATGAATAAGATCGCCGACGTCCTCAAACTAACCTAAAGGAGATGGGGCATATGCAAGCCCCAATATATTGTCTTGATGGATAGAATTTTGAAGCACTCATTTATTTCTTATTTATAATTCTGATCATTTTTTTTTGCCGGCCCGCCTAACCGCCCGGCCGAGAGGAGGTAATTCTATTCACTGACAGTTGAAACGTGCACGCGCGAGGAACTTAAACTGAGCTAACATTAGCTAGTAACAGTGAATGATATTAGAAGAGGATATGCTAGCGTCGGCTGCATTCGTCCACAAACTCTTCTACCAGCAGGTTAGTTTGGGGGAGTTTATTGTGGTTTCAGTTGTTGTGGTTTAATTAAATGAACATGTTTATGTGATAACTTGCACTTAGTTATCACATTTCTCACCATGTTTACCTCATCCGTGCTATAGGTAACTAGCTAGTGCTTAGCACTGAAGACAGCACTAAAGAATTTTGCTATGAGGAACAGTCGTTGGCCTCCCAAAAATCACACACTTGGTAACTTTAGTTGCCTAGAAATATTTAATCCAAGAATGATTCGTTAATGACTTTATTAGGGATAGTTTAGGTTAATTTATTGATTGTAGTGTGAGATGAAAGACCAGGCACATTTTAACATTAGCGATTTCTCTGACACTGCAGATAAGCACTTTGAGGAAAAAAACTAAAGTATAATAATGAGATATATCATTTTCCAAAAGGTACTATTATTGTTTCCATTAGTGAAATGCACATAAAAGGTACAAGCAGATTAGCTATCAAGATAGTGGGATTGGCATTTTCGTCAGTAATATGATTACTCAAATTCTATACCCTGAAAGACTGAAATGGCATACTGTTCATACATTAAAGATGCTGTGTGGTAAATGGTTGTCTGATTAAATTAGACCGCCTCATTGTCTTGTTTTTTGTCATTTTTTTCTATTGCTCCTATATGTCCGTAATCAGTGATGAGTATCAGGTCTACATTTACTGTGTGCTGTGACACTGAAGAAAGTGCTGGCTTCCAGAATCAACTGTGTTGTAGGTTTGCATGCTGTAAACAGTCCTCCCTTAAGCTTAATGAGGCTGTCTGCATTATCAGTTATGTGCAGTGTAAACAGAACATGGTGCGATAACTAAGATTCCTCCACCAGAAGAACACCATGATGGTGAAACTAGGCTGCTTCATACATACTTGAGAACACAATGGATTAGGCCACGAAATGGAAATCATTGTGTTTGTAAATCTATCCAACATGATACACTGATCTTTGAGTGGTTTTGAATAGATGCAGTCTATGAGGGTTTGTTGATTCTTCTGCTTCCTGTTGTGGCTTCCCCAGCATCACTAGTAGTTCAAGGCACCTGTCAGTCATTGAACAACCTAAAGGGTCTAGCAGTCAATATTTAAAACGCACGATTTCATTAAACCTTAAAAAAAATCTGGACGAATAATATATTTTTTTGCATGTATGGTCATAATGTTCATGCACATTTTACAGAAATTAAGAGAGTGTGGGGTTGTGATCCAGGTATCGGAGGCAGCCTGTGATGACCCTGCCATCAGAAAGTAATCACTGCAACTTTAAACAAGAACTGGAGCCACCACCAATCACACACCAACACATGCTTTTACTGGCCTTAGCAAACTGGGGATCTGTTTTTTATTAGATGCGATTCTGCAGTTATGTTTATGATTGAAATCTTATTTTTTCATCAGTCCTAACCCTCTCTCTCACCCTCTCTAGTTGGTCAAGTCATGTGGCTTTTGGTCACCAGTCATATGCCTAAGTGTTCATGAAAACTACTGAGCTTGCTGATTGCCAAGTAAATCCAGCTGCACTGTAGTCTCGGAACTAAACTACACAGTTAATGGATGTTCCACATGCAGTGCAGTGGGAAACTTTCATTTGTGTTTGAAGTACTGCCATTTCAATGGACATTATGTCTGTCTCTGGCTTGAGTTGGTGAGGGATTGTAACCCAGTATGGATTAATTTTTTTGCATATGAATGTTTGTTAATACAATCATACCCAAGCACTTATGTGCAAATGAGCGGTACATTTTGTCAGTTTAAACAGTTTGTGTAATGTTACACTGAAAGTTACAAAGTTACAGTCATTAATTTAATTACACAATAACAGCTTTTTCTAAACTTCTTATTGTCTTTTTCACTGCACATACATTCTACTTTTAATGCATTTCACACTCTGGCCTCCAAAAGCTGTAAGCTTATGTGCTATTTGTTGCAGTAAGGGTTAAAATGACAGCCATGCTCTATGCTGGGTTCTGGAACGCTCTAGAAGAGGTGGGTTGAGGTTTTTACAAACATAACAATTTGTGCAGACTGATCTCACCACGTGAACTAAATATTCACAAACAGGAAGGACGGCAGCTGGTAAACACTTGCCCAGCGGAGGCAGACGTCACACACCTTCCCATGATAATGTGCGCCAGTTTTGTCTGTCTTAGGCACAGCTCTGGGCTTCACAAGTCAGCTGGAGAGTGACAGAGTGCTGCAAAGCCCAAAGTCTTTGCAGTTAGGAGAATACAGCACGGTTTCATCTCTTTCATTTAACGTGAAACTCAATTTGCTCTACACTCTACGTTCACAGCTGCAGTTACGATGTTTAAACTGATGTAAGCTGTAAACTTTCCCACTCTGCTGTATTGCTGTATTAATTAATGTCAGTGTGTATTGACTGGAGGCTGTTCACAAAGAGAATGTGGGTGGGCTGTGTTAGGGCTGAGAGTGGTAATGGCAACATTGTATGTGGGCTCTCTTTACAGTGGGGGACCGTAGGGACTCTTATGTAATAACTTGGTCTTCCTTTGCTCTCCCACAGAACATTCAGTCGTCCCACTTCTGGTTTGCGCCCTTTCTTTAGGCTATTTGTGGTGTGTGAGTACATGTGTAATACTGGAAGTTCTGTTTCGTTTGTCTTCTTTCCCGATTTAATCCTCCTACATTCTCTTTCTCTCTGTCTTTCATCATCTTCAGTATCAGGCAGGATCTATAGATGCTTATGAACACCCCACGCACACACACACATTTTTCCAGAGTCTGGAAAATCCCATGCTTTCTCATCGCTTCCCACTTCCTCTGTTCATCCCACAGAGAGACAGAAAACAAATCCACAGGGGGTTAAGATGGAGGAGGCTATGGTAAGTGTGTATTGGGGAGCAAATGTAAATGTTCTGTCATAGTCCGTAACTTTGCTTCCAGGAGTCAGAGATTGTACAGAGGACTGTTAGAGCTGTAGAGTGTTCTCTAACTGTATAACTGTTTACATCAAACCCATCTGGACTGTTTTATGGGGGCAAAACACTAATGTAAAGTCAAACCATGCAGCATTAGAGAGAGAAAGAGAGAGGACAAGACACTGAGAGAGCAGAGACCCCAGCAACATATAAACTTCCTCTTCCTGTTCTGTTACTGATTATACATGGTTATAGCACTGGATTTTTAAGAGCTCTTTACATCTCTGTGTGGATATGTGTGCACAATGCTTATTCAGTATAGAGCAGGATTAGTAGATAAGATTAATACCATTATCCATTGTAATTACACACTGGCTGAGTAGTTCTTTTGTCCACACAGTGGCAACCTGTCTCATTTCTATGCCACAAGCAAATCTCAAAAAGGCAGTAAGATGTCACACAGGTGCTTTACCTGGCTTACCTACCCCTTCTGATTCTAAACTCCTATGCATCACTAAAGTGCTAGGCCTATATTACAATATAAGTATTACAGTATTATTAACATAAGTGTGTTAGTATTTGAGAGATCTGGGTTGCAATCGTTTGCCACAGGATGGCAGTATTGAGCAATATTTAAACAATGGCAGCCCCCAACATGTAACAGTTCATTTGCAGTTCAGAAAAAACAACCCTTTCTCCCTGCTACTTCTGTGTAGGATAATCCAAGGTGAGGGACAGTTGGGATTTCATAACTCCTTTTAAAACATCTAGGTTTAGAAACAGTTCTAAAATAATATGTTGGGGTAGGGATCCCAAAAAACAGTTCTTGTTAGAGGAATAAAGGCTCTTTTTATACATTTGCTGAGGGGAAGAAGGAGTCTGGGGCAGTGAGGAGTGGAAGTGTGTAGGGAATCTTGTATGAGCTGGCATCTGTGGCTCTGACTGCCTGTCCGCAGGGGACTGCCTGCCAGGCTGCTGTGGCATTGATCTACTCTCATGTGGGAGTCCCATACACTTTCCAAACCATGAAGCTACTACACATCATACACTTGAAAATGAACAAAGCAGAAATGCCATTGCCTCCTCTCTGGCTGAGGCAGTTCCTCTTCTTGCTCTTACTTTAACAAATTCCAAACATTAGTACATCATTAGTAAACGTTTTTTTTTTATTTTTCAACAGTAAAAGACATTTTTCATGGATCAGCTAGTTCCAGTTTTACATATGTCTTGCTGATATGTTTCACCCGTCTCTCTCTATCTACAGGAAACCCATATACATACAAAGCATACAGAGCATGTTTATTGGCCAGTGGTGAGAGTCTGTCAGTACGCTCTCTACCTCTGTTTGTTTAGAAAACAGATTACTCTCTGAATACCCTCATCCTGAGAAAATCATTAGACAAGAGTTAGCTAATGGAAGATAGAGCAGACATAAACAGGACTGATACCATCTGATCTGACACCATTTTCTCCATACATTTTACATATATTTATCTATCCATCTAAGACACGCGCGCACACACACACACACACACTGACTCCCTGGCCACTTCATTAGGAACACTACACAAATACTTGGTGGAAACCCTTTGCTCTCTGATTTGCCTCGTGGATTCCAGAAAGTGCTAGAAACATTCCTTTGAAACTGGTCCACGTTGCCATGACAGCATCACACACCTGTTCCAGTTGTGTCAGTTGCCCACGTATGCTGTGCATATCCCATCCTACCAGGCACCAAAGACAGCTGAAGCATACTGCGGTCACCGTGACGCACATGGAGACAATTCGAGATGATGACGAAAGCCTCAAGAGTGTGTGTTATTCCAGCACCATTACACCATTGCCAGCTCGACCTGTCCGCACCAGCCAGGTCAGCTCCATGTTGTTTTCTGAAGAAAGTCCTCAACAGCCCGGTTTTCAGCGGCTTTGTGTCTACTGTTGCTTCAGATTCCTGTTCTGGGATTACTGGAATAGAAGCCCATGGGGTTGTTTCACGGTTCAACGTGCTGTATGTTCCATGATGTGGTTCTGCTCCCTGGTTCTACAGAGCAGTTACTTGAGTTACTGCACTTTTCCTGTCAGATCGGACACGTCTGGATATTCTCCTCTGCCCTCTGTCATCACATGATTTTTGCATCCTGTTGATTGTTGTGTGTGGATATCCAAGTAGATCTGTAGGTTCTGAACCAGCCTGACTGTCAACAACAACCAGGACACCATGCAAATCCATTTTTTTCCCCACATCCTTTTTTGTGTTCCCAGACTGCTAAATGACAACATTGGACAAATGCATGAATGAGCATACCAGTATGCATGGATATCAGTTCCTAATATAGTGGCCAGTGCTTATATATTGTATTAATAATTCATCATTTAATAAAAAAAGAGGGTGAATCTCTTCAGAAATATGACTAGGATGCTTAAATGTACTATAGCTTTTTTAGTTGTTAGCAATTGCACTGGTTGATCCTCTAATCCTAAGACTACGCATCCCATAAATCAGTGGTGGAGGCAGAAAGGGGATGGTTAATCGCTAAGCAGTTCCTTGCTGATTAGATTATGTTTTCATCTGGGATCTGGGATCTAGCCTGCCCCTCAAGAGGAGAGGAGCTGTCTGATCCAGCCAGAGAGTCTGGTGATGCGTGTGTAAACACCGTAGTAATCTGGTCGGCCACAGCCGCGACCCCAGCTCACCACGCCGGCCAGGAACCAGCGACCTGATGACTCCTGACACACCAAAGGACCTCCAGAGTCCCCCTGATGGAGGAGGTGAAATGAGGGGGGAAAGGAGGCAGGGAGAGACAAAAGTATGGGGAGAAAGAGAGATATACAAACATAAATATGTAAGGAAAGAGAGATTTACATGATAAATAGCCCTATGTGATAACTAGCTAAGAATTAGAGCACCCCACCTGACATGCATCCTTTCCCCCACTGCGATAGCCAGCACACAGCATTCTGGGAGTGATAACGTATCCATAGGAACGGATGCAGGCGTCCTCACTAACCAGTCGTACATCAACCTTCTGTAGGACATCACTTGTGCTGCCTGAGAACAAAAAATAGATGGATGGGTGGGTGGTTGGATGGATGAACAGACAGTCAGGGGTGCACATGTGTGTTGGCCCACCCCCTTCTCGCTGTGCCCCCCATCCAGTGACCCAGCAGAGCAGGCCTGCCTCCAGCTGGTGCATGGCAGGAGGCAGGCAGGCAGGCTGGGCGAGGGTGCCCACCGACACCGTCCTCTCCAGCCTGAGCAGGGCCAGGTCATAGTCATGGGTCTCATCATCATAGTAGTGGTGCAGATGGATGTGGGAGATGCGCATGGCTTCCTCCGTCTGGCTGGTTCCTCGTAGACTCAGTTTACCCAGATACACCGTCCACAAGGAGGGAGAGTACAGACTGAGGAGGGGGGGGGGGGGGGGTACAGAGACAGAGCGTGATAAAAAGGGGAGACAATGGTAAAAAAAGAAATAAAAATTAAGAACAAGAAAATGTATTATGATTTTTATATATGTTATGAATATCATACATTCCTGTCTGTTGATCTGATTATTCTACACATATTTACAAAATTACTATAAAGAATAAATTACTATAAAGTTACCAAGAGAGCAACATGTTCTGCTCACCGGTCATCATAGAAACAGTGTGCCGCAGATACCACCCACTGGGCAGAGATCAGAGCTCCACCACAGATATGCTGGCCTCTGACCTGCAAGCTTGCCTGCCATGGCCACTCCCCATCTACCGCACTGACTCCACCCACCACCCGGGTGCTGAACTGACGCAAGCCGCATTCTGCAAAAACATTCATTTTTCTGTTTGCTGAAGTAAAACATTTTGGTTTATAATTACTGGGGAGCAGTTCATATTTACAGTGAGATATTTATCCAAAGTAACTTACACATTTGCTCTAATAGAGCGTGCGCACCCATTCACAACTGGAAACAACTTACCACATTGCTTCTCATCGGACGCATCTGGACAATCAGTAATGAAGTCACATGCAGGGTTTGGTTTCTTCAGACAAGTGCCATCAGCACACATATAGGTCATATCAGTACAGGAAACAGCTACATGCACACAAACGCATGATTGGAACACAGTCAAAGGTTCATATAAGTGAATCAGAATCCACCACCTATTGACCACAGCCAGCCTGTTCGCCTACTTCAGTTTAAACAATCGAGTCTGAAGCTCTTGGTCTAGTGACTTTTGACAGCTTCTAGAAAACAGCAGTGTTGAAGTGCTGACAATATTTTCTATGACAGTCTGATGCAACTTCCTTTCACTGTCACCAGCTGGCCACAGAACAGGAAAAATGGGTGGAAGTCGCTTCTGGAAACCGTCCATTTTTGGTAATAGCATATGATAAAATGCAAAATGAGTTTCGGTTTTGGGTACATTTATTTCTAATGCTGAACATCAGTCATTTGTGAGGAGACCAAACCTTAAAGTAGCCATTGTATGATATTAGTTTGTCTTGTAAAAACGTACTACAGCTGGTTGGAGGGTGTATGCCCGTGTGTTTGTCTGTGTGTGTGTGTGTGTATTATACCTTGTGTGCAGTTCATTTCATCACTCCCATCAGTACAGTCCTGATGATGGTCACACACTTTGTAGTAATCCACACACTGACTGTCCTCTGGGCACTGGTACTGACCTATGCAAACTGCCCATCCCCCATACGATATATGTTGCAACTCAAACGCAATACATGCCACATCTCAAATGTGCACTTAAGCACAAAAGTATGGATACAACAGCAATTTCACAATACACACTTCAACTCAAATACACAAATCCAGGACAGCAACACAAACAACTACATTCTAAAGCATTCTGAAGTAAATATCTTAGAAACGATGTGGATTTCAAATATCTCAAATAACGACTAGTATAAACATAAATTGTAAAAGGAACAGTGGATGATTTCTTAACAAAGCAAATCTCTTACCACAGTTTCTTTCATCTAGACCACTGGGACAGTCTGAGATGCCATCACATGCTGGTACACACAGGCCATTAACACTGCATAGAAACTGGCCAGGACAGGCTGAAACACACACAAAAATGTATAGATATCAAAAATGCCCACACAAACACCAGATTGTTTTAAAGTGTGTCCAGGTTCCAGGTATGTGTGTGCATGAGTGGTATGTGAACTAACGATCTGACTGGTTGAAGATGCTGAAGTGGACCCGAAGCCCAGGTCCTGTGAGTGACACCTCTGATGTCATGGTAACAGTGGTGGTGGAGGAGTGGAGGTAAAGACGCTCAGCATAGGGCTGCAAACCACGAGCACCACACATTCTGTACGCATGCACGCACACACAAACACATATACACACACATATAACCACTATATAAAGAATTAGTGGCTATTATCAATGTAATTGATAATATTCGCCAATGCAATTGTTTCCAGAGACTAATAATTGCTAGCTATAATAACTGCTATATAGTGTTTACTGAATCAGCTTGTAAAGCAATACTATTTTGTAAAAATATCAATAAGATATTACCCTTTCAAGTCTTATATTATGTTTCTTGGTAGACTTTCTTGGTAAGCTTTCTGTTTTATCATGCAGTCTTATTTAATAATACCATAAAATATTCTGAGCAAGCAAACGTGTCATAATGTCCTCTACTGAGATCAAGATTTCTTATATTAAAAACACACTTCCTGTCTGTCTTCCAGAGACTCTTGTACTGCAACCAACAGCAGTCTGAGATCACATGGCTTCCCGTGAAATAGTGACAGATAAGGTAGTAGCACACCGCAAGCTCAAATTTCTCATGTGGATGAATTTTCTATGTGTGTGGGTACGTCTGATCTAGTGGTGGTGGCAACCTTAATTTCCTTTGGAAACGTTTGATGTGTTACATTCAACATGGCCACTCCCACCAGAGAGCGGGCGGGCCCAGGTTGAAGTTAAAGCTTGCCTGCGGTTCTGGATGAGCCACTGGCCCTGTGTGCAGGCCTGGGTGTAGCTGGCACGACTCAGCTCATAACCTTCGAACTCCAGAGTCAAGCCATAGTCTGCTGACGGCACCTTCACATGCACACACACAGCAGTCCGAAAACAGAGTTTTAGCAATCAGCTGTGAATGAAAGAAAAGTTATTACATGTTCTGTCATCTTATCGATCAACCACCGTTCTCTCCTCCATTCACCCACCCATCCATTGACTGGTTTCCTGGGGTAACATGCTACTGTCTTACTCACGGTAAAGTGCCAGGTGCAGTTGGTATCAGGGGGGTAATAGCTGGGGTAGAATGGGGTCTGCAAGGTGCCCTGAACTCCACCTTTTCTCTCCAACTCAATGCTGTAAGAGCAATCTATGAAAGAAAACAAAATTACCCCCACCCCCCCAGAACACATAAACCATCATAATGTATATGTAAACCCCCTTCCCCCGCCAATGAAATGGGTCTTGACAGTGGAGTGTGAAAGTGGATCTTTGTGTGAGACTCACTCCTGATAGGCCAAGACTGTGCAGAGAGAGAGAATGGATCCTTATAGTTATACTGTCCCTGCTTCCATACCACTGTCATCCAATCAGCAGAGGACAACACCTGCACCACCTGCTCATGCCTGCTACATCCATACAGACTGAAAGAAAGCAAGAGAGAGGGAGAGAGAAGGGAAAAGAGTGAGAGAGAGATTAAACTTGGATTTTTTGGCATTATAGCATAGAACAAAAGAAAAAGTTGGTTTTGTAGCAAATGCAAAAATCTCTGCAAAAAAGAAAAAACAAAACCAGGCAAAGCCAGAACCGGCTCCAGTGTGGACTCACGAGGTGATGAGTGCGGAGTCGGCAGGGACCAGCGTGTCGTAGATGGCCAGGCGGTCCCGGCACTCCGGCAGCAGCCACTCCACCCTCAGCTCCAGCTGGGAGCCTGCTGGGGCCTGCAGGTGCCAGAGGCAGGACGAGCGCTGGGTGTTTGGCCCTCTCAGCACCACAGGGCCAGTGGAGTCCACCAACTGGTATCGGTAACAGTCTAGGAGAGAGAAATATGGAGAGAGAGGGAGATGAGTGAGAAGGAGAAGGAAGCATCCACTTCAGAATGCATTTCAGATTCATTGGAATTCTTGAATGATTCAAGAAACAGGAAGATGCACTGATTAAAACCATGCAGCTTCTGTCGTTCACACTGTCCAAGCGGGTGTCAAACCCACAGGCACCAGTAGTCATGGACCTAAAGCATGACTGTACATGGAAAGACTGAGGAACAAAGAAAACAGGACAAGAAAAAGAACAGAGAAAGTCATCTGATGAGAAATCCATGCGAGAGAGAGAGAGAGAGAGAGAATTATTCCTATAATAACAAAGTCTGTGGGGAATAGATGCCATGGTAACGACCCCCTGGCAAGTTATAAAGAGAAACGGAAAGTGGAGACCCCAGAGAGTCAGTTCTGTTCATAGTAGACCACACATGCAAAACAAAGGCTTGAACCATGGGAGTAAAAAGGCCATACCAAATGAGGCTTGCAAAAGATCTATAGCTTTGGAGTTGGTTTCTGCAAACAAATGATATAAAAATAAGCAATAACTAGGTAACACATAAATACAGTTTGACCAAGTAGATATAGAGAAACAATGACAGGAATGCAATGACAGGAAAAATCTAATTGTGAACAACATAATGCAAACGGCGAGAGTGTGGCTTGTGCTGTAACTGTACCCGTTATGGAGAATGAGGGCAGCAGAAGGAGGTAGCCGCAGTAGTTAGCTCTATCCTCAACACCTCTCTCTCTAAAGCTCTGCAGAGTTCTCCACAGGCTATCATTGACCCGCTGTATAGTGACCTTCTCAACATGGCTGTCGGGCAGGGACAGGATAAGCCAAAAGTGTGCCACTACACTTCCTTCCCTGTGGAAATAGATGCATGATAGAATAGATGCCCTGAGCATTGGAAAGGGTCTAATGGTGATGTAGTACAGATGAGCCATTGGGAGAATGGGATTCCTTCTTACCCAAAAGCAAAGACGGTGGTGGATTGAAAATAATGGGCCAGGTCAGTGGATTTTACAAGCTTCTCCACCTGGAAGGATGGACATGATACAGCACTTTGAGACTTAAGGTCAAATACTACTAGGACACATACATAAACACATATAAATGCCTAAAAACAGAAACAAATATCCAGTGGATTGCAGTGGGTCTACAGAGATTCAGAAGGTAGCTGACACTGAACTGAAACGCCCTAACGCTGTTCATTCATGTCCTGTTTGACCCTCAGTAACCCCTGATGGGTGTTAAAACATTAGCGAATAATCAGTCTAACTGAGGGTGAAGCCATGCCAGGTGGTGCTTTAACAGGCCTGGAGCTAGCTGCCCTGGCTGGCCAGTGGAAGTGGGGTCAGACCATGGCCTCCACCGCACGCGCCTCCACCCAGAAAGCCCGGCTGCTGTGTGACGAAAGGCCAGCGGAGAAGTTCCTGTTCAAGATGGAGACCTGGGACGTGTACTGCTGCTGCACCCGCGGCTCCAACACCCACACCTTGTACTCTAGGGAGAGAGAGGGTGAGAGAGAGTTTGTTTGACGCGCCACATTGCATTAGTTCATGTTCACATTACATTAGTTCACATTACATTAGTTCA
>JAOYMR010000001.1:11383105-11405446 GCA_025802075.1 Tenebrosternarchus preto | reverse complement strand
CGCAAATGAGACACATGCAGGAATCTTTTACAGTCGTAAAAAAGAACTATTCTCCCATTCACTGTGAAAAAGAGATGCTTTCTTTCTTTTTTCTGCCATGTTGTCAGGAGTAAATAATCGCCTCACCTTCACTGCGCCCGCTAGCTAGTCTCCACACGGCAACCGCGGCCAATCTCTAATCTAATATGTAACATTTTTAAAGTTTTTTTTATATTGTCATTTTCAAGTTTACACCAATGCAAGGGTGATTAAAAAAAGAATAGCCAAAAAATAAATAAATAAAATAGATGCAGCTCATTGGTATGTGGCACTATAGTGAGCTATTTTTAGAACACGACTCGTGACGTCCTTACTGGCGACCTGGTGCCCGCGGGCACCATGTTGGTGACCCCTAGAGGCTAAAGGTTTTCACAATAATCTGTAGGGGTGAAGTGTAATTTGTGTTTGTTAATGGGGGTCTCTATCTATCCATCTTGTATCTTGTCTCTTTGTGTGTGTGTGTGTGTGTGTGTGTGTGTGTGTGTGTGTATACACACACACACACAAAACTGTCTAGAGATATATAATCATTCAGAACCAAGCAGTTCTGTTAAGAAGATTGAAGATCGGTCTACCTAAAAGTTTTAAAATGTGAGATTAGTTCTGAGTCTGGTGGACTCAACTGATCTCCACTACATTTGTGTAATAAATCGTGTAATAAATCCAGAAGTGAGCTCACTAAAAGTCCCCAGATTCATGCATCAAAACCAGGTTCACAGTTTAAGAGTTTCTGTAAAAAGGTCTTTTTTCAAGATGCTCCAAATAACTACAAAAATACAACTATATAAATGACATGGGAAAAGCAGAAGCCTCACAAAAAATTATTTCCTGTAGCAATCCCCTCTCCTCCACCACAAACGCGCGCGCACGCACGCACACACACACACACACACACACACAGTTTCTAAGTACATGTGTCACATTTTAAGTAAATGTGTCGAGCGAATGTGTCCATTTATAAAACTGAACGTCAACACCGACAGCGATCCAGATATCGGCAAAGACCGACAACAAACATACACACGTTTAAATACATTCGATGCTTTTTCTTAGCACAATTTGTACTTAATCGAGTGTTTCGGAATGTACTAAATTATGTCACCTTGCTCTGTGTATGTGTAAAGGAAACGAGGTCACAATAACACTGTCGACTTACTTTGGCCACTCGTGCTCGGAAAAACAGCCTACCTCACTCATTCACCCACAGTGAGCAGGAGAGAGAGAGAGGAAGAGAGAGAGAGAAAGAGAGAATAGGTGATAAGGGACCCACGGTTTCCTCTTCAGGTAGCATTGCTCAATTTACAGAAAATGGTACTGCGGTCACTCAGGGACACCACCGTTGGAGTAGGAGTGTGTCAGAGAGAGAGAGAGAGAGACAGAGAGAGAGAGAGAGAGGAGAGAGAGAGAGAGAGAGAGAGAGAGACTGGGGATTCAGAACTGTTACACACTGAGTCCTCATTATAGAAATGTGTTATCCAGAAAAGCAAGCACCAGTGAGTCTGCCAATTAAAAATACTCTCATTTCTCTTTTTTATTGCAGGATATGACTTTCAACGGAACATTCATCCATTCATGGAAGGTAATGTTGCTACATGCTTTTACACACTTTTAAAGTCTAAAAGTGTTCTTGCGCAAAGCCAGATGTTAGTTGAGAATGACTCTCTTATCTCATGTTTCAACAAGCTACAAGGAGTAAGGTTTTAGGTTTTCGAGGTTTTCTGGTTGTTATTCAGTAGATTGGAGTGTTTGTTATTTTGCTTTTCTCAAGTTCACCATGGCTTTTCGATTGACTTCCATGCTGGACATTGAGCACCACCTTTTATAATAAACAAAAAGTATATGAAATTAGAAAATAAAAAAAGCTTACATGGACACATACAGGATAATTGTATTTTTTGCTATTGTATTTTGTTTAATAAATGACAATTTTAAAGTCAAACATCATAGTTGGTGAGAGTGAGCGAGAAAGAGAGAGAGAGAGAAGAAGAAAGCATGGTGCGTGACATTTACTGACTTCTGTCATCTTTCACTTGAGGATATTTTGGGTGTATATTTTTGCTGTCTTTGTGGTTTTGATATTTTTTCCATACTAGACACATTAACTTCTCAAATAGTTGCATTAAAGGCTTGTTTTGTGAGTAATTTAAGGCTAATTTATATCTTCAAGGCCTTGGAACTTGAGGATGATCTAATGATATTCTAGAGGAGTAACTGCAGTGTACTGTAGTAGCACAGTGGAGATATTTAAAAATGGTGAGAAGTATACAAGGTGTCCAGAGAAGCAGTACATTTCAGACAGAGGTCCTTCACCAGCAAGTGGAGCCTTTGATTGCACCTGTGTGTGAGTGTGTGTGTGTGTGTGTGTATGCTTACACATATTTTAGCATGGATGTACCTCACAATATAAAATTCTCATCTACTTGTCTGTGTGTCTTTTGCTCTGCTGACTGGCATACAGCCTACAGAATGAAAAGGAAGATGCGGATTGTTCAGGCGTTTCTCCTCACAATGATGTCACTAACTTCAAGCCAGGCCAATGAAAGTAAGAAAAGCTGAGACATTGATCACCAAAGATGTTACAGTAAGAAATGCTGTCAAACTAAGATCTCTTTCTGTTGTCTGGCAGGAGGGTCTCCTCTCACAAAATGCTCACAAACGCTAAGGCTAATGGCAAATATTAGATGTGTAACAGGTGGCTCGCAATACCTGCTGGCAGCCACCAGAGGGAGACCACGAGCTAGGAACTAATCAAGGCTCATTAGAGCCTAAACCATAAAGAACCATAAAGTGGTTCTCTCCTATATAACTGCTTCGCAATGATCACTCTTTGCGAAGCCTTGGTCTGTGTAGCACATGCAGTGAGCTTGCAGAGAACTGGTATTTCTTAGCAAACCTTCCTGTCGAGTTGTCCATCTGTTCTCCCTCATATCTGTCTCCAGTTGTTTCCCCTGTCTTGCACTTGTTTGTGTGTCTTAGTTGTGGTTAAAGTTTGGGTACCTGGTTCTATCCCCAAACCAGGCAGGCTGAGTAGAGCCTAACTCGGCACCCATTTAGTTGGAAGAGACAAGGGGTGGTTCCTCACCTATAAACCCATCCTACCTGCTTGGGAGAGCCCCCAGCTCCCTTCTCCCCTATCCTTCCACAAAAGTGGTTTTCACAAAGTGAAAAAGTTTCCACAAAGTGCTGCCTGCACTGTTTGTTTCAGGTGTCTTCTCCCAGGTTTCCCACACCCACATAATGTAGTGGGTAGAGCTGTGTATTCTTGTTCCCCAGTACTTCAGTACGAATCTCTTCCCTGTTTTCTGGTCCTATTTTTTATTTTGCCATTTCTCAGCCTCCCAGCTTCATTCCAATTTATTTCCATTTGGGTCCATCTAGGAGGTCCTACCCTCCTTGAGAGCTCTCTGGGAATGCAGTCTGTCAGGGAACTTCAGTAGAAGTTACACCAGTTACTGCGCTCCAAGAAATGAGAAGAGTGTCATACAAATAGCAGTATCATGTGACCTGTCTGGTAGTCTAATCACAGACTGTCTGTGTGTAGGTCTGAAGTGCTTCTCAGACTTTATTGAAACCGTCACTTGTGAATGGGACAGTTCAGTGGTGGATGGATTTCATGAAACACCAGACACCAAATGCTTCCTTAAAGGGAACCTAACTAAGTAATGTATCATTTTCTGTACTACATGATTCTTTCTAAGATTCACACTAAAGAACTAGCAGTTATTTAGACCTATTTATACTGTTTTCACATTCTAGAGCAATAAATGACTATGGATTAAAGTACAGAATATACTGCAAATTCCTTACTTGCAGGCTATAAAAATAATTCTGACTTTAGTGCCCAGGTATTTTTGGAGTATACTGTAAATCATTAAATATGTCATGTCAATGGTTTATTTCAGTTATACTGAATATTTTTCTGCCCAAGATGAGCTGGTCCTTCTTGAAGACTCAAAATATGAAGGAACCCTTCGGTTTTCAGCACAGGTAGGGAAAATTGGGAGGGAGAGGTTGCTACATGGAAATATGGAAGCACTTATCAACATTCTTATCATCATACTTATCAATGTATCAATGCATTCAGTTATAAGTTGATGGTCTGTTTATTAATTATTGCTCTCCTCCCCCCAAACCACAGTTGGGAGATGTTGAACCATCATTCCCTGTGTCTGTACACTGTGGAAAGCACACAATGGCAATTATCAACTTCTGGCCAGCAGAGCACAGTAAGACCTTTCACAATAGTTAAACAGTACATGGATAAAATATTGTTGCATATAATTGCTTAAAGCTGACACTTCTGTTAGTGGGGAGTGAACAAGCATTTATCATGAATGTGTTTGGTTGGATTTCATTTAACATTGTCAGTTGACCTCCAAAGTCATAGTTATCAATTTCTAACTCATATAAAGAAGAAAAGAGGGTAAAACGTGCACTTATTTTAATCATTAGAAGACTTATGTATGTATTTTTTAGTAAGGACTAAGGGTTTAGAATTTATCTACCTGATTAACTATGTTGAAAATAATTAGTATACCGATTGCTTTTTTGTCACCAGTTATGTAACCTAATACACAGGCCAGATTTTGTACTCTAGTTCTGAGGACACATTGTATAGCTCACCTGAACCAGCATTTTAGTTTTTTATCAAGTCCTTCGTTAACTGTGTCCGCATTTTTCCATAGTTAAGTTATCTCCACCCGAGATGCTCCGTGTAGACGGGGCAAACGTGTCCTGGAGACTTTCATCTTTCTCTTCAGAAATGTGCCAAAACATGTGTTCATTTCAGCTCCAGTACCGACTGCTCGAGGAAAAATGGGAGGTGAGATTAACTCTTGTGCATAACGCCGGGATATTAGTTTGAGCATCACTGCCCCTTGTTGCTCACCCAGTCTCACCTTATCTCACTCCAGCTATTTCATTTTATCCCTATCCAGTGTGGCACCTCATCACACTTAGGTTCTTCCTCCTTATACCTGTCCAGACATCTACCTCAGCTCTTTCCATCTACATCCTAATTATGTGTTTTAACCTTCTCTATTGCAAGCTCTCAATCAGCATGTCTCTCTCTGATCGTCTCTCCTTGCAGGATAAAGACATTGTGAATTTAACAGCAGAGAGTTGTATGTTGCCAGAAGAGAACCTTTCCTTAGGAAAGGAGTATGCAGTCAGAGTGAGATCCAAACTAACAGAATCTGTTTTCTGGAGTGACTGGTGCCAAACTAAGTGGACTTCTACTGTGGGTATGCCTTACAATCTGTGTAAGTACTGAATTCTTGGAGACTTTATGATTTATGCTGATCCCATTAATTTAAAAAACATATTTGTTGTTTTTAATTTACAAAACTAAGTGGCTGTACTGCAGTGAAGTTAAGTGAAGTTATTGGAACAGTAATGAAGACTCAGAGCCAAAACAAAGCTTCTGATTTCTTCTTTTCTCTCACATATGCTACTTGACTGATGACAGCGATCTTTGGTCTAAATGGAACTGTTTGGGTTATAATACTTGTAACTGTCTTGCTGGTTTTGTTCTGTATTCATCCTATTGTGCGGTGAGTACTGGTCTTCAGATCCTACAACTATTTCACTGCTATTCAGCCAAATGCATTTATGAAGGATTTTTAACATATGACTTGATCACTGTTTAGAAAAATACAAAATCTGGCATGCCTTGATTGGAGATTTTAAAATGCTGTCTGTAAATTATAGATACATTATATCTTATAAATTATGTAAATTATATAACTATACACAGGTATTCTACCACAGGGGATATGACTAATGTAAAAAAATAATTATTTTTTCAGTTTTCTGAAGAATCTTTCTGAATCCAAACCTTCAGAGTATATTGACCCACTTGGTACTGGTCATGGGTGGGACTTTAAGGTGGGTTTCATGTAGTTTGATTTTGAATTTCCGTTTTGTGTTAAGAAACCTAGATGTTAAAGTTAATCTAGCATTGTCTTCTTCTTTCAGTCTTGGCTAGGACCCTTCATTACTACCGAGTTATTTCTCAAGGTTGATTCAGAGGTAATCTGTCCTGTAGAGGTCCATGAGGCCCTGAGCTCTGATGCCCTCTACAGGAAGGAGGATAGTGGCAGCCAGAAAGGTAAACAAGAAAGTAACACCTCCAGTTTTTCCAACTCTACCTACTTCCTGTCACAAAGCTCCAAATGCAATATGGTAAATCAGCTGGATTTGTGCTCACCACTGCGGTGTGGTGGCCCAGAAGAGGATGACAGCAGGGAGGAGAAAGTTCTGCAGGTTACTGACATCCACTGTAATAACGACACTGACAACGAGAGCGGTCTCAGCAGCCCGCTGGAGACATCCTCCTCATACAAGCACTTGCAGAAGCTGAGACTGGCTGTGCAGAGCCCAGATTCTGGCTTCTCTCCTGGGGCCGACGACCAGGACAGCCAGGAGGAGTCTGGGAGTGAAGGCCTGCCCAGTCCACCAGTAGTGGACAATGCTTTGACCCTCAGACATGTTCTGCCCTGCCCCATCCCATTGGAACCCCACCCAGGCACCTTCCCTCACCCACTGCTGAGCCTCACCAGGCTGGCTTGGAGCCCTGGACAAGCACAGCTTCTCGAAATGCCACCTCTCTGCACCTCCACAAGCACACTGATGCCTGGTTTTGACCTCACGGCATGCGCTGGCATGGTGGAACCTTCAAGTGGTGACTATATGCCCGTCAAAAAGGTTCAGGAGTGATGACTTTGCACAGATCGTCAGGCAGGTTTTTTTTTATTTATTTGCCTTTATTTAACCAGGTTAGTCCCTTGAGATACAAGATCTTTTTTACAAGGGAGACCTGGCCAAGACAGACCAAGCAGCAGCACAAATTACAACATTCCAAAGTACATTCCAAAATGGTTTGCAATGACAATGAGCCTTTTGAAGACAAAAGCCTTGTGAAAATGATGCAGAAGAATGGTTTTCTTCA
This sequence comes from Tenebrosternarchus preto, assembly GCA_025802075.1. Taxonomy (NCBI): domain Eukaryota; kingdom Metazoa; phylum Chordata; class Actinopteri; order Gymnotiformes; family Apteronotidae; genus Tenebrosternarchus; species Tenebrosternarchus preto. The sequence goes on along the minus strand of JAOYMR010000001.1, from coordinate 11,398,458 downwards.
TATTCTTCAGCAGTTCTCATTGGTTTGTCAGGAAATGTGCTTCTTCCTTTGGCCCTTAGTTACTGTACACATTGCCTCCAGGATAAATGCCTCCTGCCTTCAGGGAACCCTGATACAGCTTAGCTTCAAATTCCGTTAAACATGTGCTTGAATGTATTTAGAGCTCAGACTGTTCTTTTTGAGCTTCAGTCTTGAATTCCAAACAGCCACACCTTATCATAACTGTGTATCAACTGCATTCACCACAGTATGTCTGCCTTTCCTTTCATCGCCAGCACATACTGCCCACCTAGCCTAACAGTGTCTAAAACAACATACAACTTTCCCTAAAAATCAGACGGTGAATGTAGTGATTGTAAATATGAATGAAGTCCTGCTTGTTCTGGTAGGAGGGACTGTTTTTTGTTGTTGTTGTTGTTTGGTTTATTTGTTATTTGGATGCGAGTGTACTGTGTCTTTAGTGCAGTTGTATGCATATTTTATTACAGTAAAGTTTTTAATATATGTACTATTTCCAATGGTATTTTAGGGTCATTGGTGGTAGATATCTTAATCCATCTGAGGGTTTGCACTTCCATGATTTTAGGAAAACTGCAATCACTCACAGCCTTAATGAACACATGTTGCATCATGACCTCCACAACAGCTGCATAATGTTTATGTCTGACTATAAGTGCAACAAATATGTTGAAGTATAGTGGGATTGCAGAGGTAACCTCTTATGAACATTCTATATTTGTTGTCATGGTGATTTGTGAGTGTTGTGTGTGTGTGTGTATCTATGCATGTAAATATGGATAACAGTAAACATTATTTTTGGGATGGGAGTGTGTGATGATGTGATATTTGCAATGTTTGTATAATTGTTTGCTCAAGTGCTATTTGCCTTCATCCATGTTCTTTCATATCTATTTCTATGTCACAACCTTTACTAATTTAAACTATACAGTAGAATAAGCTTTTTTAAGACCTATAAGACATTTGACATCCAGAATAGCCCCATTTTCTACTTGCCCATACCTTAGGACAGACTATTTAGTCACTTCCGATTACCATGGACATACTTATAAGCAATGAAGACAATGCTGGAGTAACGTTGGGTAAAAAGCACTCAGTCTTGAAGGACCAGGAACCATCTTGTCACCTGGCCATTGGTATCCTTGGGTTGTATGGGGTTGGATGGGGACTAGTCTGAACTGACGGCCTGTCAGGTAGTACCTGAAGAAGTGCTTCTGAGGCAAGAACCGTATGCTGTCCTGTAGCAAAGCTCCACCGTTCCTCTTGTGAACAGGATAGAATGTTCCTCCCCCTTGAACTCTTGGGGCAAGATCACACCAGGCCTGACAATGGAGGCGTTTGCTTGGACCTTGAAAGGCCTCTAAGTCTTCGTCATGCAAGACCAGTACAGACGTGAGTGCATCCTACAGCCATCACTGATGCATCATTAGATGTAATTTTTTATTGAACAAAATAATATATACACACATAAGAGTTGACAATTTATCAATAAACATGGATTATTATTATTAAAAATAAAAAAGTTACCAAAAGAGTTGCTACAGGTTATACATATTATGTTGTATTAACAGCTAATGGGTTTTTTAAATTACACTTAAGACAACACTTACACTTAAGACCTTATAACAAGACCTTTGTCAATATATAACGTCAAACAATATAAAGGGGGTGGACAGCAAGATGTTTTTGAGCTAGACTATGTTTAGCTTGAATATTGCATAGCAATATTCATATTTTGATTTCATAATTCCGAGAATCCGTTAATTTTGGACAATAAAACGCTTGACAAAACGCGATTTTCCATATTTTTATTCGTCACAGGGTGTACCATCCAACTAGCACTTCTTTGAGCTGAGACAGCTTGTCTAGCGAAGACTGGTTTCCTGTTAAACACTCATGTTTCTCTACATGGCATTTTATGCTATCGCAGCTTTTCCCCAACATGTGTAACCAAACCCTTGTCACAATACTAACCTCGTTCTTAGAAACGCGCTCTCACAGGAACTCGGTTTTAGCAGAAACACTCAAAATGAAATCCCCTCTATTTGCTGGGCTTTTCCATTACACTGTAACCTTCCGGATTAAGTTTCTTGTATTCACTTTCTACATACATACATACTACACCAATACTTACTCATTATCACAGACATATCTTTATAATCAGTTCATTCAAAGTTACACTATTTGCTTTCTGGCTGGGCTATGATGTTTTCTGGAAAATCCTCTGGTGAGCATGACCAAACTAATAATCTGCTGACCCCTTGTGGAGGCAGTGTGGTGCTACACATTGCATGTCTGAACGCGAACCCCACTTCATGAACGAACCGTATAACAAAACATGTTGACCTTCACCTACTCCTTCTAACTACCACTTTCGTTTTTAATGGTGACGCTTTATTCCTCGAGACTGGAAACATATTGCATATCTGTGATAAACAACAAAAGAAAAACGGCTGACGTACATTAGAACGTTTTCGCCAATGTTTAGTTGCTAAAACAGAGGAAAATGTGCAACACTTACACTTAACAATTCTCCTAATATGTTAGGACTCCTGAGTCTTAACATATTATCACCAGATTATTACTCCCTCTCTCCAAGGCTATAAGGAGGCTGCTTCAGCATTGGCAGCTACTGTATACTCAGCAAGAGGTCAGGGTAGAGCTTCATAATAACGGTCATTTAACTAAAAAGCCAGTCTTAATGTGCATTTTGATCCACTTTTCATATCCAGCAATCCCAGACTGGAGCGGTCAGAATCACGGAGGTGTGGTGATGCCCAGGGTATCTTTTGGTTTGAAATGTAGCTGACAAAAAATGCTAGTAAAAGGTCTGAATGCCATTATTTTTGTGGTAGAAGTATTATTTTTGGTACATACACAAATTTTATAAAGCAATTAAGTAGTTACTCTGTTTAAATCAAGATGGTCTAAAATACCTAAACTCAATAACAGAGGGCTCTATCAAATGAATCCACTTTAGGTATGGTGTATTTAATGACTTCTAATTGCATGTAAGCAATTAGAATCTCTGCTACAAATTAAAAGTCTCTGCTACAAAACTGTTTCCAGCTTGTTTTCATATTACTGCTACACTATTTAGAACTTTATTGGTTAGCAAATTGGAAAAACAGTTAAAAACAACAAGCTATCCAAGGCAACTTCAAAAAATTAAAAATGACAAATCACAAACCAACTGAATAAAAATAATCAAAAGTCAGAATGAGACAAAGACAAGGAATGACAGATAAGACAAAAGAGATGAAGAGGGTGAAGCACTCATCTCCTTGTACTCTGGGGTTCAAAGATTCAATGTTTACAAAAGCAGCAGGACTATAGAGAGCATAGTGCTCTACAGCTCTGTCAAAAAACAACAGTTATTTGTCTAATGACTGCATTAGACAACAAATGGTTACATTAGACTGTCATTTGTCCCATGCAAACAGCTGTCATAGTTATAAGTTACAAGACCTCCTAAAAGCAGTTTACATTAGAGAGATCGAGATTGTCATGTGCCTCTTCCTGAATGCAAAGCTTTGCCTTCATGCCAAGATTTAGGCTTCTGCCCTCCAAACCAGTTTCACCATCTGTTACCGGTGTTTCCCTCGCCCCTCGGAGAGCACAAACTCAGGCATAGCACGGGTGTACCACTCAGACCAACCCCCGTCATACACAAACATGTCCAGCTGGCCACACTCGTGGGCTGCAAGGGCAACGGTGCATGCCGTGACCGCAGAACCGCACGTCACGCACAGCGGCTGCTGCAGGTCCACCCCGGCCCCTTGGAATAGCACCCTCAACTGGTCTGGAGGAAGCAGCAGCCCTGGGGGACCCAGGAAAGAAGTGAAGGGTATGTTGAGGGAACCAGGAATGTGGCCAGGTTCAGTGTCTGACACAAACACACACACAAAAAGGCAAAAGCAAAATAAAGGTAAGTCAAGCTGCATTTAATACATTGTCTGACGTTACTGAGTAGATTAAAGGTAAATTAAAGGCTGTGAAACCACTTTCAACAGCATATAATCACAGAGTGAACTAGCATAGACCTCATTAGTCCAGTGATTCCTCTCGTCACTCTCGCGACTCTCGTCACACATGACCCCTGGACTCTCCGTGTGAGTGTATGCCGTCGAAGGATCGAACAGCGCTCAGACAGAACACTGCATCCAAACATTTACTCACTGACTTAAAATACTAATCTTGCCTGCTGTATTAAGATGATTCCCTTTATTTTCCTTGTTTATTTTCCATTAAGTCAAGTAAAAGGGGCTTGAAAATCTTAAAAGATTCCATTAGCACATCATACGCACGTGTTGCTTAATTAGCAATATTTAACTTGTTGAGTGATACAACGACATGTTATGTTAAGATCATGTGTATCTTTAGAACAACCTTTAAGAAAATGTCACACTTACTGTCTCTCGGTTCTGGGTCAGTTCCTCGGAATCTACCTGAAGGCCGTGCGTCCACCAACTGAAACGTCTTAGTGTCAGTATTGTTCAAAATGTCTTCGTATGTTTTAACCCATGAACGATTCAGAGTGGCTTTAAACTCTGTCGGTTCTGGCCTCTTATATTTGTCTGTTAGTGGGTATCCCTTGCTAATCCAGTCTTTCAGACCACCATTGAGAACCGATACAGAACTATGCCCGAAGACCCGAAACATCCACCAAACGCGCGGTGACGAAAATATCCCGTACTCGCTCGCATCGTACACTACAACGTGCGATTCGTTTGTGATGCCTAGATTTCCTACATAATCTGCGAAATGTCCCTCTGTTGGGAGCATATGATCGAGAGGAGAACGTCTGTCGCTACAACGGTCAATGTCAAAAAACAAGGCACCGGGTATGTGCGTCTTCTTAAAATCGTTCTTGGCGATTCGCAAAAGTTTTGGTAGATGCCAAGAGGCGTCCAGAACTCGGACGTTGGATCCTGCGCATGTTTTGATGGCTTCGAAAAGCCACCTGGCCGTAACCAACCCTTTGGTTTGGAGAGGCATCACTGAGCGCAATGGGAAAACGAGTGATTGCTCGAAGATCCTGCACACGGGACCTTCGTACCTGCTTCCACAAGATCTCAGAGTAGGCGGTGACCAAGAGTATTTTCACCATAGGCTGTTTTAAAGGTAGGTTTATCTGATTTCGTCACATTGGGTAGATCAGTAAGGGTCTGTCTCGTGATATCAGTAGTCTCACGTTTTTCAGTTTATAATACTATCAACTGATTGTAGTAACCTAAAGGACTGCCATTGAAATGCCATGTTTACTAATAGTTAATAATTGTGTAACACATGTTTGCTGGGGTGTCAATTGTGGTGTGAAATATTTATTTGTATTTTTAACAAACAAAAGTACTTGGAGGTTTATACTTCGTCCCAGATACCAAATCTACGGTTATCAAAAAATCTTGTTTTTTCCCGGAACCTTTCTAGTTTAGGGTTCCTACCCGAGTCTTAATTGTGCAACACAAAATGATCACGGCATCATGTGGAAGTAGTGATAATCTAGCAACAACTGCATACACAAACTAGAGTTATTACATACATACCTTATGCAGTTTTAGTAGCCGACATTATTGAAAGTTGCGCAATGTCAGTTTCAGTGATACGGAGGGGCCTGGAGCTTCTAAGCGACGACCTTAAAGGTAAAAGACGTCTTTGACATTTAACTAGTTAGCTACTTAGCTGTTATTAAGCTTTCAAAGAAGTTAGGGACGTCGCACCTAGTGGTTAGTAATTTTATTAAAGACTCGACTATTACGCAATATTAAAGTACTAGTTAGCCGTGTGTTTATATTCAAACTAGTTTTGAGCCATAATGGAGGTATTGGAGAAGATTAGTTAGCTAGCTAGCTAGCTAACCCTAGCTACTCTGAAATCTAAACGTTCACGTTTAAATAGTTCATATACAAATACAGCGTAATAGTTATCCATCAATAACATTCACTGATATTTGATATGGAAATCTAGCTATATTTTTAAAATCTGCAATTATGGCTTTAAAGAAGCATACATTTAATTTTCTGCTTTGAGGCTACACGGTTACCACTTAACAATGTCAATTACCTAACCTATGTACGTGTAGCCAGTGGTGTATAAATATCATCCTCCATCCGCCCCTCCCTCTCTTGCTCTCCTTTCCTCCTTTCTGAAGATGGTGGTAAGAGTCAGAAGAAAAAAAGCTGTCAGAAAACGACCATGATGGATCAGATCAGCTCTAACAAACAGGGCGTCAGGAAGCAAATCCGTCATCTGCAGGCTCACAGCAAAGCCAGGAAGAACAAAACCACCATCAAAAACAAGCATGTCAGAAATGCTCTGGGTGAGTGACTCTACACGTGGGCACATTGCACGTTGAAACACTCTTGTACTTGATAAAGCGTCTTTGTACGTCATATGCTTGTCAGAAATTTCGGTGACAGGAAAGTGTCAATGTAGGCTATAAAAGTACCCTTTTATATTTGTGGTATGCATGACCATACTACAATCAGCCTCCTTCCATAATGCATTTTACCAGAGGAACAAGTCCACTAATTCTAATTCCTATAGAAAAGCATATGCAAATTGAATTCAAGGTGCATATTAATCAGGTGTTGGAATAGCATTTCAGTAGCATGCTAGGGGAGGCCTGTGTTTGCGCACCTGCTGCAGCAAAAATTGGATTGTGCATCGGCATGTTGTGTCACTGCAGAGGAGTACCGAAAGAAGCAGCAGAAAAGTCAGCTCAGTGCCAACCTGGAGTACTTCCTGGGAACGAGCTACAGAACGCAGGAAAACTACACAAAGAAGGTACTACACAAGACATTTATGGAGAATGGCTGGCAGTGTAATGAATATTTTGTACATGCTGAGAATGTTTAAGCAGCTCACTTAAAATTATGTGCAGTATAGATGATTGGGGGGGGGGGGTGCATGTTTATGAACTTGGTAGAAATTGATATCTCATTATTCCAATAAGCAATAGCAAAGTACACTAAAGTATTACAGATTCAGAAGAGGTAGACTGAACACCTAGTACTAAAAGAATACACCTTATGTACATTTGAAATACTCCCACCTAAGTGCCTTCTGTGATGGATGTGACGCCTGTTGTCTGTGACCAGCATTAATACAGTCAGTATGAAAATACCACATCAGTTCTAACAATGATGACTCAGTTGAGTTCTGTCACCTTCATGTCTAGACAAGTTCCCCTTGTCTGTGGTGGTGGTTGATTATTCACTTCAGTTGATTCCATCACAGTGAATGCTGAGCCTTCTTGCTTTTTCATATGTTAAATAAGTCAAATGGTCTCCCCGTTACAGGGTAGACAACCTGGTTTGGACCTTTTATTATGATAACGATGTCTACATTTACATTTAAGGCATTTAGCAGACGCTCTTATCCAGAGCGACTTATAAAAGTACTTTACTGTTGACTCACAGAATGCATCCTAGCCGGTAGGATAGAGTTCAGTATACATTTGAACTATAATTCTGCTAAAATGCAAGAATATTAGGACCAGCGCGACTGAGTGGAGGGGAGATAAACCCATCACCTTTACTGTAATCTTTTACGGGGAGGAACAACAGTGTAGAGTCCAAACACAGTAGCTGAAGTTTTACCCAGATTAATATAAAAGCACTCGAACACAGTGCCTTGCTGTTTGATTGTGAAACATGCCTTTAAGCCCTTTCTGATTTGTGACCCTCAACTAAATCAGAAAGGGCCTAAAGACATGTTTCATGATCAAATTGCAATCTGCAAGCTAAGCTTCCAGAATTATTCTGGTGTCATGAGCTGATCGTGATAATTTCTCCACGTCAGATCCTGCAGCAGAACGCTGGGCGTCTGTCCCGTCACCAGCCAGAACAGCCAGCCAGGAAACCGGAGCAAGAAAAATCCATCTTCACCGAGGAGGAATTCCAGAAGTTCCAGGAAGAATATTTTTCCAATCACTGATCTTGGTGTGGACCTCTTAGCAGGGACTATAATGAACATTTTTAAGATCCCTGATATGGAGAATTATCCAATTGTTCTTGCAAACTCTGTGCAGTCCAGTTGGATTGAAGTGTATGTATTATTTTTATGTTCATGGATGTGCAAACCTTTCATGTTAATGGATATGTAAATCTAACCATGTTGTTAATTGTGTATTGATAATAAAGCAATTCAGTCTTTATCGTGTCCAGAATCAGAGAAAGACACCTGAAATTGAATTAAGTTATCCTTTATCCTTATGCCACAAAATTTAGCAAAACATTTCCCATCCAGAGGAGGAAAAATTACTTGTTTTCCCTACCACTTCATGGAGTCCTGTGTCTGCAGTTACTTAGCTGCTGAAGCACTTTAGACATGGCCCGGTCAGACTGATCCATCTCAATGCTAATAATATCCACCAGAGGGCAGCGTAAGCATGACATCTAGTATTGATCAGATGATAATTCTGCTTTGATATTTACCCACTGAGAAAAGGTCATGTGCATGAGTATGAGATGCCGAACTTGATTATCCGGTCCAAGGTGAATGGCAGATGGTTGTGTGTTATGTTAATGGACATAAACTATGCCACACAAAACCCTGTGAGAGTAGACAATGTATGTTATGCAAGCAGCTGAACCGGCTCTGTGTACTCTCCGTAGTGCTTCAGTGTCTACGATAAACCTTGGAAGCGGACAGTACTCATAAAGGAATACTTTATAAAACTTATGTGAATCCATTAGATAAAGGAAAATTAACGGCAGGTTTCAGCAACATGACGGTGTAGAAAAGAATTGCCTGAAAATACAACACAAGAGGGCAAGAGGGATGTCACTCGTAAGTCAAAGTATATTATTCTTTTTAGAATTTTTGCAATATGTAAGTGATTTATGATCGGATTTATACTATTATGTATAACAGTATTAACATTCCCTTTAGAAAATTTGTTCGGTTAAAAGTTTCTTGCAGAGAACAGAATATTATTTTGATTCTGTCATTTTAAATGACTGCTAGTTCTTTATGATCCATGGAGTAAATTATACTGAGATGTAATGTGTCATCAGAGATCAAGCCCTAGGCCTAAACGTCCAAATCATCCACCTTCCTTTGACCCATCAATGGTACACCAGACACCCCTGCACCCAGCAATAGCACAGGCCAATCCTTTTCTTCCACACACCCCTGTTTATCTACCTGTCCTGCCTGAGGAGCTCCCTCATAAGGTACTGTCATCTTCACAGTGGTGTTGTGACACATGCAGTTTGCTTCGGTGAAGTTTTCTCTGAATTTCTAAAATGTTTTGTGTGTGTGTGTCAGTTGCTTGTGACTCCTGTCAGACCTGCTCCTCCAGTCCCAAGGAGATCTTCTCCCAACTGGGAAGACCATCACTCTCAGATCACCCAGCCAGAGGCAAGTGTTTCAGTACATACGTGTATCTTCCTGCATATTTTCTACTTGAAATTTTAAAATTAAAATTTTACATTTTCCTCTGTAGAAAATAAATGGGTATGAGGACCCAGCAACCGTTAGAAATGCAGGAGACTCTCAGCATAGTTTGAGTTCTGATGGAATATGGTCCACTCATCTGTATGAAGATGTCCTTCCAGATGAAACCGATCTAACAGTAAGATGATGATGTGATGAGTGACTGAGATGTGTTTTAAATGTCATATACATACACATGTATTTATTATAAATATATTTATAACAAAATAAAGGTTTCAAAGTTTGTGCTCAAGAGGTGCAGAAGTCCATCATTAAATTCAAATAATACTGTTCCCAGTATGTGCTTATCTTTCTAATATTAGCAACTTTAAACTGGGTATGTGTGAATATATCATGGCTATATGTAACCTATGACAGGGCATAATACATGAAAAGATAACACAGACTCTATAATTCCCCTGTCGGTCAGCGTCAGGATTGTACCACAGCACAAAACTACCCACCTCCTCGCCCTTTTGCTCCGCCTCGTCCAGCTGCCCCCCCTCGCCCTGCAATGGTACGACCCCAAAGACCCTTCCTGTCCAAATGCATCTCGGAAGATCCAACTGAGCACCTGTATGAATATATTCCGGATTTACTGACAGACGGCCAGCAACAGGTAACAAGCACCCTTCCTAGATCACACACAAAACATTAATGAGAGAACAAGGGCCAAAAAGGTGTCTGCATTGAATGTGATTTGCATTAAACCCCGCCTGCAGGATGAAGGCGGTACGTCTTCTGGCTCAGAACTACCTGCAGTGCCGGTCAAGAGGAAGCCTCAAAACTGTCGCTCTTGGAGTGAGCAGTGTAGCATGGAAGGAGACAGCAAGGTGATGCACACCATTACGTCACACTGAAGTCACGCTCTGTAGAAATATGCGCACTCTAACCGCATTGCCCAAGTAGATGTCTTATCTGGAGGCCTTGGGTTTAGTAAATGGTATGACAATCTGCAAAAGTAAACAAGAAAAATGGACTGTTCCCATGAATTATGAAACCACTTGGTTCTGTTTTGGACAGATTTGTGTTTGTTTGTTTTTTTATTATAAAGAATGGAAATCAGATTTAAGCATGTTACATCAATGGGAAAGAAAGACTGCGTAGAGGGGATGGCTGATTAGTACATTGTCCGTAAGATTAGGAATAAAACATTATCTCTCCAGGAGCTGGACCTTCTTTTGGACTGGTGGCGAAGTGTGGAAGGTGAGTGGCTCACTGTGTTTCAGGAGATTGTTATATTCTACTTTGCCTGGATGATTGTGCTTTGCTCTTACATAAAAAATGAATGTTGGTTTGACTCAACTCTTTTAGAGTGGGACCATCTGGCCATGCAATATCGAGGAGAAGAAATAAAGTATGCTGCTTATATATCACTATTGGTTATAAAGCAATTAACGTGTTACCTGCTTTTACTACCATGGAAAAAAATGTCTTTCTGTCTTTCTGTTTGGATTCTCAACATCTCCTGCAGACTGCTGCTCTCAGTTGCCCACAGGGTGAAAATGGCGATGCGTCTGTTTGAGCTGCTTATGTTCGAACACGGCTGGGTCCTCCTGAACTACATCACAGAGCTGCACTGCACTGCAGACAGCGTGGCCAAGTCCAGCAAGACGACACGCATTATGGGCATGACAGGGGGCACCACGGGAGCGGTGGGCGCCGTTGCCGTGATCGCGGGCATTGCTCTCGCCCCCCTGACCTTCGGTGCCTCTGTGGTGGTGGCCGGGGTCGGCGTCGGGGTCGCTGCCGCCGGAGGGGTCACGGGCGCGTCGGCCGCCATCACCAACAAAGTGAAGAACAGCCAGTTCAGGCACAAGGTGGAGAGGATCCTTAAAAACTACAAATACCACATGGAGGATATCATGGGGTGCCTGATGTTCATCGATGTCGGGATGGATCTCCTTAGGAGGTGGGACCACTCGAAACTAAAATACGTAAACGCTGATGACATGAAAATAGTGCAGATGGCACAGGAGACAGAAGGCTTCGCTTCCACAGACGCTGTTGGTGAGAGTGCAGGTGTGCTGCAGGCCTTTGCTTCTGGGCTGGATTCCTACTTCAGTGAGGAAGAGAAGCTCAGGCTGAAGAAGGACTCTGAAAGCCAGTTCGCAAGGGAGGTTCGTGAGGTGGCTGATAGACTCAAAGAGGGCATGGATGAACTGATCCGGATTAAAAACCTTTTTCGCTCTGTTGTTTGTAAAAGTCTCTGAAGCATGTGACTATTAACAGTAATGTCGAATGCTTTTTATAATTGTATAATTGTAATTCTCTCAGAAATGCATTTAAGCACAGGCAACAGTTTTAAATGATCCTTTTAAGCCAGTCTGTTAACTTCAAATCACATTGTCGTGGATTATAATGTGACAAGTTAACATGTTGTGATGATACACAGCTTTGATGTATGTGTATGGAACCAAGTGTGTTTATATGTTGTTTTCATATATCATTTTGCCAGGTTGCATTTGCCAAACTCAGAGCAGAAGAAGGTCTATTACTTGCCAATTGTTTGCCAATGCCACATTGGGTGAATCAGTGCGGTGCCGTGTGTTAGTTGAATCAGTGCGGTGTCGTGTGTTCGTTGAATCAGTGCGGTGTCGTGTGTTAGTTGAATCAGTGCGGTGCCGTGTGTTCGTTGAATCAGTGCGGTGTCGTGTGTTCGTTGAATCAGTGCGGTGCCGTGTGTTCGTTGCATGTCTGATGAACGACTCAAGCAGTAAGATGAGCTGTGATTCCACAGGATTCTGAAGGATGACTGATGCATTAATGTAGCAACAACATTTTTTCATACTGGCCTTCCAAGGTATTTAGGGGAGTTTGAGCAAGGCAAACTTCTTTTTGTTTCTGATACTGAAACTACAGTTTATTATTCATACAGTTGCATTCAATACACTTAGTACTGAACGATGGCACAAGTCCCAGTGAGCAAAGCCAAGGGAGTGGCAAAGAAAAACTCCCTAAGAGCATGAGAAAGAAACCTTGAGTGGAACCAATATTCATTCTCCTTTGGTCATGGTTCATGGTTTTGTCTGCAGAAACAGTGAACAGTGCTCATCAACCATCCTATAACCAAACAGTACATCAGTACTTTTAATATTTAATAAGTGGACAACGTGCGAACTTTTGTTGTCTTTCGCTGTTGTTGTTTAATGAATATCTTGGTTTTATTCTATCTAGTTACTTTAATTTTCATGTTCTGTACTATAAAGTGACTTAATTTTCAGAAATTTTAGGAACGGGGTAAATACATTCTTACACATGCATGGTGTAGTTTAGACAACAAAAGATGTGTAAGATCTTTTCCAAAATAAAAATGAAAAACACAGAAAAGCAGGCCTGTTTATTCTGTTAGTCCACCACCTTCATGTACTGCCACAGAAACATGATAACATGCTGTAAGTTAACATTTAACATCTTGGTTGAAAAGAATTATTCCCAGTAGAATTTGAAAAATTGTACATGAGGGATATAATCTCCAATTATCCCACCTTAAAACAGATGTGACCTGCCTTTGCAGTGAGACTGTTATGCTGTGGATGTGTACTTGTCCTTCCCCCACAGCCTCCTGTCCCTCCTCTTAAGACTTACATCCCATCAAAACAACAGACATTAAAACATATAGCATTTTACTCTAAACTTTCTCTTTGTATAATCCTGCATCTCGACCTGTTTTTGGGGTTATTCACCTGTCAAAAGTTTCAAGATAAAGCTTTATTTATAGTACTTCACTACTAACAAAATTTAAAGTAGTGTGGAGGCGATTCTCATAGGCTCCTGGGCATTGACAGGACCTATAGATTATGACGTGGTTTGCTGAACAACTTTTAGACTTGAGTACTGCATTCAATACTAAGTACTCAATATTAAGTAAAAGCAAAACAATTGCTCAGAGAGGATATACTGAATGACCAGATCTAACTCATTACATACTTAAAGGGTTCCACCAGTGAACCCAGAACTATAGTATATGAAGATTAGTTTTTCCGATAACAACAATAGTCCAGTAAATAACAATGCATTCATAAATCGTTCTATATAACAAAATAAATCCCAAAATAATAGCATAATGCATCAATACCAGGGCTGGAACTGGGAAAGAGAATCTTTCTTTGTTTTTAATTGTTTGCTTAATAATAATATTAATAATAATAATAATGCTTTAAGGCTACAGTGAGGTGCACATTCTCTGTAAAAAACACTTCTCAAAACAACAAGGAAACAAGTGACTACAAATGCAATGGATAATATTTTTCTCAACTTGACTTGGCAACGGAAATTTATTTTTCTCAGAGTATTGGAAACATATTTCTTGTTTGACAAAAAGTGACAATTCTTCACAATCAAGTACAGATTAATTTTTCAAATGCTACTTTTTGTAAAAACAAGGCATCTAAATTGCAACTGTAAAGTATGAATAGAGTTTATAGACACTTCTCTCTTTCTCTCATTCTATTAGAACAGTGAAGACCTCATAGCAAGGAAATTTGAAATACAAGAACTGGGTTTAGTAATATTATATTCATTTGCCAGTTATTTTAAATAAAAACACAGCAGTAATAATCAGATTACTTATACTTATAGATTTCTTAGGTCTACCACACGGTTAAACTGTAAAACAGCTGTTAATTGTTTTGTGATTTTTTTAATTGCAAAGATTTCTCATTTAAATTATTGTTTTGAAATTGATTTGGGTCTTTTCTGAGAAACTTTCCTAAATCGTTCATGTTCACAAATGAAGTAAAATAAAGTAAGTCTCATTATCTTTCAGAATGAGTGAGTGACTTAATACAAGCAATACTTAATACATTAATGTACAAATACATTAATGTTTTAAAATCTATTAACGACACAAGGTGTCTGGAACTCTCTTCACAGTGCATTAAGAGACACAATTTCTAGAATTATCAAAAAAAACTTTATGTCTTTGATTTCCTCATATCTAAATATGAATGAATCCTGCAAGGTCTCATAACTGAGCTACTGGAATTGGCTGACAACCTGGACAAGGTCTCAAGGAGCATGAAGATAGCAGGCATCAGGAGGGGTAGCGAGGCTGTTGGCTGCTGGGGGAGGGGTTATACTTGCCCCCTTTCCCATGGGTGCCTTATTAGTGGTGTCTGCAATAGAGGTCGGGAACACTGCTGCCAGAGGGGTCACAGGTAGGTTCATGGGAGCTTCAGCTGCCATCACCAATAAAGTCAACAACATCCAGGACAGGAAGGAGGTGGAGAGAATCCTCACAGACTATAGCTCTCAGATGAAGAACATTGAGAGCTGTGTGAAGTTGATCAGAACAGGAATAAAGTACCTGGGGAAACTTGTCTAAATTGAATGAGGTGAACCAAAGGATGACGAAGGTGGCAAAGAGCAGCCCAGTTGGTAGGGTGCAGTGCTGAAACTAAATGCAAGCTGTAATCAGCACATAAAACATATAAAACATGATCTGTGCATCTCCTGAGGATTATTATTATTAATTTTCTTATAGATTGTTATGTCACTGAAAGAGCCTAGAGGGCAGTCTTGTACCATGTAATGAACTTGAACTTGAACTCAAGAGATGATGGTTGCATTAAGGAATAAAAGTAGTTACCTCTGAATTATTTACTACATATTTACACAAATTTAGAAGCACTTAGTGTTTCTGTGCAAAGGTCTGTGCAAAAGTCTTTAAGCCATTAAGTTTTATTGATTTATAACAATGGTATAATGAACATATTTAATTGCTTCTCAATCTTCTTATTAGAATACAACTAGAAAATATAGGACATTTCTATGCAGTGTTGAAAAACAGAAGAGATGGGCTACAGTGGCAAGTAATTATTGTGACCTCCTCTTACACTTGAGCAATAGTAGGAACCAGGCTCTCTTCAAGTCTCTTAAAGCCTGTTATAATA